>CM049182.1:6163881-6605765 GCA_026770425.1 Boechera divaricarpa | reverse complement strand
AATTTATAATACCTTAGCTAACATCCTCTGCTTGGTCAGGAACTGCGTTCTTGCTTTGTTGAGAGCTGAGTTTGGTGATTTAAACAACCTCTGCAACAAAATAATCGCAAAATCCAGTTTTGTTAAACACAGGTTTGTGGCTTTGTGCAATGGAATACGGCCATAAACTGCATATTTCTAGAAGATCCGAGAAACATACCTTTTCGTCATTAGACAACTTTCCTCCACCAATCTTCTTTGGAGTGAAACTAAATACATCATGTAGGAATTCATTCTCCTGATAACCAAATTGTATGAAACAGCACAGCGTCAGCTTTATAAGAAGGAAAACTTAAGAGGGTCCACTCTTGAAAAGAAAGGGAAAATAAGAAAACAGACCTGCATATGCTTAATAAAACCACCCCCAAGGAAATGGTTCAAATAATTTAACTGTATCATCTGATACCACGTTGACGTCTGTAAATAGTCCCCTCCCACTTTGGTTGAGGTTTCAGGAGCGTCTCCATCCTAATCATAATTAAAACATATCATATATAAAATCCGACTAGAAGAGTCACACTTAAACCTCATCCGGAGAAAAGGTGAAGGTATACCTCAAGAAATTCAACAAGATCTTTGAACAAATTTCGTTGGGTGTTGAGATCTTTCTTAGCAGAACCTTTACCACCTGCCTCTGCAGAGAGCTCTCTAACTTGTTTAGTGACTTTAGCTTTCAAGCCATGCATGTGCCTCAATGCCTCCTGAGACACACTTCCTTCTTTCACTGATCCATTAGCACACCCTTTGGCTTCAGCAGAGAACTTCTCTAGAGTTCCCAACTCAAATATCACTGCAAGCGCTTCACCAGCAGCTATACGTACAGATCGGTCATCTTTTTCCAACAATGTAGAGAGATAAGTTACGGTCCTGCAATGACATTAATATTCAATCAGCTTATATATCTAGGAATAAGTAAGTTTAGATCGACGAGAAGCCCGACGTTCCACTTACTCTTGAAAAATTTTAGGACCTAGCGTCCACTGATCAACTGTTGTGAGCAGAAACGCCCAGGAAGAGACAACAGCACTTATTACAGCAGGTGAAGGTTTAGTTGCCACAACCTACAAAAAACGCCAACCTACATGTGAGCCTACTTTATACTTTAAGACTAAATAATAACCTACTTTCTTAATAAACCAAATTGATAAGACTTGTAATATGAGAAAAAGTAAGATGCATACATTAGACCCTAGTTTGGGGTGAATCATTTGCCAGATTATTTGCATCGATCTCTCGGTTTGCTCTGGATCAGTTCCACCAACAAAGGTTATGACTGCTAAACACTCAAGTATCTACAATAAAATGGCAGGATATCAACAAGTTGAACCTTATTTAGAAACCTGTAATGGAATAAAAAAAAACTGCTTGATTATTAAATCATCATACCGAAGTTATTTTCAAGGTTTCACGACCAGCTTTAAGGGCTTGAGAAAGAGGAGTGACAGATTCTTCCAAAATCTCTTGTGCTTGATCCCCAAGTCCAACAGTTAATGCTAGCAATCCTGCAAACACCACGATTAGTTGTTAATATGGCTCAATAAAAAAATTGATGAAGGTGATTTATGAGTTGTCACTCAAGAGACTTACCAATAACATGAGATGCTAATGCGGCCTCCTTAGTAGACCCTTTCTTGATGCAGTGTAAACACTGATGCAATAAAGTCGCAAACCTGCATCATTAAGAAGAAAAAGGTGTCATAAATACTGAACCACGGTTAATTATGTATGGTGTATGATTAAACTACACAAGACTCTTATATTTTTGAAGTGGATTGTTAAAACTAAAGAAGGAATGAGTATCAGATATTTACTTATTTTCCACAAACTCATGCTGCAAGTCGCTGTTAAATGCATCAACAATGGAGGCCAAAGCTTGCTCTCTCGTTGAACTCCTTCAAATCCAGAAACGAATCCATATATAAGTTTTGCAACAAAAATCAAGCAAAGCACATAAAAAGTGTTCAGCTTTTAAAAACAGAAACACACCTTTTCTCATAGAGAGCATCAAGAGATTGATCCAACAAAGCATCTTTGTGAACCGTAACTTCATCCATGCCAGTATTCAACACTCTCTCAGATGGCATGGTGGAGGAAGAGCTTACACTACTTGTATCATCATCACTATCAAACATGGTCGCGTTCTTACGCTGAGATTCTGAAAAAAAAAAATTCCAGCAAAGTGAATCAAAGAATCCAAATTTACAAAGCACTAACGAAAATAAAATTTGGGTATATCAGAGATTCCTTAGGTATTTAGAAGAAGAAACACGAATCAATTCGAACCCAATTGAACCCTAAAACAAACAAACCCAGGTGAAATTGAACTAAAATTTAATCAATTAAGATTTTAAAAATTGAAGAAGAGAAGCTTACTCCTCCCCATGATTATGTTGTCTGCGGCTAATTCAATACTTTGCGGAAATTAGAAAGAAAAATAAAAATAAAAAACGAATCAAAAGGACTTATAAAAGAAACTGAAAACTAGAAGGATGAGGATCGGAAACAAGTGAAGAAGGAATCGAAGCACGAAATCTACAAAAGAAGAGCAATAAAAGTCTTGAAGATGAAAACGAAGAGGAATGAAGAAGCAATATATCCATTAAAGAGGCGATTTTGTTTTTGGGTAAGAGAAGAGAGAAGAGGTCGAGAGAAGAGTTTGAGACTTTCGTCTTTGCCAAAGGAAGAAACGTGAGGATGAAAGTGTTAAGATTTAATATATACATAGAGAGGCGTACGTAGACTCTTCTACTCGCTGTGAAATCGGACATTAGAATCAATCTCATTCACATCTGAGAATATCCTCTTACACGTGGCTCATCTTCCACCGTCCGATCCTAACTTTGCCGACGTTACTAGAATTTTCCAATTTTTTTTCTTTTTCCCCCTACTAGTTTTCCATTATTGTGTAAAACGTTTTAGAACTTGTTTAATGTTCTTCTATTCATCAGATTTTTTTTAAGGGTATATTCATGCAAATACTTAGATATTAAATCTTAGATCATAAAAATTAAATATACTTACGTGCCTTGATGTTTTGCTGAGGTTCCTTTCGTCGAACGGGTTGTATTTCTCTTGTAGGATTTGAGCATCTTTGTTGAAATTAATTGAAAATTACTTCTCGTAAGCTTTTGTATATATAACTCTTTTTTAGAAAACAGATCCCTCCCAACGATATATATATATATATGGAGTCTATTTAGCTCTCCTAATCCCAAATTCGGAGCTTAGCTCACGCGTAAATATTTTCCACTTAGGTTAGGATTTGGTTTTCCTTTGATTTATCTTTTAGTATTTTACAAAAAAAAAAGAAAAAAAAACGTCTTTTATATATTAATTAATCACTTTAACAAAAAAATAATATATATATATATTAATCACGTGGATAAATATATTATACTCTTTCTCGAGTGTTACGTAGACCTCACAAACAGCATAGTAGTTGATTGTAGACTCATTAGTCATTATCTACCACAAATATAATAAATAACTTCTTATGCACATATATAAATGCTTCTGTTCTTTTGTTTTCATTATTACGACTTACATACAGCCATTACAAATTTACAACTTCTGTCGCTAAAAGAAAGAACTTTACTTTTTTTTTTAACGTTAAGAAGAAGAAAGATAATTCGATATAGGTTTTATCCTTTTATCATTACTCTTATAATATGCCAATTGTACTTTTTTCCTCATTTGGATTTATTCTTTATAAGTTTTACAAATGAGATTTTAATGAGAAAACATCTTAGCCGTGCATTCTCTTAGAGATAACCGATCTTGACTATTTTCCATTTTAATGTTCTAGTTCTCTTCCAACTTAGTTCAGTTGTTGTAATTTTTTCATTTGGGGTTCTCAAACTTATTTGTAAATTTGTTTTCTTGGTTTAAATATAAATATCACATTAAACCAAAAAAAAAAGGAAAGATAATACGATATAACTTAAGACAATGTGAGTTCCATTGGAAATTTGGAATGGTTTATTACTGTTGCATATATATATGAAAAGAAACTTGTTTTACCAAAACTAAAGGGAATAATATTGCTAGTTTTCTTCTTTTAATTACCAGAAACAAGCATTACAATCAAAACGAAGTATTGATCTTGTAACCATTCAGTTTCTCTCCCGTATCCAAAAAAAAAAGAAAAAAGAAGACCCACAAAAACGTATTGTGCTTTTGTTATTTTTTTACCTCTAGAAACCAGACACACTAGCAATGTGTTTCTTCATAGCTCTATCTTTATGATTATGATTTCTCCCTCCACCGCCTCCTCCTCTCCGTCCCCTTCCTCGACCCCTTCCTCCTCCATTCTCCATCTCTGTAGTAACCTCTGAGTTGTTATTATTCTCATTACTCTTCTCTTGCGCTTGCTCTCTGTTCACCATTCCTCTTCCCCTTCCCCTTCCCCCTCTCGAGCTTCTCCCATTTTCTCTTCCATCGCCTGTGTTAGCATTCACATTAGACTGACCCTTCTCATCTCTCTGTGCCTCATACTCTGTCAGCTTTCTAACTGCTCCGAGAGGAATATTTCCTCCACGTCCCAACCCAAGTATCTTATCTCCCTCAGCTTCATTTACCAGTGAAGCTTCATTTGCGTTTGCCACCGCAACTGCGCCTGCCACTTTGTAACTGTAGTTCTTACCATCTTTCACATAGAATTGAGGATTCTTTCTGCTACCCCACTTTGGAGCATCAGAGGGCTCGGATCCAGCTGAGCCAGCTCTGTTACCAAACGCCCCGCTTTCTTCCGTACCTGATTCTGCAACACTCAAGCCCAGATCATCAAAAGAATCATCGTATTCATCGTCATATTCGTATTGTGCAAGTAGGGCCGCGTTCCTCTCTCTGTCGGATTCTTTTCTAGCATCGAGAATTTTAAAGCTTGGAGTATCATCCTTTGGTTTTCTGACAAATCTACCAACCGCTGTGGATGAGGCTGATGAAGCTGGAAGTGAAGGACGTGTGACCGGTTGCTCTGTGTAGATAGCAGAGCTACTAGTGTCAGATTCAATGAGCTTTCCTTTCCCTTTGTCTTTGCTTGTAAGAGTTGGAGCGGTTTTAGGTTGTGGCATCGTCTCCAGTGAAGTATCCAATCGCTGCAAATCCTCATGGAGTGTTCCTTCAAGAATCCTCTGTATAACTTCTTCTGGATTCTGGTTATAGGCTTCAAGACACGCAGCTAAGTAACCGTTCCCATACTCAGGGAATATGTCTTTTATTTGACTGATCTTGGATTGCATAACTACAGCATTCTCATCCATAAGCTCTTTGGTGTTTCCACCATCAGTTAGAAGAAGCGGCGACTCCTTCATAGAGACAGTGTCTGCAGAATGCAACATGATCATGGACAAATATTGAAACTGCTCATCTTCCATTGATACCCATCCTGCATGGAAACCAGTAGCAAACTGCTTTAGACCATACTGCTTATAACTCATGGCATTAAGAAACAAAGAGCTAGCTTTTTCAGAAAATTCATTAATTTCACTAGCTAACAGTGGAGTTAATGTGTTGCTTATTTCACCTTCAGTGAACTACACAATCTATCCTAACAGACCATACATACTTAAAGACTAGAACCGACTTTGACATGGAAAATCAGGTAACAACTGGGCAGAACCAAATTGTGCAAGAAAATACCTGCATTCTGTAAACTCCCAAGTCTATCAATTATTCTGTAATTCTTCTCAATCTTTTGGAGTAATCGGTTCTTGCTTTCCATTGACTGCTCAGAAAGTCCACTGATCTCCCTGAATGTTTGAATCACTATATCTGCCCTCACCATAGGGTCCTCTACTCTTGATGGGAACATCTTTGTGACAGCTGGAATTGAAGTTTCGTGATTGAACACATCATTGCTGAGATAACAGATATCTAATATTTTCCAACATAAACTTCCTATCCTTGTTGATAACATGTTTAAACTCGTTGATATGTCTGAAAGAGAATCATGGTCTCCATCCTTGAACAAGACCTGAAAGCCACGATGAAGTGATGGAAGCAATGAATCATGCAACCGAACAAGGCTGCGGAGAAGTTCATCGCTCCCATAACTGCACAGATGGATTTAGGTTATGATAAAAACAAATCCAAAACAAGCCAAATATAGATCACTAATAGCAACCAAAGTTCCACTATTAATACTGCTTTCCATCAATCATGAGAATCCCATAGTAGAATTCAATACAAATCCACTTACAGATGATTTATGTCAACTAATCATGTGTGATAGACGCAAGATTTGGGGATACTACTCAGAGTATATTTCTCTCACAAGAGAAGTTGAAAGATTTAGATAGAAGATGGTGCATACCTTGTCTCAACAGGGCATGCTAAGATTAAAACTGCTGGTGTATAAGCAGAAATAAAAGCATCCAAAGAAACAACTCCATCATTAATGAAGTCCATAACCTAATCAGATAGAAAGAAAAACATTAGCACAGATGCATTACATGCCCATACACTATAAACAAGCAAAATCCTGAGTTCACGTTATAAATTACAACAAGAGAAGAAACTTGGCATGCTATATTTTGAATAGTTGAGTGTGTAAGTGTGTGCACACTTGCGTTTTGCTCATGCAAGTGTGTCTGCATGCTCACTCACACGTATTTATGTCAAAAACATAATAAAGATGAAATATATTAAAAGAGAAATATGTGTTAACGCCAATTCCTAAAGCAAGCTTCATCTTTCCTTAACCTAGAAGAATCAGTTAATATGTATGTCCTATGTAACAAAGAAAACCTTATCAGGCCTTAGATAGATATCTTGGAAGAGATCAACACAAAGGAGTCATGTATCACGTATTAAATTATATGTTTAAACTATATGCACTTTTAAATTAACCCTTGAAGAACTGACAAAAAATATAATTAAAATGTTACTAGTCTCATGTGTCTACAGAAGCAAATGCACAACAGAGAAATTAATTTAAAAAAAGGGGACGGAAGTTCACCTCCAAAAGGTCTGAATGGAGTTGTCTATGTCCATGGTCTTCACTATCTGCACTTGATACTAAGGTCTGCAGATACGAAAGTAGATATATAGATCCAAGGGAAAGTCGAATACATAAAAATCAAAACAAGAATTTACAGACCAAGAATATTAATTCAACACTTGGAAGTGATTTTAAACTTAATATAAATGCATATATATACACCTTGAATTTTACTAATTTATCCCAAAGTGGAGTTTCTGAAATAAAATCATATAACATACCTCCAAAGATGAGGTGCAACGGTGATGCATTGTGTGCAGGATGCCCAAGAAATGAGACAACATCATATTCAAACTTTCAGGAATCCCAATTTGTGATTTCACAGCATTTTCAATCTGGGAAAATAGACAATTAGATTAGCAAAAGAATAGAAGATTATATCAGATTTCTTATCCAGCAACAATTGTGAATCCCAGGATGTCAAATGTCACAAAAAGAGAATCAATCCACAATGATGCACAGAGATAAAAGATTATCTAAGCTTTTCGGACCAAGTTAATTTTCTAATGACTTACTAAAGATTTTGTGAGCTCTGCATTCTCATGTCCATATATAGCGCCTATATCCAATAATTTTGGCAAGTCCAGTAACTTCTTGTCCTGCAAGAGAACTACAACCAAAACTGGTGAACAGCTGTAAGCTAGAAAACAAATTTTAAAAATTCCTACAAAACACATCAGGCAAAACGAAAAGAAATTAAAAAAAAAAGAAGAAAACTATTAAGAATCAGGAACAAGAACTCTATTTTACTGCAATGATGAATTCAATTCATCCTGAAAAGTCTTGATCAATGAGAGGACTCCTCTCACTACCTGATCCTTACTTACATCAATCCTAATATATTCAAGAACCACATATTCTGCTGCTAGCTCTATTTAACTCTGCCCTAGACTAACCAGCTCTAGTCAGTTACCTATGTTGAGCTGGTCTAAGAAACAATCCTTTACAAAAAAGCTAAGTTTACAATCAAACACGCTTGAGCACAAATGTCGACCAATGTAAGTACAACTTCTACACATAAGACTCGTAAAGCTTATCCAAAATCTAAATGGAACATGTACAGGAATTTAAGCGTAAGTTAAAAAAAACACTGTGTGACAACAATCCCAACAGTCATATCCCCTTCACAACAGTCCCTAATTCTAACTATACTTCTGAGTGAATAATGGAAATTTACTTAAGCTCTAGATGGTCTAATAGTACCAGTGACTTGGTAAGAAAAGAATTATAGTAATTCATACTTTAGTTTAGATTAGGAAAAGCAGCTAACACCAAGGATGATGCACAAAATGATTATAACCTAAGAATTAGTAACACAGAGGAATTACATAATATAAACATTGAGGCATGTCAATCTTTCATTCTATGTTCATATATTTTTCAGAATGAAATAACTACCAACAACTAAATGGAATAAGCATAGACGAAGAGCAAAAGGCCACCTTCATGATCTTTCAGACTGAGGCTATCAGAAGCTCGAGCACCGGGATCCCTATTGGACGATCTGCCACAACCAATATATAAACTCCTCAACTCACAAGACCCAAGAATCGAAAATAAAGAAGCATCTTCGACTCCAGGTTCAAAGTTTCACACTAAAATGACACAGTAAGACTATTCGACATAAATGGTAAAGAACATCCATGAGGTTATGAAACAAGCAGCGACTCACATTCTATACAAGACCATGAAAACACGGCGGCATAACTCGAGTTCGCCAACAATTACACCGGCAACAATTCCCTTGACACCATGAAAAGGAAAATCATACCATCTGCTTCTAAACTGCAGGAAGCTATCCAGAAATTCATGCAACGATGCATCACTAGCCACTGTCATTAATAAAGAGAAGTCAATTCAGCCCAAAATCCATCACACAAAAAAATTTGAAACTCTAGAGACAAAAGCTAAACTGAGAAATTGTAGACATTATGAGCCAGCCTGACATAAAATCAAAAAGAACCATGACCTTCTCTCCAAAAATCTCTAGGATTGAGCTTAAGCAGCCTTGTGAGCTCTCTATTGAGGAGATCCACCACTCCCTGAGACTCAACTGCATCCAAACCTCCATCATCGGGGCCTAAACCGGCGGCTACAGCCTCATCCTGCGGCAAGTAATTCACGAAACTCCCACCGCCTTGAGCCACCCAATGTCCCTGATCCCCCATCCTAACCCTACTACCACCCGAAGCGGAGACTCTGGAACTCGCAGTGGAGGAGTCTGATTGCCTAAGCGAAGAAGAAAGAGAAACGGGGAAACGACTAGTATTAGAGGTAGGAGTTGGATTCATGGGTTTGGGTATAAACTTCTGCTGCTGATGACCCTTGGGGATGTATCTTGTGTTCTCGTCTTGCCGATTCGAGCGCCGGTTAGACATGGTTGTCTACTATGAGAAGATCGACAATGGAAGAATAGAGAAGATACAGCGATGGATGAAACCTGTAATTCAGACGAAGAGGCGGGAGGAGGAGCAAAGGCGCAGCCGCTGCTGATATACGCTCTCGTCGGAGTCAATAAAACAATTGTGATTCCATGAACAGCGTTTGCGTTTGTGATTGCTAAAATTCGCGTTTGACCAATAATGATCGGAAAAACGATCTATTTTTCCAGGAACAGTGTCCACATCACGACAAACCTCCACCAAACTACTCATTCTAAATGTCTCCAAAAAAAATATTTCTAAACTGTAATCCCCACGAATCGATAGTTTTTATCTATTTCTCCATAATTCTGGGTTTATTCGGTTTTCGAGCTAAATCCAACCGAAAACCAGTCGAACCCAAACATAACCAAATTTAAAATCCGAGAAACCCTTTAAACCCGACAACTGAACCTTCTCTTCTTCAAAATCCCCAAATTCTGAAATCGAAGAATCCTAAAATCTTCTTCTTCAAGAAACATAACACTTATTCTTTTTAGATTTTCAATACTGAAATCGAATTGAACAAAAAACCACACCAAAGCAATAAAATCACACCACATTACATCATATCAAATCAAGAAAAATTCAAGCTTTAAGGTCAACCACATGAAAGTGAAAGGAGATGTAAGAAATGGCGAAAAAGATTTAGTACCCAGAAACAAGACGGAAGTTGTTGTCATAACATTGATGGCCTCGTCCTGTTTTTGCTGAAAAATTCGACATTTTGATAACCTGAAGTCAACCCTAAATTAAAAAAAAACACAAATTTCTCTGTAAGATTGAAGAAATGGAGAGATATACAGAGAGAAGAAGAAGAACCAATTACTGAAAAAATGGAGGTCCCAAGCTTTGAAAAAATTACAGAGAAAATGCAGGTCCAAAACAAACCAAAACCACTCGTCTCTATTTTACACCGTGTATAGCAATTGAAGAAGAGAGGAAAAGATCCGGCTCAGAGACAAGAACGCCGTCGAGGGTATAATCGGAAACAAAGCTTTTAGTGACGACGATTGAGTTTTCGGGGAGAAGAGTCGGAAGACGAGAGAGAGGTTTCAAGAGACGGAGATCGGTGAATGAGAGACGTTGAGGTACAATGTGATAAGCATCGGAGAGACGATGGGGATTAGCACCGTCGCCGGTGGTTGGTCGTCGACGGCGGAGATAAAATAGGCGTGTTGGTGATCTTGCGACGTGAGATACGGAGGAGAAACGGCGGAAGTGGGGAATGAGACGGTGGTATGAAGATGATGAGAAGGAGATGGCTTGAGGTGGCCATCGGAGAATTAAAATGGCGGTGAAGTTGTAACAGAAAGAGAGAGAAGAATCCGGTTTCAATTGGTTATAATCAGGTTTAAAACTGATTTAATCTGGTTTAGTATATGTGTCATTTGGTTAAGCAACTCATAAACCAATCAAAACCGATATCTGTGTAAAAATAGGTGAGAACTATTCTTAAGAGGGAGAAATAGATGAAAACTATCGATTTATGGGGATTAAAGTTAAGAAGTATTTTTTCGGAGACATTTAGAACGAGGTCATAGTTTGGTGGAGGTTTGTCGTGATATCTACACTGTTCGTGGGGAAATAGATCGTTGTCCCCAACCGGTTTTAACTGTTCAATTTAAAATCTGGTTTTTAACTTAATTTAAACCCGCCAAGAAGACCGGTTTTTAACTTAAGTCGGACTCGGCAAGGACGGTCGCCGATCAAACCAGTTTTAAGAACCTTGGTACAAAACGTGCGGAAACTGTTGATCAAAATATGTCTCCAACCAAGAGCAAAACGCAGAAACACAAAACCTGACAAACTATGACTATTTTTTATATCTAGAGGAAGATGCGACAGCTAAATCGTTCAAACAAATCTACAATTGGTTCCCTCAAAAGGGAGAAGAAAGAGAGTGATTATTACACTAGTAAGTTCATTTACAAAGTGATTTTGAACTACTATCTTAAGCACAAAAGCAATGAAAGTCTTCATTTACTCTCCTTTGTGCCAGGGGATATATGTCATGAGCACTCAGCGTTTGTATCCTTGGGCAAAACCAAACCGATCAAGCATTCAGAGGAAGATGGGGAAACCGAAAGCAAGGAACACGTCTCTTGCGAGTGGGGAAGAATGAACAGATGCCTTGCCCACATGGGACTTGATGCAGGGATCTTTATCACTCCTGCACAATCTCTCTGCTTCAAGTATGATATGAAATCTTGGAGCTGCCACAAAAAAAGTGGGTTTGATAGAGTTATATTTACACAGGAAGAAAAAATTGCAGTATGCATGTTTAAATGACACAGGGTTTGAAAAGTTGATCACATACCCCTTTACGATCGCTAAAAGTTGCGGGAATTAACTGACAGACCTCCATCTGGAAAACATAATACCTCAAATCGTAAGAAAAAAGCTTGCAGTCAATAATTTTACTTTTCAATGGAGTTGGAAACTCACTTTGTGTGGTTGTGTATTCGTAAAAGTAGCTTTTACGTGCTTCATATCCGTGCGCTTGGTCATATCCAATTTAGCTGGCCATCTGCAAGAAGGAAACGAATGTTTATTCTCATAGCACATCACTTGATTATAGAGAAAGACACAATTTGAACACAAGACATCAAATAAGAGTGAGGTGTTGTCACTCACTGCACAGGCTCGGAAGATCCAATGATATATTTGCAAATGTCTGATTCCAGTCTCTGTGCAATGATGGTGGAGTAATGAACTCCACTTTTGGACAAAGCACCCTGCCAATGGTGCCCTATGCTTTGTTTGGAAGCCGCTGGTCCAGACAACTGTGTGACCATTGGAGGTAAGCGTGGGGAAGACGATGGTGAACAAGGAGGAGGAGGAACCAGAGGTGGGTGTGAGTGAGGCAAAGGAGGTGGTGGAGCTTGAGGCGGAGGCGGCATCATTTCAGGTGGCGGTTCCAGTGGCTGAGATTGAGGTTGTAGTGGTGGCTGGATTACACAGGGTAATGAATGTCCTAAAGGCGGAGGTGGGTACACTTGATCAAATTGCTGAACTTGAGGTCCTTGTGTCTGAGAGACTGGAAGCACAGGAGGTGGCATGAATGGACCTGAAACCTGCTGCGGTGGAGGTCCTTGCATCTGTGATGATGTTGCTCCAGCATCTCCGCTTGGAGAGATTAGTGATCTTGTATCCCAAGAGCTGGTTGGAGGAGGGTAAATGGGTTGTTGAACAAACGGAGATGGAGGAATTTGAGATGTCGGTGTAGCAGGCTGTCCTGGAGCTGGCATGGGCACACATGGCGGAGTTCCTGAGACCGAGGCATGGTGGTCTTAATTTCATACACATATCTTTTCTGTCACAAGTGAAAAAGCAATCACGATCCAGGAGAGATAAGAGACAAAACTAACCTCCTTGTACAGAATTCACAAGAGTGCTACCAGAAGCAGGCCAGCTTTGCTGAAAGGTAGCTCCAAGAGGTACAGAATTACAGTGGTTATCCGTACTCTTTAAGGGGGAAACATACACCCCTGATCCACTATCCTGTTTCGATGATGGAGGTATTTGAAGGTGCCTCTCTGGATAACTGCTCAGACAAGAAACTTCCACATCAAACCAATGAGACAAAAATAAAAATAAAAACATGAAGTGCGTAACTATACCAAAGTCAGAACGCTTCAGAGTGTGTGAGAAGATACAAAGTATAGTGGATATTTAATTATTACTAATAACGTCAACAGTTCAAAATCATCAAAGAAAACATAGGTCGGGAGAAGCGGAAGACAAACCTTCCTCCATCTTCATGAGGCAAAGGACGATTGACTGATGCCAGGTGAAATTTACTCTTTTCTCCACGTAAAAACCTGAGATGGGCCATTACAATGGCAGCATCATCAGGTGTATCAAACTCCATCAGAAGGGCATGTTCATAGTACAGGTCAGTCACCATGCGAGGTCCCTTATAAAGGGCTTGCCGCGACTCATGGACAATTTCATCCCTCTCCCACTGGCTATTGATGCTTCCAATATACAAATGAGTACAATAACCATATGCTACTCCATTCAAAGATCCCCTTGCACCAACTCCTATATCCATAAATTTAATGCGCCAAGGAAATTGCGCTCGCAGATATTCTCGAGCTCTGATTGCATCAATTATACTTCTATATTCAGCTAGGGCAAATCCTTTCACTGGATCAAAAAAAAAACGGTCTACTGGGCCGTACCTATGAAGCTGAAACCTAAGATGACCTTCAGTTTCATCTGGTCCTAAATAGCCTAACCACAACTGCCCCGAAGCCGGAAAAATGTCAAAAGCAGTGGGGTCCCCATCCAAATACCAAACAATTTGCCCTGATGAAGGGCCATGGGGTGCTGCCTGATAAACAGGTGATCCTGCAAGAACAAAATTGTTCCTACGATCCGCAGAGTTAGTCCGTAAATCTGAAGGCACTCTTGCAGAAGGAGATGGTGTGTGATGGTTTATTAATCCCCTTGGGACTGAAGATCTACCGCATGACAAGTCTCTCTGGTCAACAGTCTCAAAATCCATAGATCGTGATCCCCCAGCATCATAAGCCGATCCAGCACTAGAGCGGACATCATTTTCTGCAGAACTGTGAGGTTTCACATGTGAAACTGCAAATTTTCCATAATCATCCTCGTCACTCTCCATTTGACAATCATCTAACTTGATATTTTTTCCAAGATATCCAAAGATTTCCTCTAGAGAAGGAATAGCACTGGATATATCCACGAAGGATGACAGGCTGCATATTTTCTTATACTGAAAGAAGGCCCACCTACCAGTGGAGGGACTCTTCCTAATAACCTGCATGAAGGATTCTTGAAACTATCAGATTTTTAGCAGTATACACCCATTACACATTAGCCATATAGAGTTCCAAGAAAAGAACAACTGAATGAAATGAGTGACACGGTTGATGCTCAAGACAGGGAATAATAATAACTAAAGCCCTACATAAATAAGAAACAAACTAAGAAAAGCAAATGCAACTTATATTGATTCTACACTATTCAGAGCATTACCATTCCTAACAAGCAGCTCGTTAGACTGTTGGATGCTTCTTGGACCCCATTCAACACTTCCGCATTCCTACCAGTAGCCTCTATTTTGTTAGAACCTGTCTGACCAGAATTCTCCTCTACTTCAGGTTCATTACTAGCGGCATCAATATCATTAATCTTTTCTGTCATATGAGTAATGAGATACCTCCCCATGGCTACATCCTCCGTTGATGATGAATTGAAGAATCCGAAACAAGTGGCAATTGATTTTTTAGGGAAGTTAAAGAATACTTTCAGTAAAGCTAAAACACGAAATTGGGATAGTTTCATCAAAGGTAACGAGTTTCCATCTGAAAGTTTTTGCATCAGCTGAGAAAAAATTTCATCAGGTTCTTGCACCTTCAAATCGCTCTTATCAACTATCTGGAAAATATCTTTCCCCTTAAAGGACCGCACAAAGAAGGTTAACACATTTCTGAACACAGCAGAGCAGATATCCCGAGCCCCTGGTGATGACGTTTTCTTTGAACAAGCAGCAGAACATAGGTCAACTAGACCAAATATGCAGGCTTTAGCAGTTTGAAAAGCAATACCATCAGCATCTTGTCCTCTCTTTAAAGCTTCCAAGCTGAAGTTATGCATGTCGATAACAGCTTGAATTGCATCTCCGATAGCAGTAGGGCAGTACAGTGCATATCGAGGAACGAGATCAGCCACAAGGCGCTTAACGCTAGTACAACCTGCAAGTATAAGCAACTATCTAAATCATTACTTCAACAAACTTCATTCTAAGGCTTCTATTCTTGTACAGAAAATGACTATAGGAGGTGTACTTGAGAGATTATAATCCTTTGTTTAAACTGTGTATGAATTTCAAAAGATCTGAAAATTCTGGAGGTCAACTACAAATTCTACTTTTACGACTAAAAATTTGTAACTTTCATCTGTTGCACTAGTTGGCTCTCATAGAATAATTCCCATATAACTACACACCACTCCCACCTTACATATGAATGGAACTACAGATTGTGAAACCTACATGAGTAGGCTTTTCTCAAGAATTGGAAATATATAAAACCCTAAGTACTGATACATTCTGGCTTTCACATACATAAGAAATCAATGGAAGGGGTAACATTAGATGTAAGGAACACATGAAAGCTGACACAGTTTGATATGGGCAACAAAGAGACACCACAACCAGCATATACATGGCTTTATCAAGCTTCAAGACTGGTTGAGAAATCTAATTCCAGCCAGGAGACTCTAAGAACAATAAATTTTGTGATATCCTAACTACAGATACACAATCTAGGTGCAGCGTACTTAAGAACATTATCAGACTCTACCAAAAAAAAGGCGCATTAAAGGGATTCTACTTTGATTTAACATTTATAGCAGAGAGAATGAATCTACCTCATCGTCTTCTTCTGATCTACAACTAAGAGTTCAGACACAAAAGTCATAATGCTAGAGCAAATGAAAGGATTGTAATGAACTCAACTAGAATATGTCGGCTCCTAAACGCTAGTCTTCACCTAATTAAGTTAAAAAAAGCCAACTGAACGTATTCTTTCTCTTACAAAGATATCAAAAACCACAAAACTCAAAAAACAAAAATTGAACTCCACCAACCCCAAAAAATAGTAGATTATCCAATCGGTAAAACTGAATCAATCGGATGAGAAAAAAAAAACTAAGAATGAGAGAAAATAAACCTCTGGAAGCGGAGATGAGGGAGCGATATGCTTGCTCAAGATTCGCAGAGCGGCCGCCGCCATCTCTCTGACAAATACAAGATTTAAGACGCTTATAACAATCATGCACTCTTCGAATCTCATCTCTGTTCCTGCTTCTGGTTTGAATTTCCTCCTGAGATGAAGGCGACGGCGTCACCGGAGCCGGGAACGAGCTCACCACTGTAGAAGGAGATGGAGATTCTAGTTGTGGTGGCGGAGGCTGAGGCTGAGGCTGAGATTCAGAGGTTGACTCGTACAGCCGACGTTTTTTGATAGGCTGCTCGGCGCAAGCCATGGCAGCGACGGGGAAAGAGAGAGAGAGTCGCGGTTGCTGTGTTCAAGACCCTCTTTCTTTGTTAGTTAGTGTTTTAAGACCCTCTAACTCGCAGGGAGACTCCATGGTGGCGACCCGAGGACGATACGATTTGGTTTGAGTATTTGACTATACTTTTTAAAACATCAAACCAAACCGAAACTAGAACGTGCACATTAACCCGTTTTTTTTTTTTTTTTTTGGGTCCGATCTCGAGCATATCGGGTATGCAAGTAAATATTTTGAAGGATTTAAGGAGTTTTAATTAATAAATATTATAACCAATAACACCATATTTAAAAGTTGGTATAAATTCATGATTGAATTACATAAAAATTGTTTTTAGCACAAAATGGTTGATTGAATACACCAATGTAAGAGATGTAAAAAAATGATTGAGGGATTAAATCCTAAATTGTTTAAGGTTTCAAACTCAACCTTTAGACACAAGTTTGGTTAGTGCTAATCACAAAAATTAAAAAGGTTGTGCCAATGCACTTTTTGTCTTTTCTCTTCTTGGCCAGTCATAGTGATAGTCAACAAAATGTAGTACCCACAAAAAGAACTATCTAGCATCAGCGTAGCATAAAATATGAATTCATCTTTTATCATGAGTTGCTATAAAAGTCGGTCGAATAAATCAAATTATATTTTGTTCGGAGATTGCATTTTGAGTCGTAACAGAACCGAAACCCTGGCATAATAATTCAATTATATATTTGTTTTCAAAATTGCAAAAGGAAGAAAGAGTGTTATTTAATTAGTCATGAATTGACTTTTTTATAATTTAAAAATATAATTACAAAAAAGAGAAAGAGTACCAAAAGTTCTTAGAACCATAATGACGAAAGAGACAAAAGAAGTTAAAGAATAACAATAATATCAGAATCAACAACAAGAAGAAAATGGTAGGATCTTCAGAGTAGATCTCTTTAGTTGGCCCAATTAAAGATATATATGTTCTAAATGGGTTTCTTTACAATTATTACGTTGTAACTTATAAGTCCGGTCCTTCACATAAGCCGAGACAAAAGGTTGTGATGGAATCCCATGTCGAGTCCGTTGTAAGCCAATGGCGCGTACATCCATAGATCGTCCGAGCTCAACAGCTACATTTATAACATATGCATATTGGTTAGTTGATTAGAACATGAATGTTATGTAAAGATTATAAACCAAAAAAAAAAAAAAACTTCTAATATTCTACATACCTTAATCTGAAGCTGCAAGAACTTCACGTAATGGACCGCTTCTTCAAGCATCGTGCTTATATCGACTTTTGTCCCGTTCGGCACAAGGTTCTGCAGTGTCTTGAGCCTTTCGTTAATCTTCTCTCTTCTTTTCTGCAACAATTAATAATACAATTTTAAAAACTCGTATAGAAAAAGGAATGTTATTCATTGTCATTTGGTTTTGATATAGAAGTTATATAAAGTTTAATGTTTTCTTACCCGAGCATAAAGGCTTTGAGGATCAGTGGCTGTCCCTTTGGTGGCTCTAGTTTTGCCTTTCACACTTGTGACCGAAGCTTTCTCATCATCTGAACTGTTGCTTAAGCTCTGACCATCTATACAATTAGTGTTGCTTTCGTCAACTGTATTGCTTTCCGAGCTTACCCTCTGTTTTTTCTTGGATTTTGCAAGCTCCTATATCGCGTAAATGATACTGTATTTAGTTTATTGCATAGAATGAAAGTAAACATTATATATATATATATATATTGATCTTACACTTACTTGTCTTGTGACGTCACAGTTAGAGTTAGTTTTGCCTAGATTCTCCACGTTAAGTAGTTTCCTCTTGAGATATGACGTTTCTTGGAGGTGATGATTTTGATCCCAAGAATCAAGCATGGCCGGAAGATTTCCTCCCGGCATTGCACCAAATGGGAACATATCAGGAAGCAAGAGAGCATGATGATCAGAATACAAGACATTGTTCTGGTGATGATGTTGATGAATATGACCATTGTAAAGGCTAGAGAGGCCAAGCATCTCTTCTCGCGGTCTCTCCTCCTTAGATGATGAGCATTGATCAAAGTTGAACATCCCCAAGAGAGACTCCAATTCACCATCAACAAAAACGTCCATCGCGCTCTAATCTTCAACTCTTCTCTTCCTTCTTCCTTCTTCTTCTTGTTCGTTTGTTGTTATAATAGTTCTTGATCTTGTGCAACTATATATATAGGTCGGAGACACTTGATGATGATCAAGAGAATATTTCTTGAAGAAGATTTGGTGATGATGAAGAGAGAGATCAAGAGATTCTTAAACTAGTACAATCATTTGTGTCGTGAACAAGTCGTTAATTAAATAAGCGAAATGAAGCCATGCATGATGATGATCACGATCAGTCAACTTGTGGGGTCGACAACAACAGGCTTTGTTCCTTCACGACACATTAATATATTCTTATTTGTAACCATCCATTCATCTTAATTAAATACATTATGTAAAAGATGGTACGATATTTATAATAATGAGAGAGACTTTACATTGTGTAGTTATAATAATGAGAGAGACTTTACATTGGCCACACAAGAAAGCGGTGAAGAATAAAAATATGGCCACGCCAATGCACGATTTATGAAATCATTATCGCAAATTCAACAACACAAAAGAACAAGAAAATAAAAAGAAACTTTCTAATACATGCCGTTTTCAACGTTAAATTACTAAGCTACTTTTTTTGGAGGCAGCATGATATATCCGGCGTCGATGACTAACTTATTTGGCTGAAGCTATGAGCTTTTTATGGAAGATTTGTATATGAAGAAAAAACTCATTCGTAAGAATTATCAAAACAAAATATATACTTTTTTTTAAATGATCGAGACATATACCTATCTTTTGCACCGAAAATTAACATAATACGGAGGGTGAAACATAGATTTTGAAAGCAAATATATTCCTTTGGGAAATCCAATTTACATTCACATGCATTACCAGACATAAACTTTTGAAGTCCAAGACAAAAAAAAAAACCGTATCTCTTTTGTGAGAAATTAAGTTTAGAATACAAAACCAAAACTCAAAATACAATTATAATGGATGTGATTGCTAACTTGTTACTAATTTAATTCGCGTTAAAGTTTTAGTTAATTGTTAATGCAAAAATGTTACCATTCATGATTTGTATTTTGTGTTCGGTTTATAAAAATGTTACCACTCATCGCATTAAAAAATGTTTTGTATTTTGTGTTCGGTTAAACAATTAGAAAACAAAACAAGACAAAGGAAATAAAAGGGGAAATAAGCCATAAACTATGAGGACTTTGTGTATCTGGTTTTATACATTAAATTTCAGAAGAACTTAACATTTTTTAGATGTAAATAATGCGAAATTCAACACTCATGTGTATATATAAATGCATGGTTATCAATGATAATATATATATATATATATATAAATGTATAAATAAATTAATCTAGTTATGGGCATGTGAAATGAATAAGCTAATTTGTATGTATTATAGTTGACTGTTTGCTAATATTTTTAAAAAGTTATCTGAGCTTCTTATCTTTTTGGTCCGGCTGGGAGGCAAATTGCCTTATAAGTTATAAAAGGTCAAGTAGGTATGTATAATCGGATAAAAGATAAATAAAACATAATTAATATATTAGGACGGCACAGAATAGAGTTGGAGATTCCGACAAGATGAGATTCAAACTCGTTTTTGTCTTAAGATCATCCCCACATAAAATCTTTTTTACAAGTTTTTTAAAAATAAAAATTCGAAGAAAATAAAATCACAGCTTGAAGATATGTTCAATTGTCTCTAGGTTTCAAAATCAGAGGACGAGTTAAGAGGTACAATGCATCTTACGGATTTGCCTATCTGTTTCATTCGTTCTTGAGACTCATTACTCCTCTAACTTTCGAATTCCGTGAATATACACACGGGTTCATGGAATGTGTCGTTTACATCATATCGTTTTTTGATACTCTTATGGTATAATCATATTTTAGTTAATTATCAATGAATTGACTTGTACGAATTGTTGTTTTTTTAGCATGCAAGTTATATACGAAATTAAAGTAAATTGTTGTGGCATGATTACTGCTCGTTTTCTTGTCTCGCTTAAAGTCAGAATGTCTCAATATTCATATTCCATTGAATTGGAGAATAATCGTTAGTTCTGGTCCGATATTATAATATGATCCGATGTACGTATGAGAATGCTTGGTAGATTTGAACTTCGAATACGACGACAACTAACATAATTTATTATATACGACGGAAGACACTAGCACCTCTCTAATACCCTACAATCCGAATGAGACCGTTAAGTTATCTTTTTGTATAAGTGTTTTCGTTATACATGTAGTTAAGTAATAAGTATTCATCTTATGTTGTTCTAGTTGACTTCAAAAAAAATATAAAAAATAAAGAAGTACTGTTAGGGAGTCATATTTAAATGAGCAGATGAATACAGTTGTATTTACTAGTTCACAGATTTAGTAAAAGAAATCCTAACAATGGCGGTTTGCTCCAATTTTGTTCTTGTTTTCTATGTTTGATGAACTAATTTACCAAAATAACAACATTTTAATAAAATATGAGTATATGCGTCTCTTCTTTTTATTAGAAAGATAAGTTATGAAGGACAAATATTTAGGTGTCTAGTTGAACGTAATTTTAGAGAAGGAAAAAAAATGTTTAGGTGTCAAGTTGAGAGTAATGCTATAAATTCATTGTACAAAAAAGTGCTTATGTGCTAAGTTAAAGCATTTGATATAAATTTTCTTCAATAAATAGCAAAAATATAGTTTTTTTTTTATAGAATGTGATAATTATATTTAGAGATAGGAAAAAACAATGTACAAAGCTGATACTAGTATGATCAGTTTCAAAATCAAAATAGATAAAACTGGATAAAATAGAACAAGATGAGAAAACGAAGACGATCTCCCATCTTGTTCATAAATATAGTTTTCCAGTTAATAAATTAATTTAGAATTAATTAAAACTAATATACACACAATAGATAAAGCATATGCTAATAATGAGTTCGAACGATGCAGGATCGGTAACATTAATGATGTCATTGCTCATGGTAGCTCTGGCACTGTTCCTGCATCGCTCGAACTCGAGTGGAGTTGCTGTAGTTTTCAACTGATACATCGGCTTCCTCCGCCACCTCTCCAAAACTCGTTAGCTAGTGTACTAGGACATAACCATCATACCTAATAATATAAATAATTAGTTCGTTATGGCAAGAAATAAAATAAAATAAAATAATAAAACAAATAACTTACCTATCGGCTTTGTATACTCTTTTGTTTTCTTTTAACGGTTATATACTCTTATGTTAAAAGTGATTTTTACTCCCTTAAAATGTTTGACCTTACGCTTAATCGTATTTGTCAAGAATCATGCATCATTCACAGACTTTGTGTGCGTCCTAAGTCCATCCTCAAACCTTTGCCATCTAAAGTTATCCAAATGTGTTCCTTGCTGGTATAAGTATAAATCATCCTCCTCGAAATATGGAGCTTCAGTAGAGATTTGCAAGGAGTGTCGTATCTTCACCTCTGAGCCAATAATATCTAGAGCGATTCAAGATATCTTGGATGGCTGAGAGCTCACAGTATTTAAATATAATTAAAACATTTCTATCATGCGATTCATAAGGGGAGAAAAATAGAAACATAAACAGACATTACAGTATCAACAAAACAAAAATACCTGGATAATTCACGGTTGCGAACGCAAGATTGTATGTCATTTTTACCTAGAAATTTGTCGAAGAAGAAAACGGCAAGCATAAGTTGGGGTATATAAACACAAGAGACTTAAGGGTGAAAGCGTGGACAGAGGAAAACACTTTTTGTTCACTAAAATAAAACAAATGAATTGCTTCTAAAGTGTATTTTATTGCAAAAATATCATCAGCACATTAATGTTTATTAATTATTACTAAATGATTATAGGGCTCTGTTATTTAAAATATACTTTCTCTGTTTCACAATATAAGAGGTTTTAGCATTTTGCACAATATTTAAGAAATCAAGTAAAATCTCCAATTTAATCTTAATAAATATTAATCAGTAGACTATATAATACAAACAGTCACATCTCTCTTAGTTAAAATAGGCATTAAAAAGACAAATAATACATTGATAAATGTGAAACTCTTATATTTTGAAACAAATTTTTTTAGCTAAAACCTCTTATATTGTGAAATAGAGGGAGTATTTAAGTTAATTTCAATTAGTTTTGTTTTGAATAGAAAAGTAAAAACATTGATAAATCGTTCTTAACGAATTAGATGTATATGAACGAAATGGATTATACAATACATCTATGATTCTATAAAATGATATAATTTTCTAGTTGCGCAGTTCAAATTAGAATTGAACTCAAGACTTGTTCCCAGCATTTCCTTTTTATGTTAAACAATTAATCAGCCGCTAATTAAACATTTAATTAGGTTTTAGGTTTGTCCCTGGTAAAGATCATGAATGGATTTATTTTCTTCTTTTGTGCAAAAAGACTTAAATGAAACAGTTGTGTTTAAATCATTTTAATCTTCGTATAGTAGGTGTATGATTCTTTTAAATGACATAATGAACAAAAATGGGATAAACAAAAAACTTGTGAAAATTTAGAGGTGTTATCCACCTTTGATAACTAAGTTAGTCATCAAGAAAACTTAGATGTCGAGTTATTATTGGTCCCAAGGTAAAGATTATGATGATTTACTCCTTATCAAGTATTATAAAAAGTTAGCCAAAATTATGCATGTGGTTAATAGTTGGCCCCAAAGTTTAACATGTGAGAAAGTCGTAATGTTTTATGATCTATCCACGAATTTAACAATTTAGAAATGCATAAGTTACTTGACACACAGAGGGGAGATTAATTTTCATGAAAAAAGTAAAAAAAAAAATGAATACAGACTTTCATAAGAGAAGAAGTTTAATTTTTAAGAGTGGACCCAAATGGACCCAAACATTTAAACCCAACGCGCATTGCCCAAAGGATAGCGACTCCTCTAACCCAAGGCCATACTTGAAAGTTGAAATTTACAAATCTAAAGTCTAAATGCTCACTTTTCCCATTTCTGATTGACTAATGACCTAATTTATTTATGATAATATGAGTATTGTTTTAGCTATTTGCCAAACTAATATTTTACATGTATTAAATTTCATACTCACCTTCAGTTTTAAAATTTAAATGTATTCAGACTAAAAGATTTCGGCTTTACGTATACATATCCCCTATATATTAATTAAAAATCATTTTAACAAAATAACCTTATGTTTACATAGAATATTACATCAGTGTCATACTTACGTGTCATCGCCAGAGTAATTCTCAGAAAATATATTTTATAGGACATTAATTACTAGACTAATTACATAATATGCCATTAGATCAATCATATATAAACTACCTTTTATTTTAAAGTTATAATCTTATCTAAATTAGTTTTATTTATTTATGAAAAATCAAATAAATAAATATTCCATAAAATTATAGCTGATTTATTGTTTCCTAAATTTGATTAAATCGAGTAAGTAAATATTCTATAAAAATTATAACTGATTTTATTGTTTTCTAAATTTGGTTTTTAAAAATTTTATTTTTAAAATATATTGTTTTAACTAAATAATTAATTAGTAACATAAATATGTAAAAACTTTAATTTAAAATTTTAATTATTTATATAATAATCTAAGATTAAAATATTTAGAATTGTTTATTTAATTTATTAATTTTTTAAAATATTATAAAATCTTATCCCGCGTATAACGCGGAAATTAGCTAGTATTATATTATATATCTTTCAAATTTCACATTCAAATTACATATTTTCTGGTTATACTTTTAGAACTGAGTAATTTACCAAAGTTCTTTTTAAATATCAAAAACGATATTAGAGGATTTGAGAAAATTAATTTGAATCATGCTGATACCATAAGTACTGTACGTTAATATCAACTTCTCTTAAGTCGAACTAGTCCAAAAAAAATAACTAGACATGACAACACTTCTGCGTCACTTTTGAGTTTTGTCTTTGAACGCACTTTTTATTTGTGAGAAGGTAGAGGTTTGGTGTGAGAGAGCTTTATCCAGAGGGCAATGCGTGACCCATGCATGGTGACACGCCGACTAATACATTTTTGGTTCTCTGCATTACATATGGCCACCTCACAAGTTTCATGTTTTCCTTTATACACATAGCTCATCTTTTTCATTTTATAATATCAAAGTGTGTCTTATGCACTATTTGAACCTGGATCTAATCCATACAAAACAAGGATGCATCACGACGACACTTAGTAAACCACAAATGTTTATATGTGTTATAATCGATTATAAACATATTTTTGCAGGATATCATGATTACAGCAGCCTCCCAAAAGAATTTATAGCAGATATATCCAAATTGCTTCCGTTGACCCAAAAAAAAAAAAGCCAAATTGCTTCATATATGTATATTTCTTGACGCGTTATATAAGATCAAGGTTTTTTGGATAACGTGTTAACAAAAAAAACTCCTTTAATTGTGAGACTTTTCAAAAATACTACTTTTAGGTGAGCAACAACTATAATAAATCCAGAACAAATTAAGACCGAATATATATTGCAAAATTTATTAGTTCATTTTGAAAAATAATTCGAACAATTGATTTTAATCGTCGAAGAAGGTCGGATTTTGCTGTAAATATTGATTATAGATTATGCGTTAATACATAAAAAGATTCGTCCATTACTCCATTATTGTCCTCTGTTTTATACTTTTTCAATCTGAATTTTGTGTTAATCATCTTCGGACTATCTTAGCGACAACACCAATGCCATTTACCGGTTAACTGGTTGCGTCAATCAATAAAAAAAAAAAAGTAAACCGGACGGTTTGAATTTTAAAGAGCCGCCGCGTGAAGAAATGAGGAAGAGTCAAATGTCGTTGCTTTTTGTTTTAGTCAAATGTAGTTCGTTTCCCACATCTACACTGTCACAAAATTATAATATTAGTAATAAATTAGTAGTAGTACCAACAAGGCAACAATGTTGGTTCCTTCGATTTAATATTCATTTTTTTGTTTTTTTCCTTTTTCAGTTTGTGGATTTGACTGTGGAAACTTGAAATAGTCTTTTTACTAACCATGCACCGTCTCAGACCTCTTATTAGTCCTTACCTCCACCTTTTCAATATGAATACTATTCAAAAGCTTTGAACGGTATACATTTCGGCATTTTGATTCTTATTCCTGTCTTTAATCATACCCAACAAAAATAAATATCAGTCGAATATTAACCTTTAAGGCTACTAGAATTTAATTTACGATCGAGCAAAAGGTCGAACCAACACAATCAGCAAGTCTGAACAAGCAGGTCAACTTTATATTTTGTATTGAACTATTAGTTTACCTAATTACTTTGTTTAAATTTTTTTATTGTAAAAATTAATAATAATTAAAAACGTTTACAAAAGAATTTTGGGTAGATAGTACTTTTTTTTTTTTTAACTCAAGTAATTCTACTGAATTAGGGGATCGCCGGCGGCATAACTTAGAGTTGAAGGACCCATACTGTAGACCAACGCATCATCTCCTCAACACCGACTAATTTTGGGGCCTAGAGAGATCAGGTAAATGCTCCGGTGGCCAAATGGAATAAATGTTGTCACGACGTGAGATATTTCCGAAGAAGTTTCTCCAAATCAATATTGGTTAGTAGTTATATAAGACACTTCTTTTTTGTGTGTCAACTAGTTAGTAGTTATAACTATCTATCTTCTTAAAGTAAACCGAAACGTGTACCATACGAGATTACGAGTACCATCAGCCATGACAACCACAGAAACTCTAGAATATTGTAAGGCGGCATCACTAAAAATGAAGAAAAGGTCTTCATAGCCGACCTCTTCTTTTTTTCTCTCACACCTCTTGCACACGTGTACTAGGTCAAACTAAACGTGCCCAAATTATTTTTCTCCCTTTACCCCAAAAAAAAAAACATTTAGATACTTCCATCACAACTTAGGTCCGCATATTTAAAAAAAAAAAAGATATATATATATATATATACACTTTTTAAAAAAGAAGAAAAAATGAAGTAATAATAATCTAATAGCCACCTTCACTCTTCACACTTTCCCACCACTTGTCACGCAACTTCCTTCTCCACACTCCACCTACTATATATTTATACACTCTTCCATTTCTTATTCTTCAACAATCCCTCACAATTTTTACTCACTACAATTTACAAACAACCTTGGAACTAATTCTCCAGAGACAGATATCTTCAGAATCTTTAACTAATGGCGCTCGAAGCTCTTACTTCACCAAGATTAGCTTCTCCGATTCCTCCACTCTTCGAAGACTCTTCAGTCTTCCATGGTGTTGAGCACTGGGCCAAGGGTAAGCGATCTAAACGATCAAGATCCGATTTCCACCACCAAAACCTCACCGAGGAAGAGTATCTAGCTTTCTGCCTCATGCTTCTCGCTCGTGACGGCGATCGCAAACATCATCAACCTCCTCCTCCTCTTCCGGCGGCGGCGACGACGGCTGAAAAGACGATGGAGAAGTTGAGCTACAAGTGCAGCGTCTGCGACAAGACGTTCTCGTCTTACCAAGCTCTCGGTGGTCACAAGGCGAGCCACCGGAAAAACTTATCACAAACTCACTCCGGTGGAGGAGGAGATGATCAGTCCACGTCGTCGGCAACAACCACATCGGCCGTGACTACTGGAAGTGGGAAATCACACGTTTGTTCGATCTGTCACAAGTCTTTCCCTTCCGGTCAAGCTCTCGGTGGACACAAGCGGTGCCACTACGAAGGAAACAACAACAACAACAGTAGTAGCGTGTCCAATTCCGAAGGTGCAGGGTCCACTAGCCACGTCAGCAGCAGCCACCGTGGATTTGACCTTAACATCCCTCCGATCCCGGAGTTCTCGACGGTCAACGGAGACGACGAAGTGATGAGCCCTATGCCGGCCAAGAAACCTCGATTTGACTTTCCGGTCAAACTTCAACTTTGAAGAAATTACTTAGACGATAAGATTTGTTCGTTTGTTACTGTTGAGAGTTCTGTAGGAATTTGTTGACTGTACATACCAATTTGGACTTTGATTTATTCCAATTCTTGTTGTTCTTTCATTCAGCTGATTCTTTACCACATATATTTTTATCGATACGCGTTGACTTTGATTTGAATTGTATAAAGTGATACCACTACAATTCTGTTTATGGCTCTGTTTTCAAATTTTATAATCATATACTTCTAAGCAATAAGCAAAATCAAGACCCTTCTAGTTTCTACTACCATACACATATTCTCACATTTTGAAAGCTGTAAGCAAAAAAAAAGACTTTTCTTACGGAAGACTGCAAAAAAAGAAATTCATTTTCCTTTACAAAAAACCTTAACCTTTTTGGTTTGAAAAAGCCTTTCTTGACGGGTCGTTTAACTTCCTTAGTAGCACTATTTAGCGTAGATTTGTTTTGAACAAAAATAGAAGTAAGTTATGGATTTCTTTTTTGATAATACATCTGTAAAGTTTTTAGACAATAGAAAAAGTCGCAGGATTATTTGGGAAAAAAAAAAAAAAAAATTCCGATTGCAAGTTTGTCCATGGAGAACCCCTTGTTGCAAATAATTGTGGAAAATTGATCTTGTAAATGATAAATGACTTAGTATGTACCAACCAATAAGAACACACCACGAGTTTACTTAATTTATACTCATACCACGTGGATGAAAATATATGATTTGTAAATTGCTCACACATACTATTAAGACTAATTTTATGTATAAAAATATTGTGGGTCGAAAGTCTACATTTTTTTTACGATATATATTCTTAGAAAATAATATACACTACTACACTACTCACCCCAAAATCTATAACAAAATAAAAACAAATTCTATATAAAAATATGTGTGAGAGAAAGGGGGTAACCTATTTTCTAATTTGGTGAAATATCTATAAGAAAACAATTTTCATTAACTCATCTAAAAGTGTTTGAATCAAATCTTTTTAAAAAGTGTTATGCTAATATGAATAAGTGATAATTGTGCAAAATCTCCAATATTTTAGTTTACATTACATTCAAGAGATTGAATTTTGATATTTTCATTGGGCTTTCACTAGCAGAAAAGCAAAGCCCACTTAACGAAAAATTCAACGAAACGCCGCGCAGTGTTCTACCAAAATCGAAAACGACACGGTGTTTCTCATCAGCACCTCCCTCCATATAAAAAACTTGCGCAATTTGGAATCTTGGATTCAACAAATCGTTCCTGGTAAAATTCCCTCTTCGTTTGAGCTCTTTGACGTTGGCACCGCCAGATTCCACCATGGTCTCTCCATTGTCAAGCTCCTAGAAGAAGAAGACAAGGTTAGATTTCGAATTTCCACTCTTCTTTTCAGTTCCGTACTGTCTGCTCTGTTTTTCTCTGTGGCCGGAGCATCTTAATTTCGATTCCCACTCAATTGTGTCGTTAGGATGATTCGAAGCATTCGGAAGATGACTTCGACGTTTTTCAGGACGCTATGATTTGATATATTCAAGGTTCGTCTGAAACCTAATTCATTTGCTAAACTGTGGAAAGTATAAAAGGGAAATATCTTTCGAAACGTTAGATTTCTTGAGTGATTTAGATGCACTAGCGTCATAAGGATAGTATTTTTTTGGTTTGTTTTGTTACGGCATGTCTCAATTGATGTTAACTGTTGATGGATGCAGTTAGATCCTGAATCCTGATGATGCTTTAGTGAAGGTTTGATTTTAGTGCTTGATCATCTTCCTTTTTCACGGAAACCATGAAATTGTCAACACAATCCACTTTTTTTTTTGTTTTTTTTTTGTTTTGTCTTCACTTGATTTCCCCTTCGGTTCAGATATTGAAGTACTTTAATTATAACCTATCTTCAACCAGGTCAACTCTGGGAGAATCCTTCCCATGTTCCCCAAGCAAGTGATTTGAAGTCTATAAACAATCCTATTGGTAATGAATCAGAAAGACCGCAACCTCAGTATATGAAACTGCAAAAGATGAGTAGCCAACAGGCTCATGGGGTGGAACAGCCTGTTGTCCCTGTGAATAATGGTCTTACACTAGCACGAGTTTGTGATTTGCTTCATATCTTTATAGACCTCGGCAAAGATACTAAGAGTCATTTTCAAACCCTGTATTATAAAATCAAGGTGAGGCTTTACATCCATGAATGAATTGGCACTCTGATGGAAGACTCTCAATACATTATTTTTCTTTTCATACTTGACTGCAGAGAAGAAAAATTACAATAGAGGGGTTCGTACAAAATCTGAGGGATGCTGTAGGTGATCAGATGATCAGATCGGTAATTAGCCAACTGCATCAGTTACAACCGGTATCAACCTTTCAAATTTTCAATTATCTTATCATTTATAAGTACTTCAATGATTTTCAGCTGCCTCCAGGTAGAGTAGTTTTTTTTTTTTAATAGCTTGTAAGCACATAGCATTGGTCTTAACATAGGTAACTGGTGATGCTTCAGTTAAGAGACCTTTTGAGCATATACTTCTGTTGAAAGATTTTTTTAATACACTAATTTGTTATCATTATGTAAGAGTTAAATCAAGGTGGTTGTTATTTGGGTCATTAATTTAATATATATGGTGCTTCAGAGAGTTTTATTCAGAAAATTGAATTCTCTCCTCATCCAGAATGGGATCCTTGACCATTATATCTATACCTGATTCAACTCAATCTTTCAGTTCAATGGATGTTATGAAATTTATTTAAATCTCTGTGTTGCCTGTTAGTCATGGGTTTCCTGTTCTTAGCTGGCGTTTGTCCCTCATTTCATCCAAAGTTCTCTAACATCTTCCAGGGAACTGTTAAAATGATACTTCCAGATTTTACTAACATTGCAAATAAAGTGCAATTAGTGATAGGAACCCTATAAATAGGATTTCTATTGCGTCTGGTATGTTTCAGTGATAGATATATGTAAACCCTTAACTAGACTTGAAACATAGTGAAAAGTGTCGCATGTGAACGTGTGCTGAGAAAGAAATCTCACTTCGGATCCCTACCAAAAAGAAAATAACATAAAGAATTCTCACTTGAAAAGTGCTGCAATACTGATCAGTATTGAGTGACATAATACAAGCTGAATACTTTTTGTCTTGGAATTTTGGCTCACTGATAAACTATATATGTCATCAGGAAAATATGGGGATCAAAGTAGCTGGAAGCCCAAACCATGACAAAGTGTCAAAATCTGCTGGTATATATTATTTTCAGCTGATGCCATTTACTTTTGCAATTATCATAGATCTTCTTAACTTCAGGTAGATCTTATCTTATGATTTCCTTGTAGCATACAAAACCAATCCCTGATTCAATCTTTAACTGCAGAAATCAGTGCTCAAGAATCTGATCCTCGTGAAGTTCATGTTAACCAACGGCCTTCTACAACTTCAGGCACCTTAAGCAGTTCAGATACTGTGCAGGGATTAATTAAGCATCCCGAGCAATACTTGCAGCTTCCATCAAGTTCTTTTTATATGGATACCAACTCTGGAAGTCTTAATTCATACCCAGGGACAAATGTCACTTCTCCTGGTTCATTGCCGAGAGCGAAGCTTTCTGATTTCCAGCACATGGCAAACAATCAGAATGTGGTACCAGCCATTTCTCTTCAACCGATGTTGCATTGGTTTCGTTTGGCTTATATTTTGGATAACCCTGGCTTCTGTTTGTCTTTGTTTTGGCTTTGAACTTTTGCTGTGAAGCGTAAATGGACTATCGATCTAACTATAAATTTTTTTGTGTACTCATCAGGTATATCTCCCTGCCCCATCTGGGATTATTCTCCCAACAGCTGATGTCAGGAAGACACCGGAAATGCCTTCCGTTGGTCAGAAGAAACTTCTTGAAGAACTAGGTTCTTCGATGCCCTCATCAAGGTAATAGAGCTGGCTAGTTTGTGAAAGAGGAAGTATTTACAGCTTCCATAGATTACTCGTCCTTTTTTTATGTTTACTTTTTGATAATCTCCTTATTCATTTATATGCAATTTATAATTGTTTTATTGAAGTCTTATAGAATGTGTTAATTTACAGAAAGAAGCAAAAACTATGTGGAACTTCTTCAGATCGAAGTATTGAAAAATTTAATGATGTCACTGCAGTCAGTGGCATCAATCTTCAGGTATGTTTTCTGGTAGCTGCACTTCTCAATTTAAACCTTGGATATAGATAAGCCAATGAACCAAAATATTTTCTGCATCTGTTCCAGGAAGAGGAAGAACAATTATTAGGTGCTGGGCCTAAAAAGAACAGTCGTGTTTCTAAAGCATCTCGAAGAGTTGTGCATGAAAAGGAAGAAAAAACGATTTTGCAGAAAATTCCACTGCAGAGAAAGCTGACAGAAATTAGTTGGGTTTCGACTCATCTCTTAGCTGCTTCTTTGATCTTTACTTGGAATCACTTGGAGAAGAAGTTTATATATACTTTCATATATGACAGTAGCAAAAAGTGGTTTAAAGCATATAGACCATGATGTAGAGCGGTGCTTGTCTCTGGTGAGATTTCAACACTTTCTGGGAATTATTAGCCTTCAATTTAGATTTCTTGTTTCTTTTTTTTTTTCTCATGGCTTTGCGCATTCAGTGCGTGGAGGAAAGGATGCGAGGACTATTTTCGAATATAATACGAATGTCAAAGCAGGTCGGTCTACTTTCTCTTCTCCTGCCTGCTTAAAGCTTGTTGTGTCTTAATCTTACTGAAGTTAAAAAAGCTTTTGCAGCGGACTGATGCCGAGAAGTGTAGAAATCAGACTTTTATCACGTCTGATATCCGGAAAGAAATTAATGAAATGAATCAGAAGGTGAAAGAGGAATGGGAAAAGAAACATGTGGAGAAGAAAACGCGGCTAAGGTTTGTCCTAAGCTCAATATCTATTGTCTTAGTTACCAGTAATAAAGTCTTGCTTTTTTATTTTCATTGATGTAGAATGAAGAAAATGATTTTGAAAAAGAAGACAATCATTCAAAACAAGTGGAGGTATATAAAAATTGAGCCAATTACACAAACCTGTGCACTGCACATACGTATACTAAAAGAGGTTTCATAATAAGTCAGGCAAAGAAGGACGCAGATCAAAGGAGAGCTAAGGCTGCAAATGTTGCTGTTCATGCAGCCTTTGGAGGAGATGATAGGTTTTTAAAATGGAAACTTGTGGCAGAAGCACGTCAGAAATCTTCTCCAGGGCCAGGAAGAAACTCCAAGGAACTTTCTGGTGAAATTGGTAAGCCCGTTTCTATGATCTGAAAATGTAAATCTCAGTTCTGTTGCTGGTTATTCTTGTGTTTAGTGTTCCTAATTGCTGATTCGAACTTTTTGTAGGTGGTACACAATTTGGGAAGAACCAAGGTTTACCAAAAGTAGTCCGGTCAATCTCTGTGAAGGATGTGATTGCTGTGGTGGAAAAAGAGCCTCAGATGTCGAGATCGACGTTACTGTATCTCTTATACAATAGAATCTGCTCGGATGTTCGAACCCAAGAGAAGAGATAGAAACTTTTTAGGACCAATTCATTTTTTTGCAGAAACTATTAGGTTCTTTATTCTATTAAAAGTGATCCATTACAAACTCCTAAACATGATCAAGATGCTAAAGTACATCCTTATTTCTTCTTCCTTCTACGACCTAGAGAAAGCTGCATGTTTTTTTCTAGTTTTTGCCTGATTCCTTCATGCTGGCTCCGCCGTGTCCATATCCTCCACCACCACCTCCGCCAATGATGACTCCACCACCAATACCACCTGACCCGTATCCCAGACCGCCTCCGTTGTCCCAACCCAAACCACCACCGGACCCATACCCACCACCACCACCAATACCACCTGACCCGAAACCCGGACCGCCTCCGTTGCCTCCACCGGACCCATATCCACTACCACCACCACCAAATCCACCACCGATCACAACACCACCACCACCACCACCTGGCCCGTATCCACCACCGTATCCTGGGCCTCCCCCTCCATAACCACCAGCTGTGAGTTCACCCTTAAATCCGGATATGTGTCGGATACTCTTTCCTATCTCACTGGAGTGTGCTTCATTCCTCATGATCGCACTTTCTCTTCCTATCTCACTGGAATGTGCTTCATTCCTCATGGACACACCTTCTCTTGCAGCCTCGCCAATCATGTGACCAATGAGGCATAAATACAAGGAAACAAGAAACCATAACATCGCTCTAGCCATAATGGCTGCTTATAGTGACACAATTTTCTAAGTTAGAATCTGAGAAAGTAAGTAAAAGGATTTATGATTGAATAATAAACAGCCATACACCATCACTACTTATATATATGTACAAGAAACAAAGGTGATGGTTAGAATGGGCGCGCCAGTAGAGAGAGTTGCGTATATGGTGACTCACCAAGAGGGGTTTCATCAGGTGATGGGTGTGATTCGCATGTTTTCTTCCACACCTTTTGCTACATTTTCTCAGTTTCATTACTTCATTATGCAAACTCAGCCATTTAAAAACCGAATATAGGAGTATTTGATCATAGGATTAGAGTGATACATTTATTTCTTGTAAATTTAAGTTGAGGATGGAACTCCTCTACCGTCCAATGACCTGATTTGAACTTATCAGTTATCACACATACTCACATAGGGTGGGTACGGTGAGCCGTGAGTGTCGAAGCCTCAGAGGATACAATGATAGCCTCAGAGGAAACAATGGTATTGAAATAAATGAAATAGAAATAATCATAGGTAAACATGAATAAAATTTAATGGAATGCAATTAGAACTTTCAAAGGTGAATGGTGGAAGACTTTATAAGATTGTACATTAATAAAAGTTAGAAATATGAAATAATTATGTATTTTAAGTTTTTAACTAGTATAATGATGTGATAAAATAAACTTTTTTATAAACCAAAGTTTTTATATAATTAATTAAATACTAGGTTATTCCCGCGTTATACGCGGATAAGATATTTATAATGTTTTTTTTATAAAATTAATAAATTAAATAAATATTTATAATTATTTTAATAGTATATTATTGTATAAATAATTGAAATTTTAAATTAAGGTTTTTACATATTAATTATTTAGGTAAAAATAAAATCAGCTATAATTTTATGGAATATTTACTTACTCGATTTAATCAAACTTAGGAAACAATAAAATCAGCTATAATTTTATGGAATATTAATTTATTCGATTTTCCATAAATAAATATAACTAATTTAGGTAAGATTATAATCTTTAAAATAAAGATAGTTTATATATGATTGATCTAGTGACATATTATGTAATTACTCTAATAATTAATATCTTATAAAATATATTTTTTGAGAATCACTCTGGCGACGACACGTAAGCATGATACTCATATAATATTCCACGTAAACATAATATTATTTTGTTAAAATAATTCTCAATTAATATATTGGAGATTTAGTTTTCCTTCCATCATATTTTTTTCCACATAGAATTGGTAATCAAAAAATATGATTATCGCATATAGTTTTTTTCTTTAATCATACTTTGTTCTAAAATGTTAATAAAAAATTATATAATTTTATGAATAAACCAAAACGTAGTAGTAGTATATTTCACACGTGCCAGTAACGAAAGGCCGTAATTTGGCTATCGATGAACGTTCCCTCTCTTCTCTGAAATCTTTCGATCCATCTCTATTGCTTTCCCCCCATAGAATTTGGGTTTCTTCTCATCTTCCAAGGATTATTATTATTATTCCTTTAGGTTTCTCATTGTTAGGATATTAGTTTTTTTGTTTTTGTTTTTGTGCTCAAGTGATGACGACGAGTTTGGATCGGTGGGAGAAAGATCCTTTCTTTGCCGCTGCTGAAGAGGTTCAGGAATCTGCCGACAGGTTCTGCGTTTTCGGATTCAAATCTCTCACTTTTCGTTTTGAATCTGTGAAATCACAACCCTCATTGTTGTGATGTAATCTGTTGCTTCGGATTTGGGAATTAGGATTCTGATAAATCAAGTTTTAGATCTGAAATCTCACAATGTTGTTATCTTCGATTCATGTTCAGGATGGAGTCAGCGTACAGGACATGGATCAATGGGAAACGAGACTCTTCAAATGTATGGGACTCTGAGCAGCTTCATAGGGACCTTCATGCCGCACTAGGAACCACCAAATGGCAGGTTTCTTTCTTTTCCTCAGAACTCGATTCTAATTTGTTTGTTTTGTGTAATGTTGTTTGGTTTCTCCCAAGTGAATTTGTTAATCTTTTCGATGTAGTTAGATGAATTCCAAAAAGCTGTCAAATCTAGCTATGACAATCGTTTGAGTGATGAAACTCGAGATAGGCATCGGGAATTTACTTTCGCAATGGAGTCTCAGGTCTCGAAAATCCAGAAATCTCTCAAGGAATCGGAGCAATCCGATGGCAAAGGAACTCCGAGATGGGTTCGTTTGGATGAAGATGATCGTAATGAGCTTGCCCTCTTCTTGACTGGACCATCTGAATCTGTCAAAGTAAATCAGCTTCAAGCAAAGCCGAATGGACATAGAAGGACGGCAAGTGCTGCTGAAATCAGTGCGTGGAACATTGCGGTTTCTGATGACGGTTTATTGAAGAAATCTTCTGATGAGCCGGTTGTTCGACCTCCGAGGAAGGTACCTAGCTTCTCTGGCTTCTTAAATTTTATGGAACCTGGCTCCAAACATTGCATTAGAAAGTGGAAGGCTTTAGATCGTCAAGGAGACTCTGATGCTGCATTATTACCTATCCAAGCGAACCAAGTAAGATTGATCGATCTTCAACCGCATAATTTTCCCTCCTGCTTATGAATCTTTACTAAAAATGTTTTTTCTGTTTCTCAGCAAGTTGTGAATGGATGTTTAGAGAGGGGCAAAAGTTGTATGGAGTGTGAGGAGGACTGCTACGAAAAGCAGCTTCACGGTTGGTATGGAGCTCTACAGAGGCAACTTCAACGGTCTCAGTATCGTATGCGATATAGTAAATCGGTTCAGGCTGCAATATGGATTCTTCTTCTAGTTTTTCTTCTCGGTAATATTTACTAATCCGAATCATGCATACTTAGAAAGCAAAGCTTCCAGCATCCCTTTTTAAGTTTTGAGATGACCATATTTTGTCATTGCAGTGGTAGTCGCAGTTCATTCGATGTAGAAGACTAGTACGGAATAGCACGTTTGAGTTCGTTCATCTTCTGTGTAACGGGAAAAGAGACGAATTTGGCAATCTACATTTTTACTGTACAGTTAATTCCACTGTTATTGGTTGTTTTTGTAATATAGAAATGCATTTTTGGTTCGATTATTTGAAATGGGTTTCATTGAGATAAAAAAAAAATACCGAGTAAACATTGTAGAGTTGTTGAGTTATTTGGGACAACAAACCCAAGATTGAAAGATTGTGAAGATGTCAATCCGGAATATATTATTGATTCGACTATCTGAAGTGGTACTGATTGAGAAAAAATAAAAGATGTTTCTTTTACAATCAATCCGAGCAGAGTTTTTCTATGTAATATGGGGCTAAAATCCGAGACTGTTTAAGCGGTGTTTTTGGACATGTTTGCCGCCTTCTCCTCACGTTTATCAGTGTTCTCTAACTCGATTCCTTGGAATGTAAGTCTAGATGATCGGTAGTGACTCCCAAAAGCAGTCCCGAAACCCCAACCGAGACCCAAACCCACTCCGCAACCGCCACCTTCAAATACATAATGCTTGTGTGTGTATCCATGACAAGTATAATAAGATGCAGAAGTAGATGTTTGAAATGCTTACCTGCACCAACGCCTAAAATGTTCAAAGGCATTCCTGCAAGGAAGCAACAGAAATCTCCAATTGAGTAGGTTTGCAAATAGTATGAAACATGAATCCATCAAATATCTACCATCAGACAACCATTAGCAAGGAAGGATGAAGCTGAAGAAACTCACTGAGACACTAAGCAATATTATCACGAAACTAAACAAGCAAGAGCAGAGTTAAGTAATGTTCCCAGGAAATGATTCTATAAGAGACAATATTGGTGTGCTTTGATCTCTCTTTATAATAATAGCTTTCCCAAATGTTAACAAAAGCTTAAAGAATTAACTTAGTCTCTAGATCTTCAAATCTAGTCTCCATGGAAATAACTTGTAATCCCGTCTTTAGTCCCGATTTCACTCAAATAAAGTAGGAAAAAAGTCGAGAACGAACCTCCAAAACCCCATCCAACGCCAAATCCACAGCCAACACCGAACCCTAGATAGTCCAATTACAAAATTACGAGTCGAATTATAAAGAAAAAGAGAAAGAAAAAATTGCGAATGGGGGGGGGGGGGAATTACCGAATCCAACACCGACTCCAGTGAAGTCAGAGAGCACCATTATCTTCAATAAGAGAGAAATTAATTTAGGTATCGATAGAGGCAAATAGCGAATCTGGATTAACCGATGAAACCTTTTTTTGTTGTTGCTGAATCTGATAGTTTGCTCTCTATCTCCTCCCACACTTCAAATCTCTGACCCACCTGAAAAAGCAAGATCAGAAAAGGTGTTTAGCGACGTACCAAATCAATCCAACCGGTTTACCAATTAAACCGCCCTATTTTTTTTTTTCTTTCTTTCCAAACCCGGTCTAGTCTCTTTCCCTTCGGCTGTCAGTCTGTCACCCTTGAAATTAAGGAGAATGCTCATGTCGCATCATTTTTGGTAAAATGTTAAATCAACTCATCTCACATCTTTGTAATAATATTGAGATGACAGCTTATTTCCACCCACAAACTATTATATAACAAGTAATACATCTCAATTATTGTTCCCACCTTAAACCCACACAGATCTGAAGTTAAATACTAAAACCCACCCAGATCCATAGTTCGAATGTATTCACACCCGGCGGTTGATTTTTTTGGTATACTCTTCGAATCGACAATAAACCAAACCAAACATAGAATTAATCGGAATCATAACCAAAACTTTAGAACCCGACCAAAACACCTTGTTTTAGTGTTACCCCAAAGTAAAATCCTTGGTCTCCTCCACCGGTCTGTAGCAGTCAGAGGAAAGGAATTAAAAAGCTGGTGAAATCGAGGGAAGAGAAATGTAGATTTCCAATAAGAGCAGCACAGCGACAAAACACAGCTCCGATTGTGTTAGAATCAACATATTTGTTATAGTCCGCATCAAAGAAATGACGTTATGCATATTAAGAAAAAGACTTTCTTGATCAAAAGTTGTTACTCGAGTGAAAGTCCCATTATCATGAAAAAAAAATATAGAAACTTAAGCAGCTAATGCTGACGAAGGAAACAGTAATGTCACAACAATTAAGAGAATACACATTTAATAAAGAAAGGTAATATACGCATTAACCAATCGCTCATATTTCTGCTGTTTTGAATAATACGTATAAGAGAACCTGAAAACAAATTCATGCACAGACATCTATAACAAAAGGAGAAAATGCCTCTCTTTATAGACATCTGAAACAAATAGAGATGATATACCCCCAATAAACCAAACCTCCAAACAACGTATTATTTCCCAATAACCAGAACAACGTATTGATTACAAGCCTAAGCTGCAACCAATATATCCATATGATCATTTCTTACAATTAATTTTAAACTTCCAAAGTGAAACACGAAATTTCAACTCCCAGAGACTACTGAATTTTTATAAGTGAAATCAACCTTAAATTGACAAACCATCATAAAAAACTAAATGAAATTTGTAATCAAAGCCCCAATCGAACACGGCTGCTGCTTTGGGAAATAGGTCTTGGTCATTAGAGTTAATGACAATTCGAACATATTTCAATTAAAAGCTCAGTACTTATTTCTATCGAGTTTACGAACCCAGAAAAATTGAACAAAATCTCATGCCTACGTGAGTTGATTTCTTCTACCTTCTTGTGAATTGCTCGATCTTTTCTTTGTGAATACGATTTTTTTTAACCTCTTCATGGAGTATCACTGAAGAACATATGGCCGCTTCTATCATATATGTATACAAAACCATATTACAAAATAAAACTGGACTGACTTACTAAGTTGATGATAATGAAAATAGCCCTCGAATACAGACTATACACATTCTCTAACATTTATGCAGCAACGAAATTCTCCTGCGCTCTATTTACATCTTCGACGAAACTTCCTACAAGAATTTTAGCTTCAACAATAGCAAAAGTAGAATAATCGACCTAGGGTATTTTTTTTAATCAGCTTCACATTTTTGAATAATCGACCTACAAGAATTTTAGCTTCACAATGATCTCTTGGTTCTTGACATCAACCAATTATCTTTCGGGTCGCTACTGAGCCATGCAATGTCTTAATTCTGGGGCCTTGAGATAAGTCTTCAACGTGGGAATTAAATCTGAGTTCTGAAGGTGGAATGAAGCAATCCATAGACAAGCCAGGGACATTGAACGCAATCTCATCGATGACCCATGCTTCTTGCATTGTGGTCTTAGTGTTATGTCCCGATGACATATCTCCAAACCGTAAAAGCGTAGCAACGGATCTACCGGAGTGAGCTATCATGATGCCTTCTACGGGTTTGTAGTCTTCTAGGTATGAATTGATGGTCGTCTCCCAATATACCGCTTCGCCTCCATTGTTTTGTATTCGGGTTAGCTGGGAATCTTCCAAGTGAACAAGAAGACCGGTCTTTTGGCTGAAGTAACCAAACAAAGTATGTCTTATGGTTTCTGATGCCCCTTCACTTCTAGCTTTGAGTGTTGTTGGGTCTGCGCATAGCTTGAGAATGAAACAGTCTTCTCCATCTATCTTTTTTTCTCCTATGCACCTTGCATTTGCAAACATATACGCTGTGGTTCTCGGGTCAAGTCCCTGAAAGTACACAACAGTAACAATTTAATTATGCAAGCAAAACAAAAGTGCATGAGAAGGCTTCCTTGAGACCAGAGGCCAAACCTGAAGAGCGCGTCGTAATGGTCTAACCGGTCCTTTTGCAGCATGAGGCCCAAGCCATGGTGTGTGCCTCCACACAAGCTTCCCATCACAACCTGCAAGGACCTTGCTTCCACCAAGAACAAGCTCCATGTACCACATGTCAGGATTCATATGCCACAACACAAATCCTCCAGACTCAACAGCTTTAGACGAATTATTCTTGCTCTTTGAACCCTTTGAGCCTGTCTCAAACTCTGAGGCCATCGTCCTGATTCTTCCCATAACATATCCATTTTGCACAGAACTATGGAGCTTTTGTCCACCTGATGCAGCTGTATACTGTTGAAGAATGTACTGAGCAGAGGAAGTTTCCTGAAATTCAATTACAGTATTGGTAAGAGTTATTAGACTTCACCCTCAACACAGTGACAACAACAATTCAGCAAAATCTCAATTAATTGCGCAGTCTCTCTCCATTATTAGTATGCAATTAAAAGAAGATTCAGCTAAATTCAAACTAGATTATGGCACAGAAGAGCATAAATCCTCGGGATTGGAGTTGTCTTGTGCATAGTAATCACCAACACTGCCCTAATTTTGAGGAACAACAGTGAAATTAAACCTCACCATGGGAGTATTCTTGATACTAAGGTGAGGAAGGAGATCCAGAGCACTAACATGCACAGGACCTAATGGCGCGCCAAGAACACCGAGAAGAAGCCTCAGATCCGTTCGTTTAAAGTCCGAAGACGACGATACTGACGGCGGAGCCACCGGAAGCTGACATTTCATCCAATTATACCACCGTCTCTCGAACCTAGAGTAATCTCCACTGCTTCCAGAGTCATCACCGTCTGGATCAGGACCTTCTATGACCGGAGCAAGCATCTCAGACATGTGCCGGTCCGGTTGCGTGACGTAACGACCTTTCCGGCGACGGATGATGATCGGAGAAACACTTCTAACTGGACTCTTGGATCGTGATCGCCGGGAATTGGACTTGGAGAACAAGCCGTGCTTCTTATCCATAGTCGAAGAAGAAGAAAGTGTTGTTAGTGTCAGAGAGAAGACGAAGGTTTGGTGTGTGTGTGGTAAAGCTTTTGAGAAAAAAGACAGAAATGTTTGCGTTGAAGGGAAGGTTGCAAAATATAAATGTCGAATTTAATTCGTTAATACGCTTTGTTTACTCCATTTTCTTTTTAAAATTTAATTAGCGATTTATTTCTTTTGTAAGTATATAATTCTTTTCTTTTTCTTTTTGGCTATTTATTTAGGTTTATGAGAGAAAAAAAAAAACAAATCGCGGAAATTAATGGAAAAATGGTATCGAAAGTCTCATGATTACATATAGAAGCAAGCAAATGGGAATTCGGGATGAGATTTATTTATTAAATTAATTTTAGAGCTGAATTCTCTTTTTGGTACTATGTCATTTTCTTCTGAAATTGTTTTTTATACTCCATATATATATATATATATATATAACAATTTTTTGTCTTCTTTATCTCATGTCTAACTCGTTCCATCTTGGATAAGAAGAAAAGTTCAGAGAGGAAACAAATTGTTTTATTAGTCCCTAGTACTTAGGGAAAAAAAAAAAACTACTTCAGAAGTACAAAATTAGTCAAATTTTATCAGGTTTAAAGTGTTGTGACGATCGGCAAAAAAGTGAGTTAAACCAGCCTAGTTTAGTAGTAGTTTTTATCAGAGTTGGGTTACTTAAGATTACTATTTTATTACAACATATAAAATTATATTTAATTCAGACTAGAGTTTTCTTATCAACATTTTTAATTTTTAAACCCCTATATCATAGCTTGAATACTTGAATCAGATTACAGTAACACACGTAGTGAAATATATTAAACTAGGCGTCCGGTTGATATTTCCTATTAAGTTAGTCTAATATTCGGGTTGATTTATATAATGTTTTCGTTTAACTTTTGTGCATTTTGCTTTTGCTCCAACCTTTCAAGTTCACAATATAAGTCCTTTTTTTATTCCATTTCTTCCATAAAAATATTAATTTATCATTGCATAAGTTTATAAATTTAATACATATGGTGACTTTGGTCCTTAGTACAAAAATTCTTAAAATCTCCTCCTCGTGCATATTAACATCAATAGGTCCTTAAAAAAAAAACACCCTTATTAATTTTTTTAGTTATTAGTTAGTTTTTGACTTTGCAAGCTATTTAAGTCATACCAAATGCTGGAAAATTAGATAATAATAATATTTTTTTTATAACAAAACTAATTTTCATAATTTTGTGAAATATCATATATTTTTGCCAATTAACGCATTAACAATGACTAACCATGAATGATACAGTAAAAATATTCAAATTTTTGTCCTCTAAAGTCTAACCTATAATAAGTCATTCCAGCTCTTAAACCACCATAAAATTAGTTAAATAAATAAATATAATTGGCGTTTCATTGCTTTTTTTAAAAAAAAAACAAGAAAAGTTAATATATGGTAAATCATATTGTGTATATATATATTATACTTGTTTTACTATATATATATATATACTAGTTTCATAACCCCGGTGCTATAGCATCGGAAAATAATATTATATTTTATTTTATCTATATTTATATAAAAATATATATTATCAAATATATATTCTACAAATAGATTTATCGCCAAATATTTTTCAAAGAGAATGATGCACAAAACCTTGATTTGTATTTTCTGTGAATAATCATATAAATTTAAAATTAAGTAAATATTTTAAAATAATATTTCCACAAAAATCAAGTAAATTAAACACTATATACTAATAAAAAGATTCATAACAAACCATATTAAAATAATATTTTAATAAAATACATTAAACACTGATATAAAACATCTTCTAAAAATATAATAAGATTTGTTAAAACAAATTATTACATTTCATCAACCAATAATAACTTTATTCTCATGAGTATATTATTTGCTTTGTTATTTCTTGCTTCCCATATTCGAAGCCAGCGTACTATAATACGACGATAAACACAATTTTTGTCTAATTGATCTAGGTAAGAAGAACTCCTGAATTCATTTTTCTAATTTAATATGATGAATAACAAAAGCTAAAAGATGAATGAGAATGTGATTTGTTAAGAATTTATACTTTGGTATTTATAACCAAACTATTACAATATTAATTTAGAAAATTAACATAATTGTGATGTAAAATATTAAATATTAAATATTTTGCTAAAACTGAAAAAGTGTTTCTGATGATACATTAACAGTAAGTTGTCTTTTCTATTATTTTTATTTTTCTGCTATTTACATTTTTACTTAAACTGACAAAAATCTTTATTGAGTATATATTCTACATTTTTATATAGAAATTATCATTACCAGAAAGTTTAAAATTATTAAAATTTCTGTTATTGACATTTTGCTTAAACTGTCAAAAATCTTAATTAATTAATTATTTTATATTTTTATATAGAAAATTACCATTCTCAGAAAAAAAACACGTGTTACAATTTAAATTAACGATGACACGTATCAAAATTTAATGAATTATCACTTTGACACGTGTCAGGTTAACGTTAAACACGTTCAGCCTTATATAATAAGATATATATTATACTTTATGCGAAAGCAGTTAGTGAGCAATAGCCTTAAGGAACACGAAAGGCATGCCCTTAGAGATGGAAATTAAAGTCAAAACAAAGCAATTGATTGTGATGATGCTAAAAGCAATATATAGACGAGTATAGTGTGCATGAGCATGAGCATAAGTCACAAAAGGTCAACATAACACAAATTTATAAAAATAGTCTTACTTTTATAGAGTTTTTAATTAGTTAGAGGGCTTGATTCATGGGACCAAATTAGAATGGTTGTTTCATATAAAAAGACGAGTATGGTTGTTTTTTACTCATTGTCATCTTTAACCTCACAATAACCATTTTCGATATGGTACTTCTATTCTCTCAGGTGCGCTTTTGAATGTTCAACAAAAATGATAAATAATTTATCAAACAAAAAAAAAAGGTGATAGTTACAAGTAATTATGGATGATATAAGTGAAGATTGATAAAAAGATTTATGGTTTAATTAAGTATTTAGTTCTGCAAGATGAGAGCCAGACGATTCATGTTCCGAACTGGTCTCCCACATCAGTCCAAAAAAGAAAAATCAATTGAACAAAATCTAACAGATTAAACCATTTTATGCGTAGACAGCTGACGACAAAACTTAACAAGCACAAGAATATAAGAGACATCATTGTGCTAATATACTCACGCAAATATTTGGGTAGCGTGTGATAAATGGTTAAACGTCGAATTTATCCAAACATCACAAAATGAAATATCTAATATATAAAGTCGATGATTTCTTTTCAGAGATAAGTCAATGTATTTTTCCTAACTGTCGATCTATAGTGATTTAGAAAACACACCCATAATACGAATGACCGAAAATCATTACAAACAGTACTACTCTCACAAAAATATTGATCAAATGCTTGTTTGTTCAATTTTTTTTTTGTCATCTACAACTTGCATATATTTTTGGATTTGAACTCAGGATTCATTCTGCAATATTTAAAGAAGAAGCCTATACCAATGACCCACTTGAGCGGACGATCATTACAGCTTTTTATGAAAAACTTGTGTGAGTTTGTGCTCTTTTCTGATAGCTATTGAGGAAAAGAAAAAAAAAAGTGTATATGATGATGATAAAATATTCCTTTTCTTTTTGTCATGATTAAATTCTCATATCGTCAACGTGAGGCGCGAAGTAACGGTGACATGAGGCTAGGGATATAAATGAATAATAAATAAAAGGAGTCGGTGTATGTAATTATAAATGGTGATGATAAACGTTGAGCATGCGAGTTTGGTCCATTGATAATGACAACTTTTTTGCAAACAATCTTTGAGTGACCCAAAACATAGATAAAAAGTAAAAACCCCAAAAGAAAAAAAAAACATTCTTATGGACATTACTTAACACGTATAAATGGTATATACTGAGGTTTTTCTTCGATGGATATTGTATATTCGTGTCTTGTTTTCGAACTCTTGATGTCATAATTGACGCAGTCGTATGATAAGTTAGATTAGTCATGAAGAATCCAAACGTATTTCTATCGGGGATATAAATTTCGTCTTACCTCTCTTAAGGAGTTATTATATAAATGACATAAAGTAAAATATTTAAAAGATAATTTCATAATAATGTATAAGGAGCATACTATAACCTGCACTTCTATTGCTTTCACTAATAAACAATTTTTTTGATAAATTAAAGTTAGCAATTACTCCCTCTGTTTCATAAAAATAGATATTTAAGTTTATGTGCACATATTAAAAAACTTTTTATAAAACCTGATATACCTTTATTTTATAATTATAAGGGCAAAATAAGAAATGTTATCCAAATCTTGCATTGGAAACACAAAACATCTATCTTTATGAAACAATTTTTTTTCTAAAACATTCATCTTTATGAAACGGATGGAGTACTTAGAATTTTTTTTTTTTAGTTCGAGTATATAGAATATTGAAATTTCTAAGAGACTAGCTACAATTTATTTAAATATTTAAGCAATTAAATTATAATGACATAGAGAAAACGGCATACAATTTAACTAGATATTGGTCTATTTTTTCAAATCGACTACTAATTCGATATCTTTAAAAGTACAATATGACATAAAAAAAAAAAAATCAAATTAGGCATTTAAAATTAAAGTTTTTTTTTTAATTCCCGAATACAATGTATATTGATAATCATATTAGCCAAAACAGAATTTTGCGGTTAGAGTCAACTTGAATTCTCCTCTTTTACTCCTTGTATTTTTGTTGTCTTGTTTTCTAAGGTTTGAGTATGCAGAAAGGATTAGGGTTTAGTACTAATTTATAGCAGTTGGGGTTCTTTAATTATTAATGTTTTCGTAGGTTAACTGGATTATATCTAAATTTAATTATCTTTATGTTTTTTTAATAAACGTGATCCAAGCCCATTGTGGTGCGGTCAGCAAAGCCCAAGTGCTCTTATTCTGTGGTCACCAGTTAAAGAAAAGTAAACTTTGAACTTCGAATTTGACCATGTGAAAGAGTTTAAGAAAACTGATGGAGTCGGTGTGGAAGCATCTAGTGGTCATAGCATTCTCAAGAGGTAAGAAAATTTAGTTTTCAGAAAGCCACTATTTCATTCTCACTATGGTTTTGGTTTTCGCATTGTTCTTTACATCGTACTTCGCTAGTGAGCAATATTTACCTTCGACGATCACAATACTGTCACTTATCTAAACACATACGTTGTCTCTCCCATCGGACGCTCTCATTAAAGCCTATGCTTTTAACACCACCTCCATTGATAAATATCGATTTTTCTCTTTTATCACTTTTTTTTTGTTCTGAATTGATCTTTCTAGATATTAAATTTTGTCTCTAATTAAAGGTAGATTCAGAGGAATGAAGATATATGTGTCCGAAAGACTCTAAAAAGCATGTTTGATGGCAAGGAGATGAATGACTCTCACTAATGAGACCTAATACACAAACCTAAAGTACATGTAATTAAAGAACTAACAAAAAACATTGACAACACTCACACAAATCTACAAAAACAATAAAACAACACCATTTATAAATCGTAGGCTCCTCTTCTCTTTGCACATGTTCTTCTATGTCCAAAGATTAAGTTTCTCGAGTACCTTTCTCCCATATATATTGCTCCTCATCAATGGAACATTTCTGTTTATATGGTACAACAAGACATTTTGCACATTATCCTTCAAAGCAGTACCAAACACAAGATAAGTTTATAAATCCACACAAAACGAGTTTGAATCATGTTTATCTCTTACCTGGGATACAATCCACGCTGTCTGAATCACATAATTTCCCAACGGAGTTACAAGAAGTGAATCATTGTCACCTAGAAGCTCGGTTATAATCCTCCTGGAGCGAAATTCTCTGCTTTTCAAACACTTCTGCACCAAATGACTCCCATACTTGTCATAAGAGAGTTGCACGTAATTTCCATCAAGATGTTTCTTCGAGAGAGCCGTTGCCACCTGAAAATCTTCCAACTCCAACACATATTGCACCACGTAGTTTCTGACGAATAGAAAATTAGATTTTGATGTAAGAGTCAAAATGTGATATATACAATGATTAACGCAAAATCATAAAACTTGTATCATCCAAGCATATTATTTTACCCGTAACAATTCACGCATAGTCTCAAAGCATTAGTGATTATCTCCTTAATCAAAGGGTCTCTTAGCTCTCGAGAGGATTGTCTAATGCGTTGTTGAAACATACAATATCCATGTTGATCAATTGCAATTTGATAAAAATGTTGAACAACCACTTCAAGAAGATACTGTCAAATATAGAAGAGACCACACATGAAAAAGGATTAAAAGCATAAAGCCATAAACAAGTTTAAACCGGTTTACAAAATAAAATTTATGGTTTGCTCATTTTCTTGTAACATAAGCTAGAGAGCTTGAAAGCCTTTGTTACACTTTCACTCACCTAGTAGTCTATTCAAATATCAACCAAAAAAAAAGTTTTGAAAGCTATGTAAGCGAGATTATTATAATTTTTAAACGACATCATTTAAAAAGACATCACTATGAATTTGATGGAAAAACAAGTTGGTTTTCATTAAATATCAATGAAATGCTTACTTTGCTATGTGAAGGAGCGAATTGGTTGAAACAAAACAAAATCACATGATAACCATTAGCGTTCTTGGTCAATAGAAGTGCAACATGGCATAGAGTTGCCATGAACCGAGATATTTGCTCTTCAGAACAAAGACTTCGCATCAAATCTTGTATTGCATGAGTTCTGTTATCTCCAAAACAAGAAACAAAATACAAGTTACATAAAAATGCTATTGTGAGACTATATCAAATGGACATAAGAACAATCTCATAAATGCGTACCCGTGTGAATCGACACAAACCCTAACAAATTGAAGAGGTTGTTGAATCTGTACATCAGTGCTTATCTTTAGAAGCTTTTGAAAGACATGATGGCCAAAAGGGTCAAGCATCAATTCATATACAAGTGAGATCAAATTGTCAAATATCTTATCAATCGTCTCCTTTGAACCCTTCGCAATCACATCTTGCAACAGGTGAGACTCTATATATACTATATTAGCACGCAATAATATAGTATCATGATTAGTGCGGATTCCAGACATATAACTCCAAGGGCTTTGGTCAAAGAAAGGATTACTTGGAAAAAAAAAGGATTAGTGCGGAAGATGTTGTTCGACATCAGCTTGATGCATTGAAGTATAACAATCATCCTCATGATGATTATGGCATCGAGGTCATTTATCGGGTAAATCACATTACGCACTTCCTTGATGCTTCTTTCGATTATTACAACTTCTGTGATGATTTGACATCTATTTGTTGAAATAACAGTTTGCTGGATTCGATCCAATCGAAAGATCCACCTATTTCGGTCCTTTCTTTGATCTAGGACAGGTTAACTTAAAACCTATCTTTTTCCAACACTTTGATGATCATATTGTTTTCTAGCTACTAGCTTAGGTTCTTATCCCCTGGTTCTCATTGGTTGGTGCAGTTTGAAAGGTTTAGGCGTATTTTCCACCACTCGTCCTACCGTGTGTTGCTTGGTCACAAGGACAGACAAATCTTAAGCAGTTTGTTCGTGGAGGAGGTATCATGTCTTGTTTGAAGATGTTACAATCATTATAAATCCCTCCCTTGTTTTCTCATGATACCCTCTTTTCTCGATATACAGAATCGTTTCAAGCAGAGGATTTGGATGCAGGGAAATCGACCTGAGGAAGAAGAGATATTTGAATTTACATTGTTCCAGGTTGGTTCCTATGTCACTCTAGAGACCCTAAGAGTTTTGAATGGTTAATATTATGTGGATTTGTGATCTGCAATGATGATGATGATTAAATGAAAACATTTGTGTGTAACGGCAGCGGATAGGCGGTTCATGGGATGGTTATTGGTTGACGGAAAGCTTGCTTCATGACGGAGATGTGTTTTCAGGAGGGATGACTTACTGATTCAACGGCTGATCTTCATCTCTTTTTCGGGTTATCCATTTGTTCTGCCTGATTATAGGCGTAATAATGTGTGACACGGTCTTGTAAGTTAATGTTAATAATAGACACGATTAGAATTAGATGTTTATGTGTAGGAAACAATACGAACATAGTAAGCTTCTACTGAATATAAGTTGTATATTGATGAAATCCAGCTTTGTGTTGATAGTTGCATCTAAGAGATTTTATGTTTTGCGTATATGTTTTGAAATGATCCCACAACATCTAGTGTATGTTATAAAATTATTTTGATGATTGTAAAGGCAAACGCCATTTTGTAAAGTAGGAAACATGTATTGTTTTCTTTTGTATTTTTGTTTTCACATACACACAGATTGTATTTTTCACTCAACACACAGATTGTGTTTGACAACAATAGAAGCCTGAAAGAGATTAAGTTCATTCAATGCTCAACAAGAAAACATATACAAACTCTTATCATTTGTCACAAAAGAACCAAAGAATACAAACATGAAGAGGTTTCTCCAAGTGACTTATTCCCAAGTTTGAACATTACCAAAAAATAGGGATTCAAAGAGAAACATGATTTTCTTCTACACAAGAGATATAACAGCCAAGAAGATAAACAAAGAAGTGTAATTCTTCCAGGATTTTGAAAGATAGATCGCAAAAGTTACTTGCGTACAAGTCCATAAATACCAGTTTATATATCTATTTTGTAGGCCATGTAGCTTGAGCTGACATAATGATCCCAACGATAACTCCAAATAGCCCGAGAGCACTCCCAAAGATCTCAATCACAAGAATCTTTACAAAGAGCGTCGAGTTCTGAGCATCAGACAACGCACAACTGCTTCCAATGATTCCTACACATAACCTGCAAAAGCAAATCCCCATAAACATTTCCAGGTTTACAAAGGTTCAGAAGAGGTAAAGAAAAAGGATGAAGAAGATACAGACCCGCATACAAGGTTTGCGAATCCAACAATGATTCCAGAAGCAAAAATTGCATATCCAGCTCTTAGAGACTCAGCATCATACATCTTCGATGATGGTACACTCTCCAACTTGGTTTGTAATATGATTGCAACAATAACACCATATATCGCCACGGCTTCACAAAAGATTACACTGTAAAAAACAAAAAAAAAAGTTTCAAAAACAATGAACAAAACACTTGTTCATTACATAGTTCTAGCATCTAAATCAGAGCCAATGTGATTTATCATCATAAAAAAAAAGAAACCAATTTCACGAATCTTAGGTCAACCTTCATGCTACAATCTAATTGGTATTCGCATTGATTCACACAAATTTACACAATTTCCTGAAATTGAAATTAAATCGTAGGCAAACCTGATGAGATTCTTAGAAGTGATACGAGGAGCTTCAATGGCGGCACCGATCAAACTACTTCCGGTAATGTAAATTCCCCTAAACCACAGAGAGAGAGCAAAGAGCGTTCGTAACCACGATGATTTCGCAAATCAATTGAGAGAAGAAGAAGAAGAAGAAGAAGAAGAAGAAAAGGATTTACCAGGCAGCACCAAGAACGGAGACGCCGATGGAGATGGCAATTCCGATGGCGGAGAAAGTGTACGGAGAGATTCTCACCAGAGCCGCGGCCCATGAACTCGCATGAATAGCTACACCGGACATTTTTCGCTCTCTAACCTCTTCAATATGATCTTATTCTCTCTCTTTCGCAGGAGGAGGGAGACATTAATAGAGCCTGCGATCTGAGATCGAGCACTGTAAATCACGCGCTGATGAATGCGCGTGAATTCACTTTACCATCATATAGGCCTCGTAAGCCATTTGAATAGCCCACCTCGCAGCACTTGTGGGCCTCGTTTTGTATTTCCGGGATTTTACTTGATCATATTCCTCGATTGGATATCTCGGATTAAGGGCTTGATCAGTAAGGTTTTTTGTAGAGTTTAATGTTCGTTAAAAACCAATCACAAAGTTTTTTAGAGCATTAAGTAAAACATAAAAAGATTCTTAATACTCTACACCTTAATGTTTTTTAATTGAGATTTTTTAAAGCTTAGAAACTTATAAAATATTAAAAGACATATTTGTCCTTAATTATTGAAAACCTAATATAAATAGAGTCATAACTTATACACATCATTTAACCTAAATTTTGTTTTCACGTATAAAACATACAAACACAATGCAAGATTGTCGTTGCAACGATGACCTTTCACAATTTTATACGTTCATTGAAGGTAAATGATGCTGATTTTGATGAGTACGAAAGAATGAGAGAACAAGCATTGAAAGTTTTAGATACAAAAGATGAGTCAGAAGTTGAAGCCACACGTTATGAACCTACAAGCGATACATACATGTCAGGACTTCGTAACAATATTGCAGAAAGTATTGGACTAGTTAGTATTAGTTATAGAGTCGTTACAAACACGTTAGTCTTTTTTCTTAGCCTCTCTCAGTTTTTGTTTTTTTTTTCTCTATTTGTTTACATTGACTTGGTCAAACTTGAATGTTTCATGATAAGAATTTATTTAGTTTATTTCTTGAGATTTTATAATTTTTTCTATTTTGTAAAATATTGTTTTTTCTAAAAAATTCAAAATGAAGAATCATGTCTATTTTAGTAATTTTGTATCTATATGTTCACTTTTCTACCAATCAAGTTTTTAATTAAAGCTTACAACATTTATAACATAATGTTTTTGGAGCATAATGCAACATACTACCAATGCTTTATTTAAAGCCCTCCCAATCAAGCCCTAAATCAACAGAGGATATGACTTAGGGATTTTTCGATTAGGGTTCTTCGATTTAGGATTGAGAGTTGGCACATTAAAATAGGCAAATTTGAAAGTTGAAGATTTTTTTGACATTTTTGCCGATTATTAACAAATAACTACCACATAAATTTGTATTTTTTTTTTTTTTATTAATTTGTAAATAGATTAGGTTTGGTGTTTCAAAATAACGACCAAACTCGAACTTGACTTGCGACTTGTGAGTTTCAAGTCATAGATGAGTTGTTCCGTGTCATAAGATGTGGATTATTCTGTTTATAGTTTCGGCATCTTAATTATGCTACTATTTGAAATTTAGGAAGGATGATTATTGGATCAATCATTTAAACTTAATTATTTATGTTTTATGATTTTCAAAGTATTATTAATACGTGTGTGGATCGTAATTTTTTTTTTGTGTGTTATACCTATAACTAGGATATATTATAGCACGGACAAATTGTAATTATAGAAAAATATTCAAAAATTATAAATTCAGGATATTAGAAAATCGTAATTCTTCCAAAACTTTACGAAAATTGTAATATCAATATTTATAATATCGAATCTTTGTAATATCCGCGTAAACATTTTGTAAACAAAAATATATAACAATCTTTCATACTAGACGATATTGGAATTTTTCTGTTGGGAAAATTATATATAAAATCAGGATATTTTCATTGATTTAACTGAAGAAAAAAGTAAAGTTTTGGAAGATTTCGATATTCTAATATATTAATCAAGATTTTTTGGAAAATATTAATCCAGTATATTTTAAGATTGATTTCATAGAATATATTTTTCTGTTGAAAGATAATATGTTTATTAGCGATATTGGATATTACGATATATTGTTCCCAACAGAAAATTTTTGGATATTTTTTATTTGAATTTTAATTATATCTTGTTATGTTTTAATTACCAAATTTTATAATTTAAATAGATTTGAAAATTAAATTACAATGTTACAATGTTATGTTAAATTGTACACCATGTTAAACTAAGTGAGATATGAACTAACATTTTTAAGTCTACTAAAAATTTATTAATAGATTCGATATTATAAAGAAAAACTAACATTAACACTGTAATATAACATTGTAAATCTTTTTAATAGATTTAATATAGATACTATTATTTGTCAACAATTTTGTAAATTTTGAAATATAAAATTTGTCAACAATATTGTAAATCGAATTAATAGATTTAATATATATTCTATTATTTGGAGAGTACAAATTAGAAAATAACTTTAACATATGTTAATATTTATTTTCTTATGTCATTAAGACCATTTGCTAATTTCTTATTAAGATTATAATTGTAAATTTATTTAGCACCTAAAAAAGAATTAAATCAGTTTAAATTCTTCCTTAAAATATTCTAAAACAAAATCGCAATCTACATCAAATATCTTATTTTTAGAAAATTAAATCAACATTTAATTTAATTTAATTAATGTGTTTAGTTAATCAACAAAATCTTCACAAAATTTAATTTTAACTACTTTTCAAAAAATTAAAATTAATTAATTAATTAAAACAAAAATTATAATCTAGAAATAAGTAAAAAGAAATCTATTAACAAAATAATTAATGACTAAACTATCCTTAATGAGAGATTATAATTTGTTCTTTCTTGTAATGACAATGTGATGTAAATATTAACATTTTGTAAGGTTAATTTTATAAATGTACTCCCCAAATAATAATAAGGGGATTTTATTTTTAGTAATTTCTTCATAAAACTTTATGGGAATTCATTTCAAATAATTCGTGATAAAAAAAATTAGTTTTGAATAACACCATATTCTTATGTAGTATTTTAAAATTATACTACATACTACATATTCTTATGTAGTCACATTGTAAACAGATTGAAGAAAGTGGTAACCAAAAGAGGTTACAACCGAGCAGCCAAAAAAAACCTCACCTCAAGAGAACACGAGTTGATAACCGAAGAAGAATCTAACTCAATTTTTTGGGATTGCTCAACTAATTTTAAAAGAAAGTAGTCGTGCGTACTTTGGTCGTGATAGTATTATAGCAAGATAATTGTGAATATTGTAATCTGTGCCTTTCATGATCCAAGTTTCAAGTGGAAAACTTGTTAAGTCACCTAAAAACGTAACCTCTTTATCTGTTCAATTTAAGTTATTGCTTCAGAACTAATATCTTGTCCCAAATCAACAAACCATCTAAACTAAAATTGTACCAAACTAATTCGTAATGATTTTGAGTTTCAAATTGATTATGTATATCTTTCGAATCAAATAAAAAAACGTGTTGAAGGTTTAATTGGCGTTCAAGGCTATAAGTGGTAACTATTTCCTCTCTCGAATTTGTCCCCAAACCAGTTTAATTTATACAGTTTAATCAAACCGGCGTATCCAGTCCCTATGGAGGTAGGTCTAGCAATTTGGGCCAAAACTGGCAGATCCCGCCCCATTAACCCTCTGCGTGACAGATGCGGGTCAAAACTTTAGAATCCGTTAAAAAGCAGATCTTACAGGACGGGGCATAATTTTATTTTGGGTTTGCTGGTACCCGCATAAACAAACCAAACTCAAACCAGACTCAACCCAAGTCTCGACCCATGTGACTAAACCATTAAACCCTAATTTCATTCCCAGAACTATTTGAGTCCCGACTGCGTCTTCTTCTTCCTTTTCCTCAATCTTCTTCTTCTTTCCTCAATTGATGCTCAGACTCGTAACGGGTTTATTTTTTGTTTTCGCTTTCCAGCTTCTCGTCTCCGTTGGTCGTTTCTTCTAAAGCTCGTTGGTCGTTTCCAGCTTCTCGTCGAGTCTGGTGAGTCTTCATTTGGTTCATTATTTTTGTAGATTTTGTTGGCCTCTTTTAGGAAAATGGAGTCTCGAAGATGTTTTAGATTCTCTCTTTGATTTCTGGTTTGGTTGTTTGTTTCCTGATTTGATTTCTAGGTGTGAGATTGCAATTAATTCTTCAAATCTCATATACGAGCTAACGTTTTCGTATAAGTTAAATACTGTTGATATTAACTAGAGCGAGTAGGATTAAGAACATGAATCTAAGAAAGTGAGATATATCCAGTTATGGTATTATGTTCTTGCGGGTTGCCCGCGGGTTTATGCGGGGCGGTCGCCGTCCAGAAGTTTTAGGACCGAGCCTTATGCGGGGCGGGTGCGGGTCGCTCAGATTTAGTAACTGCCTGCTGCGGGGCGGGCTATGTGGAGCGGGGCTGCCCGCTTGACAGGCCTAGGTACAATTACTGGTCTCTCTGTTTATTGTGTTCCTGTGACATTTGAAATTTTTGAGTGTAGGAGTAGAGAAAGAATGCAAGCTTGTTGCGGTGGTACTTCGATGAGTTCTCTTCAGCAACCTGGACGGGTTCAAGGATCATTCTTTCCCACAATAGTGCCTCCAGTGACCAAATTTTCTCAGCAATTGAAGTTCAATTTTTCAAAACCTTTCCGTCCGTCATTTCTGAAAAGAAATGTCTTTGAAAGGAGAGCATCTTCAGTCTCGCTACCTAATACCGAGATGAGGAGTAAGAGGGTTTAAGTTTTCATTTTCTTGATTTATGTTGATATTGTTAAAAACATATCCATGCGTCGTTTTGATTTCTTTTACTTAATTATGACTGATATTTAGGCAATGAAATCCCTTTTACGGATTATGGTCTTGGCGAAGTTGATCCAGAGGTCCGAACAATCATCACAAAGGAGAAAGATAGACAATTCAAGAGCTTGGAGCTTATTGCGTCCGAGAATTTCACGTCTCGAGCAGTTATGGAGGCGGTTGGATCATGCCTTACCAACAAGTATTCTGAGGGACTGCCTGGTAAAAGGTAATGAAATATGTAAGATTAATTTTTGTGGCCCACTTTTGTTCTTCTTTTTATTCATCTGCTAGATTTCATAGTTTTTCTGTTGTCCATGTCTCACAGATATTATGGTGGCAATGAGTACATCGATCAGTTGGAGACACTTTGCCAGAATCGGGCTTTAGCAGCCTTCCGCGTAGATTCTACGAAATGGGGGGTTAATGTTCAACCGTTATCTGGTTCACCTGCAAACTTTGCTGTCTACACTGCGATACTTAGCCCTCATGATCGGATCATGGTAAAGATCTTTTGCACTTTTCACCTCATTTTTTTTTCTTGTGTGCTTGAGATATTGAATATAATGGCTAGTTTGATACATTTAGGGTTTGGATTTACCTCATGGTGGTCATCTGTCGCATGGGTTCATGACTGCTAAAAGGCGTGTATCTGGAACTTCAATATACTTTGAGTCCATGCCTTATCGACTTGATGAATCCACAGGTGCTGCATTTCTTATGACATGGTCTTGCAATACTTTTGTGTGAGGCTATTTCCTGATGTCTGAATATATGAACAGGCATTGTTGACTACGATATGCTCGAGAAAACTGCTGCACTCTTCAGACCAAAGCTTATTATCGCAGGTGCTAGTGCGTACAGCCGAGATTTTGACTATCCTCGCATGAGGAAGGTAGATACACAACCTGATCCTTGAAACTACCTTTCATATATCTGTCTAGTTTTGGCTTTCGGTAGCATCTGATATTTAATTTTCCTCACAATTTGTATGAATTTCTGTAGATCGCAGACTCAGTTGGTGCTTTTCTGATGATGGATATGGCTCACATCAGCGGGCTTGTGGCTGCTTCTGTGGTAGCTGACCCTTTTGAGTATTGTGATATTGTTACAACAACTACTCACAAGGTATGTGTTCCGAAATCTAAAACATAATTTTGATTTGTAACTAGCCTAAAAAAAGAGCTCCCAAATTAACCCATGATCTGATAGTTTTATAATTTTTCTTACTAGTCTTTGAGAGGTCCAAGAGGTGGCATGATCTTCTTTAGGAAGGATCCAATTAATGGGGTTGATCTTGAATCTGCCATAAACAATGCTGTTTTCCCTGGTTTGCAGGTTGAGATATTCACCATTGCTTCTAGCTCTCTTAGATAATTCTTCTTTCAAGGTGATTAAAATTTGTCTTTGTGTTACATATTTGTAGGGTGGCCCTCATAACCACACAATTGGAGGATTAGCAGTCTGCTTGAAACATGCACAATCACCGGAATTCAAGGCTTACCAGAAAAGAGTACTCGCCCTTTTACTTGATCTTTAAGTTCTTCTGTAGTGGAGAAAGTTGGTAATTAACTTATGACAATCTTTCTTTTGCTTGTTTAGGTTGTGTCTAACTGTAGGGCGCTAGCTAAACGATTGGTGGAACTCGGGTTTAAGCTGGTTTCTGGCGGCAGCGACAATCACCTTGTTCTCGTCGATCTTAGACCATTGGTAAATTCTTACAAACCCCATTAATCTCCCCAAGGAAATGGACTGAACCAAAGAATCACTAATTATCAATCGGGATTTTTGCTGTGGTTAGGGCATGGATGGTGCTCGGGTTGAGAAAATCTTAGACATGGCATCTATTACTCTCAACAAGAACTCTGTCCCTGGTGAGTTTATGTGCTTATTCTCGGTTTTATTTTTCCCTATATGGAAAGCTAATCCCGAGAGAAGCCCTTTGACGATTCAATATCAAGAACTTGTAGAAGACAACTGTTAAAGAAATGCATGATTGGTATATCAAAATCAATGGATATGTGTGTTTGATTCCCCTAGAGTCGTGAAACTGAAACTGTGTTGGTTGTGAAATGTGAAACAGGGGATAAGAGTGCGTTGGTTCCAGGGGGAATAAGGATAGGATCGCCTGCGATGACAACAAGAGGACTGTCAGAGAAAGACTTTGTAGCAGTCGCTGACTTCATCAAGGAAGGTGTGGAGATAACGATCGAAGCGAAGAAGGTTGTGCCGGGTTCCAAGCTTCTAGATTTCACCAAGTCGGTGACTTCACCTGAGTTTCCATTGATACAGAGGGTGAAGAGTCTAAAGGAAAGAGTCGAATCCTTCACCTCTCGTTTTCCCATTCCTGGCGTTTAAGCTATATATATAACCGGATATACTCTTCTCTACTCTAGTTGTACCTTATTATTCAACCTTTTTTATCTGTCTTTTAGGGTTTTGCTTTGCTTGTGTCACAAGTTTGAAAGCCACATTTGATTCGAGAGAAAATCCAAAATAGTGATTCATGCTGTTTTCAAAATAATTTTTTTTTTGGGGAGTTTTATAGAGAATGCTAGTTTTAAAGAAGTTGTAAGGAATGCCACATTTGAGTGGTCTTTTAAAAAATGCCACATTTTATGGCAGCATTTAAAAAGTCAATTCTGCGTTTGGATTAAACTGATTTTTCTTTATTTTTCGTTGAGTCTCTTTGTTTGCCACTGTTGGCATTGGCATTGAACAAATTAAACGAGGGAATTTTATGAAATAAAATTAATTACTATTATCACCAAAGAATAAAAAATAAAACCGGAGATCTGCAGAGATATAGAGTTGGAAGATACTTGCGGCTGCAAAAAAGAAATTCGCGGTGAAAGTAGTTTCCGGAAAAGTCTTGAGTTCACCAAAGACTGGGTAAATAAACCGGCAAACCATTAATCCGGGAAATGACATTAGGAAACAGAGAGTCGGAGAAAGAAGACACCCTCCCGGAGGACGCAGCCATAAGAAGCGAGCTAGGGCTCAGGGAGTCGAGTCGCCGGGAGAGACGGTGAGTACTGTTTATGAAATTAGATCTGTAGGTGTTAGTTAGTAGTTTCTAAAAAGTTATCTTTTGCGTATGTCCGACGAACCCTAAATTTCTTTAAAGAGTAATATGAATTTCTGATATAATCTGTTAACAATGCTCACCTTGCCTAGTTCAAAGACAAGGGAAGAGAAGGAAATGCATGACAAGAGTGATGGCCCAACTCGTAGGAGTGGTAGATCTCGGAAGAAAACAAAAAAGCGGAAAAAAAAGGTAATACGAGAAACAATGTGTGTCATTTTCATAGGAAAAAGGCGCGATGAGATACCAATTTAAATAAGTGTAGACTTTGATGTGATAGAGAACATAGTTGATATCTTAAACATTGTTTGTTGACATAATATGTAGACAAACGAGGGAGAATTTGTTTGGCACCTAACCCAATTTGTGGATGTAAACAATGAATATCAAATTATAAGGTGGGGGGGGGGGTTAAGTTAAGTTTTTAATTTGAACATTCATTTGAAGATAGGGTTGTTGAATTGGTGTACAGTTAAGTAGTAATGTTGAATGATTTTGTGGACATATTTATAGGACATATTTGGTGATGGTATGAATTAGTTTGGATGGTTTTAATGTCAGCGAGACTGTAGTGAAGCCGTTTTGACGATTGTGCTATCTATAATGTGCTTAGGTAGAGTAGTGAGCAAAGTGGCAGAGTTGAGCAAGACCTCGAAAATGAGAGCGGAATTGGGACAGACAACAACGATGAGGATCTTGTGTTTCTGCCACCTCTCCTTTTCCAATCGGACACTATGCCTGTTAAAGGTCGAATTAATGCATATTCAAAGACAAAATACATTGTAAAAGTGCTAGAAGGGACTAGGGAATATGATTGGCTGCGACAGAGCTGTTTTGGGAAGCTATTTGATTTGCCTTGTAGAAAATGTGCACTTTCAGGAAAACTAGTACACCAGTTTTTGTGTAGGATGATAGTAACTAAGAAAAGACATGAGATATGGTTTGTCTTTGGTGGCTATCCAATAAGGTTTTCTCTCCGGGAGTTTGCTCTATTAAGTGGGTTAAACTGCTAGCCTTATCCTACAGAAGAAGAAAAAAGTAGTATGAGGACAGGTGGTGTGAGGAAGGGAACTTACTGGATGGAACTGCTTGGGCCAAAACAGTCTTACACAATACTTGAGATAGTAAATATGTTGAAGAGTGACAAGCGTTTACCAAGAGAACAAAGAATGAGCAGTGGGCGCAGACTGAGATTAGCACTAATTATACTGGTGGAGGGTGTACTAGTGAGCAACTCATCATTTATGAAGGCCTCGAGACGGGCAGTGGAAATGGTTAGAGATTTGGAAAAATTTATGGAGTATCCCTGGGGCGAAAGGCTTTTGAGCGAACTATTGATATGGTGTCATTGGGTCCCAAAAATCCATCAACAGCTGTATTGGTTGGGAAGCTGCAGAAGTCACACACAACAGCTCACGGCTTCACACTTGCATTACAACTGATGTTCCTGCAGGCAGTACCAATGTTAGAAACATTGCTACCTGATGTGGGAGAAAACACGACATTAGGAAGTGGCATCTTAGATGAACTACCAAAGTTCAAATCCTTTCACACCTCTAATATTGTTGAAGTGGAACATGACCCTGATGTGAGTGGTATACCATACAGGGAGTTATTGTTGAATTTTTTTACCTTTAGTTTTGGCAAATATATTTACTTATGCGGAATGTTTTAATTGCAGCTACAAGTAGAGTCAATACTGGGTATAGGAATCGATATGGATGGTATTCTGCTCGAGTGGGAGGACGAAGTTAAAGACGAGAGTATTGAGTATATATGCGCAGCCCTAGAGAGTGGGCAAACCTGCAGGCAGGAAGATTGGACAGGATTAGTGGACCCCCAACCAGAAGAAGTAGAGGAGGCGTTGTAGTTTGATAATAGGATAAAGATAACTGAAGCTAACGGGAAAAGAAAGACTAATAGTGGAACAAGCAACCATGAATCACTTTTGGTTGGAGTTGATACACTGGATGTTGAATCGCAGGATGCAACAAGTGTTGAGGACCCTATGAAGGCGGAAATCTTGAGAGAGTTTAGGCGATTAAACAACGAGCAGATAGTCAGGATGCAAGAACTTGTGAAGGAGGAGATACGAAGAATGAAAGATGACATATACAAGAACTTATTAGAGGAAATTAGGAAGAACATAAGCAAACCGCCCCGAGCAGCAGAGACACAGGTAAATCAGGGAGCGACTGTAGGTGCTGAAGAGAGGCGTGGAACTGATTTGATAATAGAAGACATTTTCAGCGAGGTGAATAGAATGGGTGAGGTTGAGGAATTAAATTTGGGGTTTAGGTTTGACGGAGTGAAGAGTAACGAAGCATACATAAGCATGGATGAAAGCATCGAAGGAGTGGCATATGATATCGGAATGACGATAGTGCATACAGCAAGGACAAGTTTGGAGAAAACTCGAAAGAGAAAAGGCCATGGCGTGGAATTAGAAGAGGTTAGAGCTCAGACTAACCTGTAAATTAAATAAAAATATAGAAAATATAAACAGCAAAATCTTGTAGGTAAGCTTCCATATTGATTAAAATTATTTGCACATGAACTAACCAATGCGGGATTTAGAGAAAATGATAGGGGTAGAGATTCAAACAAGGTACCCACTCAACATATTAGATTTGTGTCTTAAAAATTTGCGGGGTCAAAACATTGAGCTGATATTATGGGAACAAAGCTGATACAGCATGACACTATGGGTATTTGGCAGGGAACTAGCCCGCCAGAGGAAGAAATTAAAGAAGAAACAGCGTCGGAAAACAACGAGATTGTAGAGGATTTCGTAGTGGTATGAAATTGATCGAGGAATTGGATACAAATACTAAACAATGGTAAGTAAGAAATTTAATTATTTTTATTTTTAATTAGCCAAACACACATGAACAACCAGAAGACGGAGAAAATAGCCAGAGATTTGAAGTTAATGAGCCAGTAGACCAGGTAAACTGTATGAATAGTGTATAAGAGAAGACATTATTTGTTAAACGCATCGACTAACAATTTATTACTGTGCCATACTATGAATATGAAGGATGCAATGGAGGAAGATAAAAACGAAGTTGAATCTGGCAGTTTAGCTGAAGACAATGAAAAACAAGATATTGGAGAGGGATCAGAAACAGTTAGGGAGGATGGCATAGGCAGCGACGACGTGGACAACGAGCATGAAGCTTAAAACGACAATGAGCCCAGCAGAATAAATCTTTCAGGTACCAGCATGGAAGCTGTGGAGGAGGCTCATATTAGCGAGCCCAGCATTGAAGGAAATGAGCCAACTCTACAGTAACTAATTGAGAAGAAACGAGTGAAGAAAAAACCAAGAAGATATGGTTTTCGTACGATGCCAAATGACAGCGCAATTTTTATAAACAAAGAGTACGCTTCCATGGGAGATGTTGACGAGAGGGTGAAGATAAAATTTAAAACAAAACTGGCAGCAAATGGTACCAAGTAAGTAGCATAGATGGAATAAATGCAACCGAAATGAATATATCAGTTTGGTATAAGGCGGAACTAATTTTCTGTTTATCCAAAAATATTGTGCAGGGGATTTATTTTGAACGGGCACCGCTTGAAAAGCACATTTTTCAAAGAGTTGTACACTCCAAAAAAACACATTAACAGCGATGTAAGCAAATTTATAATTTTCCAGAGGTAATGTGATTGGTGTGCGTGATTCATAATAATAATTGGCTTAGGGATTATTTGCCATTGTGTTCTTCATGGTTGCAGCACATGGAGACTCTTCTAAGTCTTGTATGGAGGAAACTTGGAGATGCATTGCAATCACGGAGAGTAGCTGTGCTGGACACTTGGTTTACATCAATGCTCTGCACAAACCATGAGCGTTACCATAAGACGAAATGTAAGGAATCATTCAAATGGAGTAGCGTCATTAGAAATTACGTGAAGGGTAACGTGCCTAGCAGAGGGGACAATATGGCCTGGGTGAGAGATGTGGATCTCATCTACACGCATATGCATTGGGAAAAATCACATTGGGTTGCAATTGTGATCAATCTGAAAAACGGAAGAATTTTGATACTTGACCCACTGATTGTCTACAAGGCAGACTCAAAGCTGCCTACATTAATGAAGCTCGTGGTTGGGATGCTCCCCGTCATCCTGAAAGACTTGGTAGACCATGCTGAAGTTATTTATGAAATGCCAAAGTCATTCATCTACCAGCGTTGTAAAGAGGTGTCTCAGAACGCTCGAACGGGAGATTGTGGGCCCCTTACCGTGAAGTTCACTGAACTTCATGCCCAAAGAATGGCCCTAATAGGAATGGACGATAAAATAGTTGACCAACTAAGGCTAAAATTTGCAATAGATGTGTTTGAGGTGTTTGTTGTAGCGTTGTAAACTTATTTTCTAGGTGAGCGCATGAATTGTGATGGAAGGACATATATTAGGTAAAAACATCTAAGGCAGGGTTAAAGTATTTCATTGAGAAAGTTGCATGGGCATAGAGGGAGATCGTTATAGTTTTTGGCAACATTATCAAACGTATGAAAATGTGGCAACTTTTCCTTTAATATAACTCAGAAAATTAATGATATTGCTCCAAAGTTAAAAGGTGTAAGATTACGAGTTTGCAAACTTTGAAATGAGGAGGAAAAAAAGAGAAAAATTTGGCATACCGAGCACAAACCAGTGACTAAACAGAAACTGGATTTCGAGTTAATTTTTAAAAAATTAAAAAGTATAAACACCACTGTAACTGATGGGAAACCATCACATCAAGCATGCCCTGGAAGCTTCTGGTTTGGTTGGGATGGAACGATGTCTTTATAAGAACAGAAAGGGAAACATTCACCCAGAAAAAATTTGAGGCAGCAGAAATGGTGAGCGCAAATAGCGATTCCTCTTCATCCTCGTCTCCCGCCAAGTCGGTGGATATAGACGAGGAAAAATACGGATTTTTGCGGCGGTGCCATTGTGGTAGTCATGTGGATCTAACGACGATGCCAACAGGAACGAACAATGGGAGGATGTTCTACCGGTGCGTTAACGAAAGTGTGAGGCCTGCATAGCTAAGTAATTACATAGAAAAATTTTCGAATTAGTTAGGCCACTTTTTGTGAATTTTTTTTATTATCTAGGAAACTAACATTTTTTTCCAAATTCGACGAAGAGCTTTGGTTACCACCCACGCAAATGGTGGGACACGGCGGTGGCTGAGGAAATAACATGACTCCGCCAGCAAATGTTAGAACACGATGACCGGATTTCTTATTTGACGACAGGACCAAATAGAAACTGAATCACCCCTCAGATGATGTGGGCCCAACTTGACCACCACACGCATGAGTTAACGTATATAAGGGAGCGAGTTGAAGACATGGCCTTAGCTTTGGAGATTATGCGCTGTAGAAGTACAGAATCACAAATGATTACAATAATTTACAATCTAGTAGTAAGAGCTGCAAACGGATCCATGCCTCTCACCCTGGTTATCAGTCTGTTAGTTTTTGTAATAGCTTTACTGAAGTGAGACAATAAGGTAGGATAGTCTAACTTGTGTTGCGTGTATCGCAAATGTGGGTAATGGGAAATTTTTGGACCACTGAATATTTTGGACCCCGTGATTATAACCACGGCTGTTAACATAACCTAGCATCTATTTTCCATATTTGAACTTTGGGGAGTTTTAAAAAAATTTCTGTTTAGGTATGTAATATTTGTTCTTATATGGTGAAATCGTGATGGAAAGGACGGTATGAAAATGACAAATTTCCAATTGCCGTTGTGTTAAAATGTCAATGTGTGTTCAAATTTAATGTCCACAACAAATGTCCAAAAAAATGACAACAACAAATGTACAGTTACAGGACGCATCTTGACAAATCTACAACGCATGTCTATAAGTTATGTCAACAAAGCCTTGAATTGTACGCCAAATGTCCGCATAAAAATGGACTTCAAAACGAGCCCCGCTTTTATGCCCCTAAGACTTAGTCTGAATTGGAAAAAACGATGTCAGTTCTTGCCCTCATGATCAATCAGCAACTGAAATAAGAAAATGGACAAAACACAGCAAGTGGGAGGCTGGCAAAGAAGGAAATGGAGAACATTGCGCCAAAAACCTTGTCCACCAATTGAAAATAAAATTGCAAACTTGTCCACCTTTTATAGCACCAGTGTGTGGCACATAATGGTCTACATGTTATTTATACAATTCGAAGATCAACAAGTTTTGTCAATGAAAAACTTTATTTCAAACAATGGTTGAGAAGAAAGAAATTGGCACACATGGCTGCTATAAACTTTTTCTGTACACATATAAATGTCCTAACCAAGATGTCCTCAACGATGTGAACAACACATGTCCAGAGGTATATTCAACCATGCCCAGTTTGTGGACATACTGTGGACAATGTCCACAAAAACCGGCATCGTGTTTTGTCCACCAAAAAATGATATTTGGTTACCAAAGGGTTGCCACAGACAAACTGAAGACACAAATGAGGCATTTTGGTCAACAACCTTTATCTACATGATATTTATATATTTTGTATGTATACGATTTTTATCAACAAATGTCCTCAACAATGACAACAACAAATGTCCAGAAGTTTATTCAACCATGCCAAGTTGTGGACATTTTTTGGTCAATGTCAACAAAGACCGTCCTCCTGTTTTTTACACAAAAAAATTAGTTTTTGGTTACCAAAGATTTGTCATAGACAAATGTAAATAGAACAAAAGTGTAAGTTTAAAGCGACTAACAAAAAATTCAGGAAAAAGAGGTGGCCAAATTGGGACATGTTGGGAGGGGCTAGGAGTCAATGTGGCGTTTTTGTCAACACGGTTTGTCTACATCTCGACAGCCCCCGATTTTTGTCAATAATAACTTATATTTCAGACAATGGCAAATGTCCCCAGAGGACAGACTGAGAACGAAGGAATTGTAACATATATACATATCCACAACAAATGCCCTCATTAATGTCAACAACAAATGTCTAGATGTTTATTCAACCGTGCCCAGATTGTGGAAATTTTTTAGGCAATGTCCACATAGAACAAATTTGTTTGGCACCTAACCCAATTTGTGGATGTAAACAATGAATGATTTTGTGGACATATTTGTCCACATTGAATGATTTGTGGACATATTTAAAGGACATATTTGTCATTATTTATTGTCCACAAAAAAAATATTGTTCAAATGAATGATTTTGTGGACATATTTGTCATCATTTATTGTCCTTAAAAGAAATAGTATTTTCTTACCAAAGGGTTGTCAATGTGGCAATATTTTCATCAACAAGTTTTGTCTACATTTTATTTAAAGTTTTAAACAATCCAAATGTCTTCAAGTTTTGTCAATGAAAACTTGATTTCAGACAATGACTGCTATAAACCTGTTCTGTACACATATAAATGTCTTCAACAATGTGAACAACAAATGTCCACAAAAACCGTCATCATGTTTTGTCCACCTAAAAAAAACCTGCTGCCATAGACAAACTGAGGACAAAAATGAATTTTATTTTGGTTACCAAAATAAGTCTATAAAAATAAGTGGGATCACATGGCTGCTAAAAACTTGTTCTGTACACATTTAAATGCGGCATTTTTGTCAACAAGTTTTGTCTACATGATATTTATACATGATATTTATACACGAAGAAATTGGCACACATGACTGTTATAAACCTGTTCTGTATACATATAAATGTCCCAACAATGTGAACAACAAATGTTCACAAAAACCGTCATCATGTTTTGTCCACCTAAAAAAACATGCTGCCATAGACAAACTGAGGACAAAAATGAGTCTTATAAAATGAGTCTATAAAAATAACTGGGATCACATGGCTGCTAAAAACTTGTTCTGTACACATTTAAATGCGGCATTTTTGTCAACAAGTTTTGTTTACATGATATTTATACATCTCGGCAGCCCCCGATTCTTGTCAATAATAACTTATATTTTAAACAATGACAGATGTTCCCAGAGGGCAGACTAAGAACGAAGGAATTGTAACATATATAAATGTCCACAACAAATGCCCTCATTAATGCCAACAACAAATGTCCAGATGTTTATTCAACCGTGTCCAGATTGTGGAAATTTCTTAGGCAATGTCCACATAGAACAAAATTTGTTTGGCACCTAACCCAATTTGTGGATGTAAACAATGAATGATTTTGTGAACATATTTATAGGACATATTTGGACACGTTGAATTATTTGTGGACATATTTAAAGGACATATTTGTAACTGATACCTCTGTTCTCGTTCAGTTTTTCTGCTAAGAATCTGAAGGAAATAAAGAAGCTCTGGTTTCAAGTGAATAATCACTCAAGGGAAGCAAATGCTCGTAAGTTCTAAGACGCTCCCAGAAAAGCTGTTAGAGCCGGAGATACCACTCCTTCCTGAAACGGTGCGGCCGCCACTCTTCCGTTCCGATTACTCATTTGATGATCGTGGAGCAGACCGGAGAAGAGTTAAAGAAAATAGAAGATATATAGAGATATTAAACAGATTTAGATAATAATTATAGGAATTGTGCTAAGGTAAATAAGGATAATTAGTTACGGAAATCAATTACGTTTGAATCTCTAACATATTCATATATTGTCTATTGAGTAGGTTGTATAACCATTTTTAATGTAAGTTGCTAAAACTGACGTTGTTGCTCTTGTTTTATTAAAATTATTAATCGAACGTAACTTGTCTCGTTATCATAAGAAGCAATTTACGCTGCTGCTAAGAGAGGTTAAAAGCTAAATATGCAGACCATCTCTAATGGTGGCGTTCTTCAGCACAACGGTGATGCCTGATCTTATGTGAAACCCTTCCTCTGGCCTATCTCCTTCTTCCACCCCCTGCCACAGCCCAACACAACCAAGATCAAACAACGAATTCTTCGAAATTTAACAAAAAGATTTATGAAAACATACATCTGCATTCGCTATGATCACGTTCTTCCCGATCTTGGCATTCTTGTCGATGATACAGTTCCTGTATTTACCCACACGAGCAAGACGATGAATGCTATATCAGAGGACTCTGTTTTCTTTCGGGTAGAGAAAAGGTTACCTGATTTTGGTGTTCTGACCGACCCCTATTGGAACTTTCCCTTCGGCCAGCAGAGACGCAATTTCAGCTTCTGTTTGGTAGAAATCTGCTCCCATCATCATCGTATCCTGAAGCTCTACTCCAGACTCTATACGTGATCGTATGCCCACAATAGAGTGCTGCACACTGCATTCTCTCAAGAAGCATCCATGTGAGACTATAGAATCAAGTATCTGCAATTCCAGAATAATTTTTAAACGTTAGTATCACCAGATAAATCATCAACTGAAACATGGAATAAACGGATTCAAGAATTGTACCCTGCATTTATCAACTTTGGTAGGTGGCAAGAATCTTGGAGAAGTGAAGAAGGGCGTTTTTGGATCGTAAAACTGGAATTTAGGAGGCTGCCAAAACAGTAATGAATGGCATGATTAGGTTTAACCGAGAGTTGCAAGACTGTTCTGGAGATTAAACAATAGGGTCGGCGAAAACCTGTTCCGTGAGTGCTAAATTGGCATCAAAGAATGATCCTATGGTTCCAATATCCTCCCAATAATCATTGAACAAAAATGCCTAGCCATTTTGGTTTTGTATGTAGCAGCAAGTTAATAAATAAAGGTCAGAGGAAGTACAAATATTGATTGATGATGAGATATGCTAAACAGGAAAGAAAAAGACAGACCTGAACATTGTGCTCCCCTACGGTCAACGGGATAATTTCAGAACCAAAGTCATTGGATGTAGGATAACTCGACCTTAGAAGCTTTAGCAAAACCTCTTTTCTAAATACGTAAACACCCATCGATGCAATGTATGGGGACTCTGCAGCTTCTTTTGGTGGTAGCCCAAGAACTGAAGTGTCAACTTGCTGAAAACACGAAAAAACACTAAGTTACGTAATGTTGCAAGCAATAATATGAGTTGAGTTTAACTTGCGTAGTGAAAGTCTTGACAAACAAAATAAATTATTACCATTGCCTTTAAGTCATCTCCCTTTGGTTTTTCCGAGAATTGAACGATTTTTCCAGACTGGTCAATTTTAAGCAGACCAAAATCCGAAGCACGGCTGTCAATAAGAGAAAAACCGAATAAGTTCATCAAACAAAAGTAAGGCAAGAACATGGTTAATGATCGTCAGACACACCTCTCATCCATGGGAAGACAAGAAACTGTGATATCGGCATTTGAGTCAATGTGCTTCTGCAAAGAAACACAATAAATGAAACAAAGTTCACATGTAGCTCAGTGTTGACAAATAAGAAGAATAAAACTAACCTGCACAAAGTTCATGTAATCCATCCGATAGAGATGATCCCCAGACAAGATCAAGACATGTTCCACATTCTTTGTCTTAGCATCCTGTATTAACACTGCCAAATTATGTCTCCAGCAAATTTGATTGCACTGAACACTTACTGTGAGAAAAAGACAAAGAAGAAAACCTCGAAGACCCATATAAATTGCCTAACGGCATCAGCAGTTCCCTGAAACCATTTCTTTCCTGCATCTCCAGAAGTTTGGGTGGCAGCAAGAACCTAATCATTCCCAGAGGAGATAATCACAAATAAGAACACGGTAAGACAAATCTAATCTATGGTAGGTAATGCTATCACCTCAACAAACCCATCACCGAAATTGACTCCATTGCCAAAGTTGTAAGTGCGAGAAAGGTGGCGATTAAGAGAGAAGGAGTTGAACTGAGTTAAGATGAAGATCTTTCTAATACCACTGTTGATGCAATTGCTCATCGGTATATCTATCAGCCTGTAACACCCTCCAATTGGCACCTACGATTATTAACTAGTTAGAAACCTCATCGACAATAAATCAGAATCATCAAAAAAACAACGGGCAAACAAAACACTCCTCACCGCAGGTTTAGCTCTCTTGCTTGTAAGAGGGAAGAGGCGAGTCCCAGCACCGCCACCTAGTATGATAGACGCTACATTTTTTGGGTCCGCATTTTGAGTTCTCAACAGAGGTTCCTGAAAAATGCATTCCTTATATCAAAACAGAACTTGGAAGAAAAAAAGCTACTTAGGGACTTCAGTTAAGTTAGAAGCTGTAAAACTACTTTTCTTATTCATTTCACCCAACCAGAAAGAGACTCTACCCTAACTAAACCATCAAAATCCATACCCTTCTTATTAATCCATCCCTCACAACTGCTAAACCAACTCACAACAGCTACAATCTGCTACATTCAGTCCTAGGCTAGTTATAGTAGACCTATAGCTAAAGTTTGAGCAGCTGCACCATCTTAACACCATTAGAAGCCATTTTCAACACAGTACAAATCAGTTTCCAACTAAACATGGACACAGAATTGAGGGTTTTCTGATGCTAGGCAGATACAAATCTACCAGTAGAACTAAAATTCATTCATTATGGCCGCGAACTTAAAATTCATTTCAAAGCATAAGATAAATTAAAATCCACTGAATAGCATAACCAAATTTTCAATTTTTTTTTTTTTTTGGGGAATTGCAAGTGTAAATACTTACATGAGACTCTTGATCAACAAATGGAGTGAGAACAGAGCGAATGAGCTTTGTCTGAATCTTGTGAGGTCCACTCCTAATTTTCTTCTGTGTCCTCAGATAATTGGCCTTGACAACTTCGGTTCCCCAGAACGCACTAACTCTCTCAGAAACAACATTTTTGTTCAGACCAAAGGGACTCGTACATTGATTCAGCATCAAGGCTGGACAGCAAGACTCCATATTTCCAGAACAACCAAGACTCTACAACTTTTGAAGTAATATTAAAAATAAAAAAAAATAAAAAAATCAAGGGAATTGAAGTAGAAGAGGTAGATCAAATTCTAAAAAGATGAGCTTTAGAAAATACCCAGATAAAAAAAGTGGAAATTTTTTTAATACCCAGATTCGATTTAGGGGGGAGTGAACACGAAACAGTGTTAAAAGAGAAGAAGAGAAGAGAGATGAGTGTGAGTGAGCTTTAAAGGGAAACGGAAAAGAGAAAGGAGTTATGAGTTAGGAGAGATCAACAAACAAAGAAACAGTTTTAATGTGAAGATCCTCGTGATCTTCTGACGACTGAAGAACACCGCCACAACCACCTTCAGATTTTTTCTTATTAAAACCAAAAAAACAAACAAATCTATTGAAAACCGAGCCCGCTTTGCAATATAATATCTCACTTGTCACTAAAAGGTTAAAAGCATAAAATAGCAAATATCTCAAAGGGTTTTATTGGAATTACCGAATAAGCATTCAGATAATTCGATTACAAATACTACTATTAAACATTAATGATTGGTAAAGTTATCTAGAACCAGAAGATGATTTTCACATCTTTGCGATTTGGCTGTTTACAAATCACTAAATCATAGCCAAAATTGCAGGAAATAGCAAAACCCAGTATCAGTATATGGTATTTGATATTTTCTTGGAAAGCAATCTCTATTTATGTAAGTTGTATATGTGCTAAGGAAAAATTTTATTATGTATTTGCCTATTTGGTTACTAGCATAGCACTATTGGAATTTAATTGAGTTTCATGTTCGTATAACGTATAAAAGTTATAAAATACATATTAAATTATATATGTTATTATATAACATAGTTAGTAATTTAGTATAATAGAAAGTATATGATAATGTATGGTTAGTCGGTTACGTACGAAGTGTCACGACAAAGAGTTGTGTTGTTTTGTTTGTATTTCTTCATGTCTATATAAAGACATTATAATGGTCGTGTAAACATTGTGTGTGTGTAAATATATAAAAGTTTTTTATCATCTCTTGAGTTTACGTAAACTTACGTAAACGTGTTTATCATCTTTGCTCTGATTTCTTGTGTACAACGAAACAGAGCAAGGAAGAATATCAAAATTCCAACATGATATCAGAGTTTTACCGATACTAGGACCTAACAAGAGAAAAAAGTTACATAAACGATGAAGGGAACATCACAACAACTGATTCCGATCAAGAGGATCAACAACGATGGAGGCCTATGGGTTTGGGCAAATAAAAATCAAGACGATCCTAAAGACGAGAAAGCCTTGGGATGTAATTGAGAATGGAGTATCAACGGTTGTTTCTACGGTCGTAAACACACCAGCGATGACTAAGAATCAAGAGGATCTAGTCATGGAGGATATGATGGAGCAAACGAAGGATCTAACTTCGTTGTCGGTGACAGAGTCGATAGAAACTCTGAAAGCGCAAGATAAGCGTGCAGAAGTCCGAGAACGATCAACGGAAGGAGCATTCTCTGGAGAAAAGTTGTTTCAAAGTTTGAAAACAAACGTGGTGACAAACGTAAAAAAAAAGCCGAGAAATGGTGTGGCGACAATCACAATGAGAGTTATTGTTGGAGAAAGCAACACAGGGATGTTAGCTTGCCTAAGGGTGTAAGGTGATTTGCGTGTAACAAGCCAGGACATGTGGTGAAGAACTGCAAGGTTAGGAAGGCCGAGAGAGCGAACCTAAGCCTAAAAAAACTCGATGATGACCAAGATGAGAGTCACATGTTGTTCAGTGCGGTTGAAGAAGAATCATCATCAAACGTGAATGATGAAACATGGTTAGTTGACAGTGGGTGCACTAACCACATGATCAAGGAAGTTAAATACTTCATCACTCTTGATCGGAGTATAAAGGTTCCGATCAAAGTGGGGAATGGTCAACGTGTAATGACGGCGGGAAAAGAAAACATCCTAGTGATGACAAGCCAAGGAGAGAAGATCATCAAAAAGGTGTTTCTAGTGCCGGATATAGCGAAAAACCTATTGAGTGTTTCTCAAATGGTATCAAATGGATACAAAGTCTTATTTGAAGACAAACGATGCCTCATCAATGGTCCTCAAGGAAGAAGGATATTGAACATTAAGATGAAGCATAAGAGTTTTCCAATTATATGGAGTAACTCGAGAGTAAGCGCTTACTTGCACGTGAAGAAAAAAGAGAGAAACCAAAAAGTGGTGTGAAGAAGGCTGAGAAATCGAAAGATGTGGAGAAGAAGTCTCCAAAGCTGAGAAAAATGGCACAATGGGTGATATTGGCGGTAAGATTGTAGCAGCGGCCTCTCGCAAGAGTGGAAGGTTTTGAAGCAAGGAAAATGGGCATGAAAAAATGACACCAAAAGCCTCTGAATGCATCAAGGTTCGATGAATTAAGGATTAAGTTAGGTGTTAAGATGAAACACAATTAAAGAAAGTATTGGAATTTAATTGAGTTTCATGTATGTTCGTATAAAGTATAAGAGCTATAAAATACATATTAGATTATATATGTTATTATATAATACAGTTAGTAATTTAGTATAATAGAAAGTATATGATAACGTATGGTTAGTCGGTTACGCACGAAGAGTCACGACGAAGAGTTGTGTTGTTTTGTTTGGATTTCTTCATGTCTATATAAAGACATTTTAATGGTCGTGTAAACACTGTGTGTGTGTAAATATATAAAAGTTTTTTTATCATCTTTGCTCTGATTTCTTGTGTACAAGAAAACAGAGCAAAAAAGAATATCAAAATTCCAACAGCACGTCCTAACGTTTGAAAGGTGTCATACCCACATAAATTTTGTGGCATTTTTTTTTGTTTTTCCAATTGTTTTTAGAGCATCATTATTGTATCTTGACCTTTCACAAGTCTAATTGGCTCACACGTCACAATACTTTTTTTAACATCAACTTTCACTGAATACAATCGTATTGCTCATCTATAGTTCATTAAGATATACTGTCAAACTTTTTTGGTGCACAAATTACTAAAAGTTTTATAAACAGGCCACCAAACTAATACTAACACTAAATTCACCTACATGTGAATGAACCACACATGATTCACCCTTGGCATAATCTAGACCATATTATCAAACAAATCACTCTAAGCCCCAATTGAAAAAGTAATCACACATAATTTGATAATCATATAAATAATAACGAAGAAGACAAATGTGAGAAAAATAACATTGTGAAGTGCATAAATAAGAGAGTACGAATGATAAATCTGCTCTAAGTGTCAAGAAGAGATGGAGATCATCATCCAAAGAAATTAAATTGTCTAAAATGACAGAAACAATTGATTAATAAAAAATTTAAAAGTAACTAGTGTTTTTTTTACCCATCGAAAAAGATTTATAAAACCAACGACGAGTTGGCATAGTGGTTAAACTCTTGGTTACCATAAACATAGAGACCTTGAGATCACGAGTTCGATTTGCGTTGGGAGGAGTATGCTTTCCAAAGGAGAGTTATATTACATGGTCTGGATCCTGTCCTGGGGGACGTATGGACCTACGGGCCCTGAACCTCCTAATCATTAAAAAAACTAAAAAAAAAAAAAAAATATTTGTGAATCGGATCGCATCTTCCCAAACCTCTCCTAAAATGCCTTAATTAGAATTTTTTTACATGATTTTTCATTTTTAGTTTGCTTGTTTGCATTTTTTTGGGGTAAAAGCTATCTAGATGGTTCCTTTGAAGTATATAACATGAAAGAATATGAAAATAACTGAAATGTAATCAAATACCATATAACTCACAAATCATCTTCGAATCGAAACGAAAACCCAAAATCATCCATACATGCCGTCACATTTTTTTTTATCGTACCTAATGTTGCATTCTTTTACTCTTCGAAGGGTTTTTTTTGGTTGCATTTCTCCAAGAAATTTATCAAATGATGAATCTAGTCACTCATACTCTATTATTACAAAAACGTACGTACAATGAAATGTAGTAATTGAAGGGTATAAAAATAATCAAAAATATAATGGGTACTAAACACGTGTCAGTTTCGTCCGGCGGTGTACGTCGCCCAACCGTACATATATTGGCCCGGTCGTTGCTCTGCAGTGCAGCTTCACCTGCCCTTTCTCTCCTCGCCAACTCTTTCCAACCACTCTTCACATTTTTATCCATTATTATATATTACATTATTCAAGTTGTCCCCAATGATTCTTTTAATTCTTCACTTCTTTTATATTTTCAGGAATTGGACTTATTCACCTAATGCTTTTTAGTCATGAAAATTCCACGACCGAACTATAAAGAAATATGATATATCCAGTTTGTTTCAATAATTGAACCAATTATAGAGTCTTTACATCTCTATATAAAATCGTCAACTAAGTGATTAAGACAAGTCACAAGTCTACGTGATCATCCACTTTACTTAAACCCTCATATCCCCGGAAAATCTAAGCCGGAAGGTTACAAGAGAGTTTAGTAAATGGCTTCGTTTGTTCCCGAGAATGTTGCGGCTGAGAAAGTTGACGCCATGAGGATGTTCGAGAGAAAGAGAATTTTCTTGAAGGTTCTTCCGGCAGTTGAAGCTCTCGTTGCCGTGTTACTTTTACTCTATTCGTTAACGTCAACTCTCTTCGCCGGTGAGTATCTCCGGCGTATTATTTCTGGTGGTTTGACAGGCGCCGGAATATACATATTCGGCGTCGTGAACGTTCTCATCGCCCTTATCTTCTCCTTGTCTAATAATCAACAGAAGCTAAGCGAACCCGATCTGTATTTTCAATACGTTTCCTCCTCTGCCGCCGCTCCTATTAGTGGTTTCTCCTCCTCCTCCGCTTCCTCTCCCGTTGACAGTTTTTCTTCCTCCGCCGTGGTCTCGAAATCTTCGGAGTCTGACAACGAAGAAATAATTTTAGAAGAAAAGCCAGTGACGGACTTTACCTCCGTTACTCTAACCGCCAGAGAGGCTCGACCGATGAGGCGAGTGATGGTCCGGGCGGTCAGTTCTGTGGCGGAGACAGCAGCTCATGCTACACGGAGGAAGCGTGAAATGACGGTTCTGCCCCCAGCTACTACTGAGAGTACTGCTACTGATCATCAGGTTTACAGAAGGTCTAGATCAGAGAGGCTTGACGTGCGGGGAGATTCTCGCAGGAGCATGAGACGGATGTGCGATATCGATGATCTGAGTAGCGATGAGTTTAGATCCACAGTGGAGACGTTTATCGCTGGGAAGAAGAAGATGTTATCCAAGGAATGGATGAAGAAGCCGTGAAATATTATTATTAGGAACACTACTGTTAGCCTTTAACGTTCACAATTTGGATATATATATATTTCTTGGGATCATTAGTGACAGTCATATCTTGTTCCTACGAAACTAGAAATGAAAACTTTCGTGTACGTCCCCTTATCTAAACACTTCCTTAATCAGAACGTAAAAACGAAGATACTGCTTTCCAAAAGCGGTGAGAGAATAGGAATCGAATAAATGGGCCGGCTGGAGGGTGGAGAAAGGTTTTGGCGATTTTAAAATGAGGCCGTTCATGGGCGGGCCCGAACCAAGTGGGTAGGGTAAAGCCGTAAAGGTGCTATAAGATCAGAAGGTAAATAAACGTTTTTAATTAATGGTGTTGAAATCAATTTTATTTTATCATTCAAAAAATAAATAAGAAGCATATAATAATATTACATTAATTGCACTAATGATAATGGCAACTTCATGGACCATTGGCCGGTCGGTTTGTTTAGAGAACCCAAGATTCCTTTTATACCAAATACGGGTTGAACCCGCTACGACGGAGCACAACACCGAAGGTAAAATGCAAGAAAGAAAGCGAGGTGCCATGTGGCGAGAAAGAGGAAGTAGATCAAAGCAAAACGAGGCAGTGCCTTGAGGCCACCCCCGAAACTGATTGGGGGAGAGTGACTCAGCACATCGTAGGCTGTATGACAACCATTAAAGTCATCTAATAGCTAGTGACTAGCAGCATTTTCTGAGGCAAATAGGTGAACTGAACAAGTTGACGTCTTCTTTAGCAGAAAAACTCCGTTTGTTTGCCAACTATACTTGACTGGTTTTGAGGCATGCCGCATGCGAAAAGAAAATATCTAGAGTACTCTTGTAAATATGTAACTAGAGTCAGTGACTAAAACACATAATTTTTTCTTAATAGACATCATATTTTATCGCTAATAGATTGATCATACACTCTTTTTTTCCCACTACGACATGTCGTAAATTTCCAAGAGCTTGTATCATATGCACTATTATGTTACACGCCAGTTTTATTGTTTTATAGTAAAACAGTGACACAGTGTTTATTAATGATATTGACAAATTATCTACAAAAGATCGAGATGAACAAAATAATCCAAATTAAAGCTATTTGATATTTTATATAGCCCCTCAGCCCTTCATGTAATTAAGTAAAAACATATCCTCAAGTCTCATTACTAATCATAAATGGATCAAAGCTGGTCTATCCTGGAATACTTCTTCTTTCTAGCTAATCAGGACGACCAACTTTGCTCCACCATCAAAACCGAAACTTTCAAATAAACCAAAAGCAAAAGAGATGAAAGAACTAATTAATATACTCCACCTTCAACATTTCTTCCCTTTTCTACCACCAAATCCGATAAATGTACTCATAGTCGTACGGTTTGTTAAGTCCACGGCTAAGTTCCGCCACCAAAACCAGGTGGCGTTGGCCAAAACCCACTACCAACACCGCCTCCTCCGTCCCCACCATCTCCGGTAACATAAGTCATGCATGATAACGGAACGAGACATAGCCCACGGCTTCTTAGATCCCTCGTCTCTTCCTCATCCCCTTCTTGTGGTTGTGAGCCCTAATCAATTTATAATAAGTAAATTTGTGGACGAAAAATATAATCGGAGTATTTTCTTTTATGTAAAACTAGTAAGTGAATTATAGGTTCTCAAGTATACCAGCTGGGAGGCTTTTCCGGGTCGGTTCCTAGATGCTCTCATGTAGGGGACGCTTAAAGTCTGTCCATCAAACAACAAATTGACTTTTGAGTTATAGTTACAACTTAACTCTTTTATCTATATATAATATCTTTAAGACTATATAAAATGATGACCATGAGCATCAGCTTATATAAACATATGTCCATTGAAATTAAAAGAAATAGGAGAAAGGTACTTAACTACGTAGTGCGTTACGAGGATATGATAAGATAAAGATCAATTAATCTCTTGCTTTAAAGGCAAGCTAACCCTATAGAACTAATTAAATATAAGTTCATAAGTTAGCCCATACTCCATAGTCTCTTAAAGTTTGATAATTTCAGATTCTCAGTATATGTCAAATTCCTTAATATATAATATTGTATTTAGTAATAATTGATATAAAAAGTTGGGAATATTTGACAAACGGGACGAGGATCAAGAAGAATGTCTCGAACTAACACGGAATTAAATTAGATCTAAACTATTCTCTGAAAGTGCCATGTAAATACCACTCCAACTTCATTCTTTGAATAATATGTTTTCATTTTTTCTTATGCAAATATCTATGTACAGATAATTAATTATACGGATAGGATGCATGGTTGTGAATGACATGCATCCATTGAATTGACTTTTTTTGTTTTGTTTTGTTTGATAAATTAAAGATGCATGCATTGAAGTTACGTACCTCAATCTGGCTCTGTAAGAAGTTGATGTATCCAATTGCCTCCATTAATACAGATGCTGTATCTGTCTGCAATTAGCATTTTACTCAGCTCATATAATCAATCATCAACAAACGAGTGTGAAAACAACTTTATCTACTTTAGAAAATTCTTTAATATCAGTATATACTATCTTTAAAAAATGGTAAAACACATGTCTTATTGTAATAAAATTTTTTTTCATATAAGTATATATATTATTAATGACTAAAAAAATGTAGTACTTGAAAACTCGAGGGTTCTGTCCTCTTGCCATGTGTTTGTCTTGAAAGATTTAGAAATTTGACAGTGTTTCAAGTTTGTTTGTTTTGTTTTCTGGTGCTATAAATTATTATAACCCTCTAGGAAAAAATACTCAAGGATTGAAATAGTTAACTATGGAATAAATTGGTAAAATTAATTGTTGCTATAATTACCTTCCCAAATGGTGAAACCAACTGCTGTAGAGCTGCTATTCTGTCTCCTAACTTCTCTTTCCTCACCTGTTATTTTTTTAAATTTACCAACATATAATCACAACGTTGAACAATCAATCTGAAATTTTGACATAACTTTTGTTAATTAGTATTCAAATGGATTGTCATAATTTTTGAATATATATATAGTTAAAATATAATTTTTCTCCATTTAGACACTTTATTTTAAATACTTTTTTTCTTAACTACTAAATTTTGTCCAGGCTTTCTTATCTTTCTCCAAGTTATAATTAAATGGCAAATATATAAATAAACAAAAGTAGTAACCTTGAAGGGTGGGCAAGATGAGCGTGATTCCACGCGCGGTTTCTTGGAAACATTTTCGCCTGCTTTTGTTGCCATCAAGAAGTTATGTCTCTTCCCTTCACTTGTTTGAGGTTCATTGCTGAACATTTCCATCTTCAACCCAAATCAAAACCCCATAAGTAACGCGCACACATGTATATGTGTATGTATGCAAGTATCAATAACGTTCATAATTGTTATTCGATGTAAAGAATAAATATAGTACGTAATAATACCCCCGACAATGAGATAAAAAAATGTTAAGAAAAGAGATTCATAAAAAGACAATAAAACAAAGTAAGGAATAAAGAGAAAGGAAAAGAAAAGAGAGAACAAAGGTTGATGTTTCAGCTTAAAGAGAGCTGCTTATGAATTATGTTAAAAGGTTTTATGGCTCAAGCTTTGGCCCTCCAACCAAGAATCACAACAACAAAGTAAAAGATGAATGAAAAGAAAAGATTAAAAGTTTTTACGTATAGATATTATTATCCGCTCTTTTTTTTTTTTTCATAACTTTGTTGCAAAGCATAACTTTTTGTATACTTAAAAATCATATTCATAACTCATAAGATTGATAATCTGCAAAGGTTTTTTTTGAATATTGCACAAAGGTCTCGCACTTTACACTAATCTGATTAATCTAACTATACTTCATGACAATAATATTTCAGTCTTTCTTTTGCTATTTTTCAATTTCAACTTTTTTTTCTTTCTTTCAGATTTGCCAAAAATTTAGTGAACATGAGATTATCAATCTTATGAGTTATGAATATGATTTTAAGTATACAAAAAGTTATGCGAATAATATTGCAATCTATTCCATTGAGGCATAAACAAAGTTGAATGCATACACAGAAAACAAAGCTCGTTTTTCTTCTTATGAAATAGAAAATTAATGTTTTAGACACTCTTTTATGAGTGAATTAAAATTATGTGAATAAAGCTGAAAGGTAACTATGCCGTAGTATAATACTAAACAGTAATATTTAACTACATTTTAAAATTCAGAAATGAGGCCGTATATATGTTACATAATGGAAGCAGAGCCCTAAACATAATTAATGTTTTCAGATGCACTAACTTCACGAGATTCATCGTCAGACCAATCCTTCTAAGCCATCATTTATAATTAAAAATAAAAGAAAAAGCAAAAAGATAAAGAAATAGAAAGTAATAATTCAAAATATACTTACTTGATGAGTAGGGGAAGAAGAAGTGTGGTGAAGTGTTTGCTGAAGATGATGATGAACAGGGAGGCCAAAAGGAGGAAAGCTTCCTCTGCTCATCCCAAGATTACTAATCTCTTGAGAATTGAAAGGAGGAACTAAGACATTCCCTTCAAACAATCTTCCATCCAAAACCTGCATGTTCATATCAAATGGTCTTGGGATGTTACTCATGTCCATGCTCATCTTCCTAGACTCGCTCAAGCTTGATATGTTTACGCTTGGGTAAATCTGACTGAAATTGCCTCTATGAGACTGAGACGAAGGCGAAGGGCAAGAAGAAGAAGAGGGAATGCTGCTACAATAATCTCCATTGATGGGGAACCCAGAAGACATAGTCTTGAGAAGAAGCTTCTCAGTGTAGTCCTTATGTTCATTGATCTTTAAATAGTTTGTGATCACTGGACTGTTTAACGTTTCTGTGAACTTGGATATGCCTTCTTGATGGTCTGAGATAGTTGATGAGGAAAGCTCTTCTTTGATCTTGAGAAGTCCTTCATGATGATGATATGAAGATTGGTCATGAGGCCATTGTAAAGGAAAGTCTTGTTGTTGGATCAAGGAGTGATTGTGGATGGTGGAGAGACTCATACATTCACTTGTGTTGTTGTTGTTGTTGCTGTTGTGATATCTTGTGTTTAACATCTCATTGCTATAGTTATGACTCAAGCTCACACTATTCCTGTAACAAAACCACACAAATATTTCTTCAGTTTGAATCAATGCAAAATCAGAGTACCATGTACATTTATATATCTATATAAATATATATGAAGGATAATATAGTAGAAAAACAATATTTTATCAGCCACTTAAATTCTATCTTGTTGTCTTCTTCACTAACTTATCTTTCAAAAAGCAAAAAAGAAGCAAAAAAGAAGAAGAAGAAAGATTCCAAATTCTTCATATCATCTTGATACCAGGAATATTCAAAACACCCAATAGCTGCAGAAACCTATTAGCATACACGTGTTAAATGGAAATATATAATACATGGCCATGTATGTGTGTATATCTCTATATACATATATAGTTATATACACACATATAATACAGCAGAGGAGAGAGAGTATGTAAGGAGACTTACAAAGAAATACCTCCTGGGCTCCATTGATGGGCAGAGGAAGCTCCATAGCAAGAAGGATCAGAGTTATTGTCTAAGGAAGAAGAAGAAGAAGAAGACCCCACAAGCTGTAATTGATCTTGAAGCTGATGGATATTAGCAGAGTCCATATATGTATGAGAGATGGTGAAGCTATATATATATATTTATTATACCTGATCTCTGTATATGAGTATATTATATATGTGTGTGTGTGTGCGTGTTTGTGTGTAAAGAAAGATGAAAAAGAAACATGATTTTTGACGAGTTTCTCTTGAAAATCCCAAGAGATTAAGATGAAGTAATTAACTAAAATTGTTGTTGTATGTATGTGCCCTTTCAAAGCTCTCTATTCCTTTCAAAAGCACATCACATAACATAACCTTAGTTTTTTTGAAGCTTGACGCATCTCTCTCTCTCTCTTATTTCAACTACCAATATTTTGAAAAGCAATAAAACCTTCAAAAGAAAGGAGGGGAAAAACCATTCAATAATACAATAACAAAAAAAAAAAACTATAATAATATATACGGAATCGCTTTTTCTAGAGTATATGCTCTACTTTTCTATTTGTTCAGTATTTGTATATAGATAATTTTGTATTTTCTAATGTAGCTTTTAGGCCCTCTCCCTCTCTCTCTCTCCCTGCAATTAGAGGGAGATGATTATAATTCCTGAAAGCCATGATTAGTGTCCCAAGCTCCTGCCTTCGATCCCAAGGCTTTGCAACAGTTGTCTCAGACGAGAAATGATGGCATCCATCCATCTCTGTCTACTCTCACCCCCACGATATAACACTTCCTTCTTTATCTCTCTCTATATATATATATATCTTATGTATGTATATACATACTGCTTTTTGTAATCTGAATTCATGTTGGGGATGAGTACATGTGTATGTGTAATTATGATAACGGAGATCATGTGGATCAAGTCCAAGTATATTGAGCCCAAACCCACTAATTGATTATAGGTAATTCGTTCTAATTAATCTACTTATCAGTAAAGTCAATTTTTATTCTTCATCTCAACCTTAATTAGTAAGCTAAGACTAGGATGTACAAATTGTTAGTTGAGGGAATGGAAACACGTGGATGTATTATAGTAAAACCTTTATTATAAATTAATAATCACTATAAATTAATAAAAAAAATTTTGTATCGAGTTGGGCCAGTATAATATTTAATACAATTCGATAAGATAACAAAATAATATTAAAAAAAAAATCTTATGTAAATATATGGTCTTATTAATATCGTAAATTAATAATTGTATAAACTTATCAGTATACATATATTGTCTCTAAGAAAATTTAATGAAATATCATTGTAGTGTTGTTTATTTTTTCTTGAACTCGCATTAATTCTTGCTAGAATTTATTTCTAATATTTTTACTGGATCGAAAATTTTTGGTGTTGTCTTCTACACATGATAATTACTTTCTTACTTGATTATAACCTAATTTTTTTTTTATTATATTCTGACTGATAAGAGATGATAGTACGTTTATTAATATTTGAAAATAAGATGTTTGTAAGAGATTATAGAAAGTTATTTATATTTATAATTCTTTGAAAAAACAAACCTTTACACAGTTGATACGTAAAACAATTGTTTTTAATCACTTTTATAGAAACAGGTAAAAAGTTATATCTCTAACTTCTCTTTTATTATATTGAGGATCCAAGTAACAAAGTTTGTCTCTCAAAGGTTACAACTCAGTTGGAAAGCCTAACAACAAAACTCATTTTGTGTCTTTAAAATGGAGGCAGTTTAGCTACTAGAGATGGAAATGATGATCTCGAAGGCTTTTTTACTTTTATCAAGTGGAATAATTGTAGTAGCAGGAACCACCACGAAGGTGAGCTAGAAAAATAAAATAAAAACCCGAATAATTTACAACGAAGTACATTATTACATGAAACCAGTTATCACCTCTGTCATGATGACGTCAAGTCCTCAGAAGGCAGGCTGAAGTTACGATACATATATTGAAATGTTCAATACATGTATATATTTTAAAATGCTTTTCTGGCTTAATTGGTAAATGAATTTATCCTATTTGTTTTGAGTCAAATAGTCCCATAGCTCAAAGAATGTTTACTTTTCTATCTTCCAAAGGTTTTAGATGAAAATTGCCGAACATAAGAAAATGAATTTTATCATGGATCTTTTTTAATATGGTTAATGAGACTATCTTTGAGCTATGGGACGACCATTTCTTTAAGTCGAATCTCATATGGGACGAGCATCTCTTTAAACAAATTTCATCAAACTCAGTATATTTGAAATTTTGAATGGTCACTACTCATTACTATAAAAATTTTAATGCACTTTGAATCATCTCAAATGGTGCATGACGCAGAAAATTAAAAGATCAGAAGTTACGGAATGACCATGCATCCATCGGCGGCCCACCATAAGTAGTCAGCGCCAGATGCCCCTCTCCAATCTCTAGTCGACTCAAGATTTATATTTGATAGCTAGGTTCAAGTAAATTTGACATAATTTTCGCCTCGAAAGTTTTGATGAGATCTATATAAGGGGGATAATCATAATTCAGAATAGGACGTTTTTAAAATTATTAAACCGTAAACCTCAATCAATCCATCTTTTAAAATTCGAAGATACATCAAAAACTCAGGAGCGGGAGATCAAAGAGAAGGATTCAAAAATCTACATTGTTCTTTGATAGAATTGCAATCGATTTCCTTTTAAGTTTTACTTAATGTGTTTTTCTTTTTTGTGTTGTTGTTATAATGATGTGTAGTGAATAGTTATCTAAGTCTATAAACTACTCAAAGCAAATAATTAAACAAGAATCTTACATTAAACAATCAAGAGAGTATTAATTAAATAAACTGCTAACTAAGCGATAAACAAAAATACCAAAGGATTAGGCAATACGAGAGACATTTGAACGAATGTTTAACTAAGAATAGCATGAAAAAACGATCAAAATAAAATGCAAGGGTCCAATTAAACAATCATCTAGCATGAATCACTAAACCACGATTAATCCTCATTCACCTAATCAATTTTTTTTTGTAATTATACAAACTTGCTATTTTCATTTGCAAATAAAAAACCTAACAAGAACCAACATTCAAATCAATTAAGCTAATGATCTATCCTAACTTCAACTTTTATATGGCAAAGAATGCAATTACTACAATTATTTGGTTATGACATTATCACAAACACACTAAATTAGTGCACTAAAAATGCCAAGTTCTATATTAAAATGATCAAGTCTGATATAGCATTAATTAAGATCAACCTAAATGAAAGATCTAACAATATTCAACCCTAATTAAAGATCAAAAGTATTTCACTATTGCAACACATATATTGAAAGGATAATTTTTATCAAAATGTCAAGGGCAGACCAACGTGGTGGGTTACGGGTCAAGTGCACCCTAATCATCATATTGGAACACTAGCGATGAGCGCCATAATTCAATTCCCTAATCATCAGACATGCAATACGATAATTATAGTCACTGTTATATATAACGACCACACTACATAGACATATATATTCACCAATTTTTCGGATGAGGTGGAGGCTCTCAGAGTAGACGATTTAACTCTTTGAAAAATTAATAACTTACAATTAATAGTAAATAGCGTTTAGGATAGAGACAGAATAAGCAAAAATTTTATGCAAGATATGACTTGGCAAGGTGCTTGTTGATTGTCATTAGCATAGAAGAGGCGGCGAACTTTTATTGGTAGTCACATAAATTGTGTCGTGCAATGTAATTTGCTGTTATTGGTTTGGAAAGAACATGTGTCATATTCTGCTGTTATGATTGCTGAATTTTTTTGGTTGAATTGAACGCTTTTAGAAGAGAGAAGAACTCGTTTTATACATTAATGATTCCTTATCTAGTGACTCAAAAGTGCAATAAGTTATGAAAATGAGTATTGTACTGTTGATAAAGCTGTCACCAATTCGATCGCATCTAAAAAGAATGTTTAGTTAATTAACTCATTAGTCGTGTGGAAAACAACTAAGTTAATTTATAAATTTGTTAGTTCATATTAATTCACTTGTATAAAATAAAATGAAAAATAGATAAAACAGATGAAAAAAGAGAGAACAACAAGACTCACATCAGAAGAAAGTCACGTTGGAGAATGTGATGAGATCGGAAAGAGTATGGGAAAAACTTTGTTTTCACTTTTTATGTTTCTTTTTCCACTCTATTTTATCTCTACTTGCACGCTCACAAATCTCACCTTCTTTATATTCTAGTTATTTTTTCTAATGTTTAAAAGCAATTAAGTTATTACAATATCCATTTTAGCAAAAAACATCAGTGATCTGGATCTAAATCGATTAATCCGAACAATGAGCGTATTCTTTACTGGACAAATCCTTCATGTTAGAGAATTCGGATCAGTACAATTAAGTACTTCCAGCCTGAGACATGAATGGTCCACTCGCAATTCGGTTTTTCGTCAAGAATATCGAATATAAAATCTATGCAAACTTACATTCCGAAACCCTAAAGTATCAACCCCTACACCATCACATGCGGGTTGTTATCTACTTGTGTCAACAAAATATTGTGATGCTTCTATATATTTGACTATGGAGGGTCCTTTCAGTCATTAAGATAGCCTAAACTAATTGAGACGATATGCAAAGTATAGAGAAGTAGGTTTTATCATGTCAATGGCCACATTTTAACTTACTACCTGATGACTGGGTATCTAAGACAGTAACCCCTTGATTACAAGTTTTCGTCTAAATATTTACACATTAGAACCCTCGACCTAACATTGTAAAACAAAAAAAAATCTTTGTCACCATTACAAAATTCATGTTATTTTAGTAAATATGAGACACAAGATTAAGTTTAAATTTTACTATAAAATTTGTCAACTCAAAAATGTTTGGGACTCTTAATAAAATAAGTTATATTTAATAGTAAAATTAGAAACTTAATCTATATTTTTAAATTAGAAACTTAATAAATTTTATATAAAATTTAAATTATTTTATTAAGAGTACCAAACATTTTTGAGTTGACAAATTATAACCGATCGAGATCAAGGTATTGAAAAGTTGAATAATTTTTTCCATCAAAACTCTTTTTATAGGCTTTGATTTCTTGATGTAGACGGAGAGATTCTATATTCATCTCTGCTTAGGCGACAAGATTAACATCTACGGAAAATGGCAGATCTTCCTGAAGATTCCCATCATAAGGAGACTAAAATAGCATGCACACAGATACACCATTTGTACCAGAAGATCAAAAAATTATGGGCTCCCTCTATCCATTATCCAACTTGACCTTAGATCTTGAAAAGCTACATTGTGTTAATCTATTATATTGTGTGTCTTTTAAAAAGTTTTGTAAGAAATCTATATATGCATTAATATCAAAAAGTATAGTATTAGGTGTAGGATCTAAATTTGTTTTACATCTGTTATACCAATCAGGGTTCCATCATCGCCAATCGCTTTCATAATACATCACTTTATAAAATACAATACGCCATCGTCTTAATTACTCATAAACTGGTCAATCGTCATCGTTAATGGTTCTCACACAGTTTGATGGTAATAATTATTTATATCGCATTTTTTTCCGTCATTCAACCAATTATTCATTTTTCATTAACCTTGTATTTTCCTATTATTTTAACGTAAATTTCATATGACAAGATATTTCCTAAAGAGTTCGGAAAATGAATCAAATTTTATATGATCCGAGTTATGTCAGTTGAGAACTTAATTTATAACAAGAAATTTAAATCAAATGGTACTATTAGTAAGAGATATAATCAAAAGATTATTGATATGCCAAATATTAAATTAATGATTTTATATATCTTAAATTAATTTCCAAAACACTAGATTTATTAATGTGTCGATTAGATGATGCTATGTGTTGTGTGTGGGCAATTTATCGTTAAATAAATTAGCAAAATTTTGTTACCAATTTTTTTAGGATTAGATTTAAGTTTAACTATATAACTAATAAAGAGATGTATGTCTTTACCATATTATACTGGAGTGTTAATTGATTTGAAGGATTTGATCATGGTATAATGTTTAATTGTTTTAATTTTATTGTTGTTGTAATTCAATATTGGGAAACGGTCAATTAAAATTTACATAAGAAAAAGTTTGAATCAATGAAAATATGTCATGTATTTTTTATTTATAAATGATAAATATAAACAAACATATAGAGGATATATAGATATATGTCAGATATAATTGTTTTAAAACTACAGTTTGTTGACAAAAACTAAAGTTTGTTTTCAATTTTTTGTGTCAATTAATGTACACATGATTGAAGTTACTATTACTGGTTGGCACACAAAAAAAATCGTGTGTAGATCATAATTCTATACAAAAAACGATGATACTTTTACTTGAAATTTATAAACAAAGTCTAGCCCACGCACCTAGTTGCCATGCTTCTCAACAGTTGAAGCTTTGATTTTACATATACTTTTTCCCAATGTTTAAGATTTCGAAGTTTAACTATATAACTTTACAGTCTTCTTCCGACAATATATTTTGTTATTTACAGTTCACAAATATGCATCTTTCTACGATGATGGGTTTCGAATTAAACTTCCAAGTGTTATCCTTTGATAGGAGAGGCGATGCTAAGACATTATAGTTTTAACGATATGCACTGATGATGGTTCATGATTAAACTGATTTCAAAAGAAAATAAAGATGTCGTGGTTGGTTAATCATATTAATCATTTTATGTTATGAAAGAAAAAAGATTACCTCTTTTTTTTTTTTGGGGTCAAAGGGAAAAAAGTAGAGAACAAAGGCCTTAAAAGGAGGGTCCTTAAAAGTATGGGAAAGCATTATTTTTTTATTTTAAAGTTGTCTAAGAAGAGGACAAAGGCTTTAGAGCAGGGGAATATATGCTTTCTCAAATTTAGGGCATCACTGTCCAACAGACTTTCCCCATTCCTCATCTTTATATTTTCCTAACAATAACAAATAAATCATATCTTTGATTTTAGTATCACTATACTTCAGTTTTCAGTTTCATATCGCAATAAGACACGCGCATGTGTTGTATTTGAGGTATTATTACATGGAATGGGACTTTATAACGCTCTTCAACAATCCATCTTTTACTATTTCTTTTTAGTTTTTAACCCAAAATCGTCTCGTCGACTTTTTTTTTTGGGATAAAATATGAATTATATCACCAGAAGGAACATTGCTAGTTACAAAAACTTTAGGGACAAAGATTTCTCGTCTATTAGATTCAGATTTATTATATTAATAATGCTTTTCTGTCGTCTACTCTAAAAATGAATGTTTAAAGCATGAATTGATAGTTACTTACTTTTGGTGTATTGGGCTAAACTCAGTATGTAGCTATGATCTTTCAGATTTATAAATTATGAATTTTGTTGATATTTTCCATCTTACGATACATAACAACAGTGTTTGCTTAAATGAAGATGAACCAAATATGTTCTCAAACCATAAAAAACGAATAGAACTATTTGTACGTTTAACTAAAAGAAAAAAAAAAGCTGGTAACGTAAGGTTTTAGAGTAAAAAAGTTACGATGCCACTCATAATTTTTTTTTGCCAAGAATTAGAGCACATTAAAGTAGTCTTTTATTTTGTTGATGATTATTCAAAACTCCTAACTTTGAAGATTTTACTTTTTGAGCGATCAACTGCATGATACATCCGTTGAGATACTGATGTCGGTTTTTTAATCGAGAATGTTGATGCTACCATTAACTATAGAGCAGCGGTTTGGAATTTTTTTAATCCATGAATTATTATTTTTGATATCTGTTGTATATATATGATGCATGCAAGAAAACTTTTAAAAAGTTAACAATACTTCGTATGGGTTTATTAGTATACTACTATATACATCCACTCGAGCGAAGATGGCAAAGACTTCTCCACGTGGTCAATCTATATACCTACTAATCTCCATAATTGATAATTCATGTGATAAAGTTCAGTAAATATATTATGTGTATTCAGTCAATGAAAAGTAAGAATAAACAAAGACATGTTTTTGTTTGGTACTTGTAAAGTAATATGATTTTATAGTAAATGACACCGCCGTGGGCGAGGGGATGGGGCTTTCGGTGTTGGTGGTAGGTCGGACGGTTTCATTTGGGTGGTGATGACGGTGGTAGCGATATTTGATTGAAGAATTAGTGAATTTTAAGTTGATTAATCATGATTGTTGAATTAAATATATATATTTGTGAAGAATTAAATATATTTATTTGTGAATGGATGATTCATTTCGGAACTAGAGAATCAGGGTTCAGTCTCTTTTTCAGTTTGTTAAGTTTTAAGTATTTCTACTACAATTTTAATTATGATTGGCCATTGGCAACGCCTTAAATAGTATGGATATCTAATTTTCACAAGTCATAAATATGAGATTCTTGAATTATAAAAAAAACTACTATAAATTTGGTATGGATTTTTTTTTTTGTAGCAAAGAGTCTTAATCAATAGTATATAATAACTGATTTTTGTTCTTTATAATGAAATGAAATTGCTTATTCCCGATATTTAATATTATTGGAAGCTTAATAGTGTACAAGAAAAATGCAATTTGGGGCAAAAACGCACATTGCTTGGTTGTCTTGTTTAGACCCGGAATCCCATAACTGTATTCAAATATAGTTATTAGGGAAGATCCTATTTTAGTCTTGATGAATCCCATAACTGTAACAACATTCTAACAAGTCACAGATAGTTGTAATCGGAGCTACGAGCATAAATGGCGCTCATGTTTTTATGGTTAAGGGTCGATGTGAAGTTGTGAAGTCTTGTTATTCTGCAATAATATATATTTTTTTAATTTACTTAGATGGAGTATTTTATGCATATCATTATTTCCATTGCATGAATTAGATTATTAGATCGACAACTTGTGAAGTAATTTTGGAAAGTATTATAGATTTGAGATTTGAGATTTTGTAAGCTACATATTGCTTGATTTGAGATTTTGAGTGTTAACTGTCTAGGACGTTAGGTCTGGCAATTGAAAACCGGTATGTTCGGAAGGTGGTAACCCAAACACTAACCCAATCCATAACTGGTTTCAAAAGGACTTATAGTAGATTTCATAGTAGAAAATATTAAGAGCTTATAGAACGCATCCCCAACTAGGAGATCAAAGTATTTCATAACAAAACTGTTATGATTTAAACAAAGTTGAGTAATTCGAAACCCAAGCAACGATAACAAAACTGTTATGATTTAAACAAAGTTGAGGAATTCGAAACCCAAGCAACGATATGAACTTGAACGAAAAGGGTATGAGAACACAAACAAAAGTAAATCTTGAACCCAATCAATGCACTCAGAGGCCCAAGTGCTAGCCACTTATCTTTTATTACTCAAATTCGAGGTGCTTTTACCCGAATTAGTGAGAGAACAGAGGACTAATCACACACAAACTCGTTACGTAACCCCAAGCATTAAAGACTTAAAGAAGAAACGGCAATTTTAAAGGAAACTAAACTCTTTTAAACCAACAAAAGATAGTACAAAGTTCTAAGGAACACTGGTGAAGATCAATAACAAGGGGACGAGGCAACAACGTCTTTACTAATCAAAACTACAAGAAAGTAACCCCAAACATTTTATAATCTAAAGGAGTTGATTCCACTCATTTCAAGTTCCAAATTAGAACAACCAAATGAAAAATCCATCACCAGATTTTACCGACTTCAGAAACAATCACAGCAAACGCAGAGAAGCATACGCAGAAACCACATTGCAGCAATTATGATTCTGGTAATTACGCATTTTAAGCTCCTCCCTCTTCCTTCTCCTCACGTTCTCGGTTCCATTGCTCAATCCTTGCCCTCCTCTCCTCACTTCCTTCTCTCCCGCCGCCCGGGCTACCTCCTCGTTTAGGGCTTGCTTGTCTCCTACCCCTTGAACCGTCCCTGTCTTGTCTCTCTGACCTCTCACTGCTTCTTTTCCCACTTCCATGTCGGTAAAACTCACGATCTCGGTCCCGATGACTGAATTCCCTGTGAGGAGGATCACGTCGGTCATAGTCTCTCTTGTGCCTGGGGCTAATACTCCTGCTTCTGCTCCTGCTCCTGCTACCCCTGCGGTATGACCGCCGATACCTCCCAAAGAGTTTTCTCCTCAGCTCCCTCGAAACAAGCTTCACGTGCATAAAATTACAGTACCCACCACGGTTACAGTTGTTTTCTTCATACTGCCGACACGTGGCTTCACGGAAATCCGTCACAGGAGAGAAATCCGCAATGATGGGACGTCCTGAATAGAACCTACCTTGCAGAGCCTGTAAAGCCGCTGCAGCCTGATCCTCTTCCTTAAACTGAACATATACGTTGCCAATCATGTGATCAGCAAGGTTGTCACAGATGTTGAGGCTCTCTATCTCACCAAACTTTCCAAGTTCTTCAAAAAGATCCTCAAAGAAGTCCTCAAAATGCTCTTGGATCTTGCGTGGGTCAAGCGGTTGGCCCTGAGCGTCAACACCAGGGGTTATCATGTCAGGCCTTTGGTACATGTTTGAGAGGAGGAGTGTTGGGGAGATGGTGGGACGGTTGTGGAGACGAGAGCATCGGTCACCGTGACGGCAAGCGCCAATCTTGAAGTAGAACGGACAGTTCACTCTGTCCTTCTCGGTACCAAAAATTGAAGCCAAATGCTCCGCCATGGCAGAATTCCCACCCTGAATTTACAAAATCGACACACAAAGTAATTGATACAAAATGTTTATCAACAAGCACAAAAATATATGTAAGGCTCCACTTTTGATAGAAATAGATTGAAAAAAATAGTACATCAATACTAAACGAACTTAACTAATTGTAAAGCCATAGATTTCTATGCAAAGGAATGAATTATGCAGGAACTAGTGAAGATAAATCGCATAGATCTTAGTCAGCTATTGAATTCAGAGAAAATATGACAGAAAAGAAAAAAAAAATCACATAGATAGAACCAAAGAAATAGTCAGATACATGAATATAAAATCGGAAACAGAGCAAAATCAAATGAAATCAGAGACAGTGAAACACCCAAAGGAGAATAAACACAGAGACGAAGCAGCGCTCCAAAATAGAGCTGAGAACGACAGAGACAAAGCCGTAACAGATCACGAAACCGATGAAAAAGAGAGAGAAGACGTACAAAATGTTACAGAGATGGAGAGATCAGTGAAAAACTAGCCGCCGCCGTTGGAAAGAATCGCCGACGAAGAGGCTGCCGTCTCCCTCTCCGATTAATGATCTAGGGTTTGCTTTGTTCGCGAGTTGAGGGAAGAGAGCAAGGGATCTCCTGCTATGAGGATTTATATTTAATTGAATAATAAGATAAATTGTGGAAACTAGAATCCGGTTTTGGTTATAAACTTTATTGACCGGTTTACACGATCGGTATAACTCCTTCCTTATCCAGACCAAACTTTTCAGTAAGATAATCTCTGAATTCCTATTTTCAGGTTCATCATTTCAATCCCTTGGGATTTACACATCACAAACACTTATCACTAAGGCTTCTAGTTTCAGTATCTGCTATAATGTTTAAATATGTATGCTCATTCAATCTTCCAATATGGTAACGAGACTATCCTATATTTCAACAGCGGCAGGGCTCTTCTGTTGCTCCGGTCTTGTCTTCTCAGTGGCATCTATCACTTGAACAGATCATCAGATGATGTTGTTTCTTCTTCCCCTTCGGCATCAGAATCCGCTACCGTCTTTTCTCTTCCACATATAGAGGCAAGAGACTAGACTGAGACTACACTCAGTCGAGAGATCACAAGCGAGCAAGAGAGATTTTCCATACGACTCAATTTTCTGGACTAGAATTTGAAATTTTTGGGGTTGAAACGGAATATCCACTATTGATTGTGTTCGTCTCAACTTAAGACAGGCCTACTAATAGCACCTCATCAAAACCAAATTACTTAACAATGAGAGAAGCAGTCAAAAACAATTTGAACTTTTGAACGAAACCCAAAACATAGATTTCAGATATACAACGATATGAAGTCTTCTAGTATTTTAACATGTGAATGGACACTTCTATACATAATCTCTCTGTACGAGAACAAAGATGAAGAATCTTGAGAGAATTCACTTTGGTCATACCTGAGAGACTTAACTTAGACAAAAGCACCTCGCTCAGATCGCTAGATAATGCTACACTGCCTCTCTCATGAGTCTCCACAGAATCTTCTTTTGTTTATCTCCAAGAGTGATTACATCTTCATGCTGTTCAACAATGGCTCACCAGATGCCAGCCTGTCTATAGGACTGCAAAGGGTAGCTGTGAAATGGATAAGCTCTAGCCATATGGACTGGCTTTATAGCTGCAGGTATTGCCCAAGTTAACTCTCTTCTTGGAGGTGGAGGTGGAGGTGGCATAGTCCTCCTTCTGTCCACTTCTATCAGTATGCACATCTCCTGGATCACCTCTGTCACCATTGATGAAAACATCCCATTATTTTAATCAACCGCTAAAATCAGTAGCAGTACATCTTTTCGTTCAGACCACTACCTAATTCCAAACTCAATATGTGCACATGGTAAGAACCTAACATGCCACTTGAATTGGAGATACCTTAATCCTATAATCAGCGATAACTTTATAGAAACACTACATCTCACTTGATCAAATGACTGGCAATAATAACAGAGGGAAATTAGTGTTTGAACAACAAACCTTTTAATAGCTTAGTTGTAACTCCAAACTCCAACCACCAATCTCTCCTACTGCCTACTTTCGCGTTCTGAAATGTGGCAGCTAGGTGCACAGTGGCAGTGGCAATAACATGGGGTTTGTACTGCAAGGATAGGGTGGTTTGAAGCCTACACACAATGCATTATAAGATTATTCAAACTCAATATGGGGGGAAAATCACGCATATACTAATAATAACAAGGGTCTTTACCAGTCATGCACAAAATTCCATGCAGCTGTTGCAAGGTCAGGCCAAGCGTTCAGCCTATTCAAAGCCGCAGCCAGAGGTTTGTAGGGAAGTTCAATGTCTAGATGGAAAGCACTTGTGTCCAGCAGAAGCCTCTCCCCGGCCAAAATAATTTCTTTAAATTCATGGTAACATTCCTACAGGCAGAGTAACAAGTAATATATTAGCACAATGCGCAGTGCGAATTTACCAATAGATAGATTTATAAATTCTTACAGTTTGATGGATTCTAATTGAGGCAGAAGGATCCCACTCATAAATTATTTCATAAGACGCAACAACAACGCTGGACAGTTGACATGGCTCATCTTCAGCTTTGCAAGCGAGGAACAGACTGGCAGTTGCTATCGTCTGCGAATCACCAAGTGAAAATTGGAAGATGATATTATTTAGCATCAATCAAAAAATCTTTTAATTAATCACGAGAGACTGAATAACTTTAAAAAAAAAAACACTTTCGAACTGTTTTGATCAGCATTATGTTGCTCATTAGTCATTACCCAAATCCTGTTCGAAGCATAAATTTCTCCATTACAGACTATTCAATCATCCACACTTACCTGTCAGCTTCAATGAATGCAATTGATGAACATAAGTATACAAAATATTCTTACCTGCCAGTCATTTTTTGCATGAGATTGGCGCATGTAAAACCGGTGGCACATCACCATTGCACATGCTATTGTAACCTGGGACCTGAAGCAATGAGATTGTCAAAAACCTTCAACATGAACAAGTTCAATGTTATAATATCTTGGGCAGCAACTAAAAGCAAGACATCACTTTCACCGAAACCAGCATTTATAACATGAAACTGTTCTGACACACGTGATTAATGCAAAGAACGAAAAACACCAGTACCTATGATAGATGATTCAAAAATAGTGGGCCGGAGGAAGTGCACTTGCTCAGAAAACTAAGAACATCAGTTGGTATTTGGTAATGGTAGGAACAGCTGAGGGTTTTGATAACCCAGCAGAGAATTACATATACAGAGACATATATCACAAGGGCATGTCTAAACAGGTGAACAGCTCCCAAGAAAATTCACAACAGATGCAAGCCTCCCATTGCCGATGAGAAGTGAGTCAATATATGATGCATGAACACCAAATTTTGACTATTATTAGATAATTCTCCATTCACGAGATATAAATGTAGACAAAATGGAGAATTTTATAGTTCGAGAACCTCCAGACCACCTCCCACAGTGGCCCTACGACAAAATTCAACAGTTAGGCTAGCCATTGTCATGCATTAGGCACCCTCTTTAGCTAAAAACAGGTACCAAGAAATATCAGAAGACAAGAAGAGGTATTAAGTATACTCCATGAAGCAAGCAACCAAAGAACAAACACTACTTCCTAACTGAAAAACACAGAATACTATTGTGAGCTTACACATGAAGCTTCATGCCAAGCCTTTGCAGGAAGGTGCAATACGAAGACCGTAAAAACGACTCCTTCACCAGGTCAATCCCATCTTTTCTGGATGGAGAGAAACGCTCAATCTCTTCCCTGCTGAAATATAACTTTGACGTTTCACATTGAGGGGATTCCAACAAAGATATGTGTCTCGCCTCCGCTTCAAAATGTTGTCGAGACCGCTTTCTCGGATGCTCCTCTCCCATAGTAATCTTCTTCCGCCAACGAACAAAAACTAACCAAAAAGTTTCGATCTTTCAACTAACAGGACAAGCTCGATTTAGCTGACGAATATCTGCAAATAGCAAGCACCATCGTTAACGAGGATTCACAGAGTAATGGCAACGACGAATCTGTATATCTTCTTTATTGGATTTTTTTGGTCAAACATAACGAAATTAATTATTTCTTACATAACAAATAAATGCTACAACATAACAAGACACAAATCCATACTTTCTCATGGGTATTAATTTAAAACAGCATCTGTTTTTGTTAACCAGCTTTTGAAACATAATACGACACAAATCTGATCTCAGCTTCACATCTTGTTTTGACTCATGTTGCAGCATCAACCAAATATGTTTAGAAAAATATTCCAACAGATTCGATTAAATCACAACAACAAAAAAGAAAAAGAAAAAACTAAAACAGAGAAGGCGATTAATAAAATTCACGAACGAAGACATAAAAGCAAAATCTGCAGAACAGATCGAAAAATTACGAAACGTGAAGGAGATAAAGATGAGAAGGGCCAATTGATTCAAGAGATTAGATCAAAAGAAAACGAAATCAAATTTAAAAAAAGGTAATATAAACGAAATTGGATAGCTAAGATTTGAGATTTCACTAACCCAAGTTTGCTTGGTGAGGGAAAAAAACTCTTTGAAACTTGAAAATTTTCTCTGCTGCTTTTAGTTTTTGTTTTTGGTTTTTTCGTCTGACTCTGGAAACTCAGGAAAAGATCTTTGCGGTGTTGAGATTTATACCTAAAGATAAATATCGTACTCAAGGTAAATGGGCCAGATTTGTTTCAATGAAAAGTACATTATAAAATGGATATGGGCTTGGACATGCGGAAATAATAATCTTGTTTTTTAACTGGTTTTTTATTTTATTTCAAATGTTGAAAATTTTACAATTATCCAATATGACACTTTTCTCAAATTTCAAAATAGCATATATACAACATGTTTTTATTTTATTATAAAATGAAACATTTTTTTTTCCCAACTCCAAAACATGTTACAAAACATACATCTTGTTTGTTAATGAAAGGTTGACATGTAGAACAAAGAACAGAACATGGAGATCAAGTCAAAAGATAAATATGTGATAACATGACTGATTGAAGAATCTAGGATTAAAGAGATAAACATGAATTAATTTTGAAAGAAAGAGTGATTCACAACCTAACATTTAGATCACCCTTTCGACACACTGATAAAAACCATTGATTGGATTTTGAAAAGAAATTATATAACTTGACAAAAATCTATCTACTTTTTGTGTATATCAAATATATATTCTTGTTAATCAATGAGAAAAACCTATATAGATGGTCACACAAAATTATAGATTATATCAAATCAAAAATGATTTGACAATACAATCCAATGGCATGTTAATTCCAAAATATTCATGTTTTTAACCAAATATGAACTAATTAGATAATGCAATTAGTCATTGATTCCAAAATTTGTATATTTCTCAAATTTGAACAAATTTGATGCATAGGCATATTAGTTTGAGTGTGATACAATATAATTTATTTGTGTAATAGTGTTTACTTTTGATAACATCTTAATTTTCGAATTGGTATTAATAGTGGCTCACAATGAAATAAGAATATACGCTATTTTATGTGGAGTAATAAATGTAATAAAGGATTGGTACATTTTTGAGTTTTAAAAATTGAAGAAATGGGTTGTATATAGTTTTATCAAAACATTCAACTAATACTTGATACATAAATAACTATAGATTTTCAACAAAAAAAGTAGCTATAAATTTTTTTCATTAAACATAGTTTTTATGATGTTTTATCTACTATCCAATCGTAGACATAATAAACAAAGGTTGATATTTGGTAGTCGCCTCGATTTTTCACAACTTGACATCTAAGTATCTACCAATCTATGACTTATCTTTAAACTGAACATTACGCCTTGATTACTTACTCTTTCTGGTAGTTATACATTTCCTAGTTATTTAGATTATTATAATAAAATATCTACTCATCTCATACGGAAAGCTTCTAATACATTCATGACTTTTGGAAAAAGTCAACATAATAGACATATAACTTCAAATAACTTCAATAGTTTATCAAATCAATCCTCAACCTAAAATCCGTGTAATCAAACCAATATGATATTTGAGCTGAAAAAAAATGACACGTTTATTGAATTTGTAGTATCAAATCTTTTTATCTAATTTTCACAATCCTCGTTTTAACTCTTATGTTACTTGTTGATAACCATATCATAGAGATTAAGTGGCAAAATGTGCAACAGATGCGGAGGAATCTGCAACGTTATCCATTTTGTGTTTAACAAAACCAATAAAAAAATGAGAAGTGTGCTACTCTTTTATTGGGGTTCAGATGTTCATTTTTTGTTTTCAAATTTATGGGTGTGATGGGTAACATGAGTTACCATGTGTTAGATTGAGTTATGAAGATAACTCAAAAATATCACCAATCATAATTTGTTTAGAAAACCTTAGTTTGAGATTGAAATTTGTTGAGTTATGATTGACTTACATTTCTGAGTTATCTCTTTAATAAATTGTTAAATCAAAACTTAATTCAAGCACCATAGGGCATTTGCTTTCACCTGTAATTTTATTGTTTGATACAAACAACTTCCCTACCTTTTTCTCATAAGCTAAATCGTCGTTGTACAGAGTTCTAGTACATCATCAGCTACATCAAGCTTCTGTTTTGGAGGAACTAAAATGTTAGTAACCGACTTTGTATCATTTATCATTTTATCCCTCTCTCGCTCCTGATGCAGAAGGAACTGGCTTCAAATCTATCCCCTTACCATCCTTTCCTGATTTGCGTTTCTTGATTTTTTTCAAACGTTTCTTTCTGTTTTTCAAACTTTTACACCATGATGAAAATCTCTCTTGATGAGACGAACAACAACCACCACAAGAAACATGATCAATAACCACATTAAAAACATTGTCCCGCCACGATAAAAAATAAGCAATCGCTTTATAGGTTCACTAATGACAATCAAACATCAAAAGTTAATATACATATATTCATGTTGAAGCTAAATCAAACTGAGCATATAAACAAATCAGCCCGACCCTACATAATTAATTCAACCAACTACACAATGTTCTTTGTTTTCAAACTCTAAACATAGAATTCAGGTTATGAAGATAACTCAAAAATATCACCAATCATAATTTGTTTAGTTATGATTGACTAACATGTCTGGGTTATCTCTTTAGTAAAATTGTTAAATCAAAACTTAATACAAAAATATGAAAATTTCATGAGTTTTGATGTGATAAGTTGAGTTGTAATTTTTATATTTTCTAAAAAGGAAAATTAGTTTTTAAGTAGAAGAATATATTTATTTGTCTTAGTTCAATTTGAATAATGGGAGAAAATTTGTTGTTATTATCTGAATTTTATTCAATAACATTTTATAAAACAAATCTAGTTATTTAAATTTCTAAAATTTTTAACATCTTTTAAATTTGTTAATTTATGTCTTTTATTTTCATTTGAAATCAAAAAAATATTTGTAGGCATAGATTTGAAAAAGATGATACTGTAAATATTATATGAAATGTACGTCATTAGTTTTGTAATCATTATGTTACAAAAATATTTTTAAAATTAACTATGTTTAAGTTAGTATTTTTAAATTTTATTATTTAAATTAATTAATAAATTAATAATAAATATTTTAATTATTATATTTTAATTTAATTAAAATTTTAATAACAAATATTGCAACTTTTAAAGCACATGAGTTACCGATCGCTTTGTTTTGATGAGATTGATAACTCATATTTTTATAGCAAATTCACCACATCAATCTGCAGTTTATACCACATAACTTTTACTGCAAATCACATCAAATTATAACATGTACTCCAATTCAACTTTAATACATATGTTACCAGTCTAAACCTATATATATAAGGAACTGTACAAAAACAAAACCAATAAAAGGTCGACAAGTGAGCTACTCTTTTATTATAGACCATTGAAATCTATAAAGAAAAATTTTATCATGCACGAGAATTCTCATCTTTGTTATCTTTTCTGTCAAAAAACTTAACCATGTAATACTCTAGTCTCTTCACAACATCCTCCGGTAGGGACATCTGAACCCTAATAGCATCATTATTTTCGGCGACCGGTAAAAACAAACAATAAATATCACTCGTCAAAGGACCCATATACATTGGCTTTCCTCCTCCCATGTCCAAATCCTCTAATCCCAATTTCGCCCATTGTGAAATGACCAAACTGCATGAGACGTCTGTTTTCACTGTTTTATCCTCCAGTAAATCTATCGTTGATCTTACATATTCGTCGGTGATTCTCGCTTTTGCCTCTTGTATCGATTTTACCGCATGGTAGATATTACCATTGACTAGGTCTTGTACCTTGCTCTCGGCGCAAGCTAGTACAAATCCGTTACCATAATATCCTTGAGGAAGTTCTGGATTCAGCTTTTTCCTCATATTGACAGAGAATAAGAGTTTGACCAACTTGGTCAACGGTAACTCAAGAGATTGGGCCCACGAGCGCCACGTGTGAGCCGCTAGTGCCTCGAACGTAGTGCATTTTAGTGAGGGAGCGCATGTTTTCTTTAATCGTAGGAGATGAGATGTCGTGAAGGTTAAGCTGACGGGAGCCAGTGGTTGGGACTGTAAATACTTGCATATGTCGAAGGTGGAGTTTTTGTCTACGGTGGTGGTTCCGGTGAAACCAGGATGTGAGTGTGTGACACGTGGAGGGTTTCGTGGATCTAACACGTGACGGGAGTGAAATGGTCGGGTCGGTAGATGAGCTTGGCTAGTAGTGGCATGGGCCCATGCATGTAGGAACTGCGATGTGCCGATGCCGTCACAGAGGCAATGATTGATCGCGGTGCAGAGGATCATACCCCCGCAACGGAGATACGTCACCTGAGCCATTAATTAACAACCTTCGTAAGCCATTACTAAAATAAAGATTTGTTGAATGAAAATAAAGATTTATTGTTTAAGCGTCAATATTCAAACTTGCCGATGCATATTAACTCTTATATATATATTTTTTTTTTTTAAAAAAAAAAAAAAAAACTTGCCGATGCAAAACGTTATATGTTAAAATTAACCCCCCTAAAAAAGACTTTATATGTAAGTTCAAAGAAATGCGGTTTTAATAAGATAATAGCATGCATGAGTTAAACAAAAGGACTTGTAGAATACATTAGCTAATATATACTCCAAGGCAAGATAAAGAGTTTTGTTTTTCTTGTAACCAATAAAAGGAAAGGAGTAATTGAACAGACAAATTTATTCTCAATGTACCCTTCTTTTTCTCCTAATCTGATCTCTTTATTAAAGTTCACGTATTTTAAGAAGAAATGTGGTAGAAAATAACCTTTATGTTATTGATACATCGAATGCATTATGCACGATCAGAAAAAGTATGCATTTATTATTTGAAAAGAATAAAAGTGGCGGAATCAATGTAGGAGTCAGGAATTGCTAGATTATTCCTATAAATTCATATATCTAAACAGAACAGTCGGTCCAACTAACTTTATGAAACCTAAAAAGTTCGAGCTACGTTTATCCCCCTCCAAAAAAATTCGAATATAATTTTTTTACAAACTATCAAGTATCAACTAATATAGAAACAATCTGAGTCATGGTCTTGACTTTTGATATTGAAATCATGAGTTTCTCAGCAAGAATAAGAAAAATAAACGAGATACGAAACCTGTATGACAAGAGGAGGAATATCCAAGAAACTCTGAGCTTGAACCTTGAACAAGAGCTTCCTCCAAGACTTGTTTGGTTTGGGAGAATGCTGAAGAAACTCTTGACAAGTTATATCCATGAAAGCTTCTGCGAAAACCGCGCCTTCCCCATTACAATCAACCTCGAGCTTGCGCCCGTCATCGATACTCTTATCCGACCCGCGAAAGGGTAGTAATCGACAAGAACCCTAGAGAGAGAATCTTTCAAGGTCAGATAGGCGACAGATTTTTGGAAAAGATAAAGGTACTTGATAGAGAATCTGAGAAAGTGATGGTCGTCAAGGTTGGAAAGGTAGAGAGAGTGATTTGGTGTGGGAGATGAAGGACTGATTAAGGATGGTTGCTTTCCCTTGTACAAGCAATCCGGCAGTTCTTGCATCTTCCACGTTTTTCTCTGTTTGTTTGTTTTTTTTTTTTTTTTTGAAAGAGAGAGAGAGAGAGAGAGAGAGAGAGAGAGAGAATGAATAGATAGAGATGGTTGAAAGGGAAAGTAGGAAGCAAGAGAAGTATTGGGGAGAGCTAAGGTGGTGCTAAATGCAGGGTCAGTCCTCAACTATCTCGGACCCATTCGAAATTTAAGTATTCTTTTAATTTAGTGTGAGATTTGTTTGTTATCCCTAATTATAAGGGCTAACCTATATATCTGTTACACATCGATTGTTATAACCAATATGCATCAATGCATGATACAAAATCATTACCAGTTTTCACTAACTTTAGTCATCGTCTTAATTCTTAGGATTTTAATAGCGAAAGACACTTAAAAAAAAAAAGGTGATTAGCATAGGATGGAAATATCCGTAACATAAATATCCGTAACATAAATATCCGTCCATAACATAAATATTCGTCCGTAAAAAATTATCGATGGAAATATCCGTAACATAAATATCCGTAACATAAATATCCGTCCGTTCGTAAAAAATTATGTTACGAACGTCCGTAACATAAATATCCGTCCGTAATTTGTTGAAATATAACTACGCATACTATAACATGATGTAATTTGTCCGTAATTTTTGATATCTATAACTACAAAAACTTACAAAGTCTGTTTCTGAAATTCGGTATGTATTTATAACGTTAAAAATAGATTAACAAAACACCTAACATCGAGAAAAATTTGATTAAGTTTTTAAACATACAATACTAAATCTAATTCCAGTTGAAAAATAAACAAACACCACAACAGATAACTAATCGCTTAATCAAATACAGATTATGTCCCCAAGCTTGATATTGTTTGAAATTTGGTATTAAAACAACGAATTTTTGAAAATCGACTGTTAAATTATACACACATGTGTTGAAATTTTGTCAAATACTTTTGCACCGTTAAAACCAAACGAAGTGTAATTAATATCTTTTGTACCATGTGTTTTACCGATGTAAATAATGCATGCAATTTTAAAAGTAAATAAATAAATAAATAAATATATATATATATATATAAATAAATATATATATTATTTAACTACCACTAAAATATAATTGTTAATGTAGTTAGAACTTAGAAGTCATTCAAGATAATAGTGGATAGTAGGTACGGAGCGACTAGCGACCATTATCCTTATTGACAAAAGAAGAAAACGTGATCCTTTACAAGATGTTTAACTTAGAATTACTTTTAAAAAATTGGATCATGTTAACAATGTTTTCTTTTCTAGTCTTAATCATAAATTCATAATCTAACGTATTATTATTATTATTAATTTTTTGAATTATTGATTTTACCAGTCTACGCCACCACCATTTCCTCGAAGTCCACTTAAACGTAATCATTATTTTGCCAGAGTGTCCGAGCTATAATCTCGCCACGTGTCCCACGAACTCGCCTAGCTTAAAGAGTTTTTTTTTTTAAAGAATAATAAAACAAACAACAGTGCTCTTTCCGCAATTTTCTCCTCCAGATCTCGGCGGCGACGGATCCATTCCAAATCGTGTTTCAGATCGGCGACTTGGAGTAGAACTCACGACCTTACTAGTTCCGATTTCAGACTGAAATTGCTATACCTTCCTGCGAATTTGGTGCGGATCTCTGAGAAATTGCTCTTTTAAATGTTTGATTTGGGAGGTGTGAAAATAGGGCGGCGGAGTTAGGTTCTCTGATGGCTTCAATCCGGCGAACTCTCTCGCCGATGTATCACGATCGTACACACGAGAATGGAGGTGCACACAAGGGTTTCACAATTGGTGGTAGCAGCAGTAAACACAATTCCTCGCAATTTCTTTCGTATCTCACCAAACTCCTCGGAGTAACGTCTGATCCTAAAAGCTCGCGAAGAGGTCCGTGGAGGCGACCGTTTTACCAGTTTCTCGTCTTCTTTCTTCTTGGATTTGTATTAGGTTTGACACCTTTCGGTAAAATGGAAGATGTAAACGGTTCCGATCGATTCTCCTTTGAGATCAAACAGCCCTACGTTGAAGAACGGTTGGACAACAACAAGAAACGGGAAGAGGTAGCTGTAGATGCGGTGAGTTTTGTGTCGGAGACTGAAATTGGGAAGAAGGAGATCAATATTGTGGCTAGGAAGCTTATAATTGTGGTCACACCAACGTATAATCGAGCGATGCAGGCGTATTACTTGAACAGGATTGCTCAAACTCTGAGACTAGTTGAGTCGCCTGTTCTGTGGATAGTGGTGGAGGGGAACGCAGCGTCGTTTGAAACCTCTGAGATTCTGAGGAAGACAGGAGTGATGTACAGGCACTTGGTTTGCAAGAGGAACATGACGAGTATTAAGGATAGAGGAGTTCATCAGAGAAACACTGCATTGGAACATATTGAGTTGCATAAGCTTGATGGAATTGTCTACTTTGCTGATGATGATAATATCTACTCGCTTGAGCTCTTTCAAAGCTTAAGACAAATCAGGTGACTCGAAAAGGCTGCTCATTACTTTTGCTTGTGTTAATTGATGGTAATTTGTGAGGAACAGACTTATTAGAGAGACTGCGCTTCAATTTTGAGTTGCTAGTTGAGCAATTCTATCGTCTTCACTTATTTTATGGGCATCTTTTTGGCCTTTTTGGGATTGCTTGCAGTCTCCGCGACTCTAGTGTTGTTGGAAACCCAATGTAAACATTCCAGAAGTATATGCCTATTACTCTGATGTTGATACTAATGAGAATTTGAAGTTTTCTGCACAGAATCTGAGATTTTGTTTTTGTCCGGCTGCCTCTATTCTTACTTTTCTGCTTTGCTGCTTGCTCTGCCATGTGCTCAATCTTGTTTGTTTGAGAGAATACTTCATTTCTTGTTATTGGAAAGGATTTTGTTTAACTTTTTTTGTACCTTGCCTTGGTTTTCTGAGCACTCATTGAGTGTAAATGCTGATGGCTCGATATACACAGCTTATCTTCTTCTGAAGTATTTGTGCCCCATTTTGAATTGTTATACTTATCTGTTTTATTTGTGTAGTCGATTTGGAACTTGGCCTGTTGCAATGCTCGCACCAAGCAAAAACAAGGCCATCCTTGAGGGTCCAGTATGCAATGGAAGTCAAGTGATTGGATGGCACACCAATGAAAAGAGCAAAAGACTACGGAGGTTCCATGTTGATATGTCGGGGTTTGCTTTTAACAGCACAGTACTCTGGGACCCTAAAAGGTGGCGACGCCCCTTTACACATCCAACCCGCCAACTAGACACAGTGAAGGAGGGTTTCCAAGTATGAGTTTGAGTTTTTTCAGTTTTCATATCTGTGGATTTCTCTGGTGCGCAGTAAACCCTTTTCTTTTACATGACATCATGTGTTTCCAAGCAGGAGACAACATTTATAGAGCAGGTGGTGGCTGATGAAAGCGAGATGGAAGGTGTTCCACCAGCTTGCTCGAGGATATTGAACTGGCATCTTCACTTGGATGCCCGGGATGTCCCTTATCCACAAGGGTGGGCGATCCAGAGGAATCCAAGCTCTCATACCTATGAAATAGTTTGAAGATAGTTTTGACTGGTAAGATTTATAGGGTTCTGAACTTGTGAAGCAAAATGTGGACTCAAGACCGTGAAAATTCAGTGTTTGTTTGGATTTTGGAAAGGGTGAAGCTAGCTAGTTGATCTGATATCAAAATTCGTATTCTCTACATATTGATGGATGCAATGCAGTGCACTTCTTGTTTGTTTGCAAAAGAAGCCTCTGACTTCCCCCTTCTACATGTCTTGCAGGTTTCTACTTAATCCATGTGCTGTGCTCATTGCTGAATATATATCAAAGAAGCATATGAAGAATGGAAAAAGACAAGCGAGGAAAGTTTAGGATAATGAAGAGGCACACATTTTAGAAAAACGTTGCTGGAATCGTGTGAGCCTCCCTTGATTCCAAGATTTGGTTGGAATTAAATTGAAGGCCTTGGTGTTTTAGTATGAGATGGGATTATATTACCTTCGGCGGACATTGATGATCCCATGGCATTGTATTCGCCCATGGCTAACCAAGTCTTCTTGTTTCCTTTTCTTTTTTCTTTTATTTTCTGTTTTTGCGATGAAAGAAAAAAATTCACCTCCTATATAATCAAGTCGATACTAGAGCTTAGATCATCACTTCCTAAGAAGAGATGAAAAAGAACGACTGAATTGTCTGATTTGCTCTGAAACATGTGATATTGCCTACATATTACCTATGTAAAAACCAGTTGAAAACCATACTGTACATAGAACACAAAAGATTGGTGATGCTATGTCAAACTAAAGAGATACGGTGTAATCGGCGAGTAAACAAAAGATTTTGAATTTTCCAGGAAAAAAAGGTATCTTTGAATGTAAGTTAAAAGGCTTATAGTATCACATGAATGAATTCACAGGTCGACACCTTAGGAAAGAATACTACAACACCTAGTGCCCCTAGGTCTATGATTGGCTCTAAAAGTTATAAACTTAGTGGCTTATTGATATTTATTTGGTATATCCCTTATATATTAATTGAAAATCATTTTAATAAAATAATATTATGTTTATGTGATAATGACATGTCAACATCTCGTTAAATTTCAAAAAAATTTTGCTTACTAGAAAAATTATATTGTATTACTTGATTACTCAATCTTTTTAGAAAATTTATCATACATATTTAGGCAACATATATATAGTATAACTTAACATTATTATTACTAATTTGAAAAAAAGGTTTACAATATAAAAAAATATACATAATCTTTAAATCATATAATATATCTAACTAAAAAAATATAAATTTATACTTAATAGCATATTTAAAATCTCAAGCAGGATGTCACCTAGTTTGATATAATCCTAAACTCTTTCAACTCTTTATCTTCTCTTTATAGGAAACAACGTTGATGCGATTGTACATCCATTACATGTGAACCCCTTCTCACGGCCATGGTGAAGGTTTGTAATATACAAGAAAAAAGGGCAACAAATAAGAAAATATGAATGACCACACACGCTGGGCTACCATACTGGTCTTGCTACCAATCGCAAACACATGTAGTTAGTAGTCAGATATATGTGTGGTAGCCAGTCTCGCACCATTGACACAAGATTTAGGTATCTGTTCTTTGTCTCCATCAAACACTTCAACTTGTCAATATTATTCCAGAGAGAGTCACGTTAAGGCCGCCCCATGAATAGATGAAGTTGCATCTGAAGGGTGCATTTGTGAACGCGAATCTTTCCCATTGTCAAGCCCAAGAACTGAAAGAGCTGAACTGGTAAAACATGCATCACGTTTCAGTATCTGACATGTTTGTACTTAAAATACTGGATAACAGAGTGTTTGTTTGATTTAAAGGACCTACTTTGGTAGAGAAGCTCTGATAGTTGGCTGATTCGCATAAGCAGTGAGAGAAGGTCTTAGATCAGGAAACTTCTTCATGATACTTTCAAGTTGAGGCATTGGTAACTGCAAAACAATACCAAAAGAGTTATTTAGATTCTCTGTTAGCTAATACACTAAACTCGTTTATCTTCTACAACGTTTCTTCTACCTCCAACAAAACTGGGAACGAATGTGGCTTTGTCTGAGACACACATTTCAAGAAGCCAGGCCACAATTTTGGCAGTCTCCAGATCTGCATCCAAAGACACGGCAAGACATTCAGTCATAACCACAGAGGACGGAAAATTAATCTCAAAGCTGATCCTTGTGTTTGATCTTTAAATTACTCACCTGCTTTCTCACCAACTTGGAGAGAATTTCCATGACAAAATCAACCTAGACAAAAAAAATCAGAAATTTCTTTACTTCTGACCAAAAGAATCCAGAGTTTGATCTATAGCTTAAACCAAATACTTTAGAGAAACGTTTACTAGTTGTACTTTCCTGTCACTTCTCAACTAAACAATCTGATAAAATAGCTTAGACTAAAAATAGATTTCATTGTGCCTGTTCGATTAGCTAATCGCTTGGGATAAGGTTTCCTGGTTTGCCTCTTACCAGCTCACACATGCACTAGACCGCAAAGCCAATTGTAATTTCAGTTCAATATGTAAACTTGGATTTCTGGGTCTACATTTTGATTTTATTGGAGTCAGTATACAAAAGAATCCTTCATGTTTATATAAGAATAATACAATAAAATTTATTCTGGATAGCTTGGTTTCAATCGGAATTTTCAGAGACAGCCAGGTCTTCGAAACTTCTACAAACTTCTAAAAGTAATTTAATGCAACCTTATACATGAGGCTCCATCAACCTAGTTAACACATGATTGTATTGTTTCGTTTTTTTTTCATGCCAAATCAACTCGCTAGCTACATGTTAGTCTTCTTTCTGTTTCCTGATTAAGGAAATTATTTAGGATTTGCATTTCCTTCTTTCCTTTTCTTATAGTGTTTTACATTTACGTTTTATTATAATTAAGGATGAGGTCTCGTTTGTGAGACCTATCCAGGCTAGAGAGAGCTTTGGAGGTTTTGTAGGGTTAGGCCGAGGGAAAAATGCAATTCTTTTGGGTGTTTCAAATTCTATTTTATGTTACTTTGTTTCCTTTTTAATAACGAGTTTTTGGGTTTTTATGTCACCGAGTTCTTTGCTATAACAGTAGGACACTTACCAGTGTCGGAAAAGCATCGATTGCCTGAATAACCGTTCTCATGAAGAGTAAAGGCAGAGGTGTTCGATCAACCTGAAACCAAAAAGTATCACAGATTTCAATATCTAACTAAATCTGTAGTTCTATTCCATGATATTTGACATACCATCTGACCGAGGGCCTTTGCTAAGACTTGTTGCGTGAAAACAGTGCGTTGTTCAAAGCAAGCTGAACATGCATCTGTTATCTGAAAAAAACACACACATAGTCAAATGCGACTCTGCTAACAATAGAATATAAATAGAAGAGCTAGCACACTGGCAGAATTTCATAAAGGGTTGTCCATGGGAAAACAGATTAATCTGGTCTATAGCAAGTCTGACAATCTAAGTAGCCAGTTGCTGATTGCCCCTAGTTTTCTACCTTCCTAAAGCAGCATATGAATCATTGATCTTCGCGTAATTAGCTTGCATGAACAGAAGTTACTGGGAAAAACCTATTTTACTAGAGAGGAAATAGCAGGAAATAAAAAGGGCATTTGATATGACATAGCGGTGATGTAATTCTGTAATAGACGTACACACCTAAACCAACGGATTATTTGATATAATCCCCAACTCTCCCAACCCACCTATTTCCAACTAAATTCTGGATGACCTCGTCTCTCTTGAACCTACGGTTTATGATAATTGCCTCTACCTAAGTTATGCTGATGATGAAGTTTTCTGTGCTCCTTATGCACACTTGTCAAAAGCCAGGGATAAGGATGGTAAAGAAAGCATTCCAATAGGAAAATATAGACAGCAGTGTAGGTCTAGTACCACAACTGATTTCGAGCAAATGAGTGCAGACAACGAGTCCCTTCAGAAGTACTTTCAAACCAGATGGAAAAATTGGAAGTACCTTTTTAAGTGGTGGCCCATCCTTCTCAGGAACAATATCGTGGATAGCAATCAGTACCTCGGCAGGTGTTAGTGCAGGGCCTGTGTGAGCAGAACCCTATCACAGATATAAGAAAAAAGATCGAACAAGTTCGGAAAAACTACAGGTGTGTAAAATATGCTAATGACATGCACTGTGGTACCTACAACCGTTATCTCATCTCATCAAAGATTAAAATGTCAAGGCAATCCCTCTATGCATAGCAATACCATGATCAATAAGATAGCAATTAAAGGATGGACCGTGAGAATATGCATATACCTGTAATATATGAGCAAGTGCAAGTTGAAACTTTTCTGGCGGAAGATTAAGAAGGGGAGGAAAGATGGGCAAAACCTGTTACATTGAAAAAGAAAATAAAATAAGGAATGTCTACCATTGATGAGCAATAACAAAACATCATCTTTCGCATCCACCAGCAAAGGACCACAATTTTCACAAGTCTTCCATGGTTACTAGTCTTATTTATTTCTACATTTCAGATAGGTAAAATAACGAGGGAACAAGAAATATAATAAATTACAAGCCTCTTCATCTTCCTTCAGGGTAAAGTACAGTGAAAGAGCAGAATCTATGGAGAGAAAGTAGAAACTAACCTCATCTTTAGTGAGTGAAGAAAGCAATGGAATAAGAATTGAAACATCCTGCAAACAAATTTTCTGTAAGGCTTTGCAAACTTGATTTTCATAAATATATACACACGACACAAGAAAAAGATACGTGGGAGCTCTTCATAACAAATCAAACCTTTAGCTTTGTTTCATATAGATGCTTTACAGTAGCAATCAAATCCAGCGAAGGTGCCAATTCTTGTGTCAATATTTGCAACACCTTGACATAAAAGTAACAGAGCGTGATTCAAAATTAGAAAATACTTTAGAGGCCGACGTGGATTTACTACAAGGAAATACAGAAGCCACTTACCAATGTCAATAAATTTTCACTTCCCTTAGGAGGGTCAGATATTATTTGGAGTAGTTCCGTATAAGATGAACCTAATTCTCGTATCAGGATAGGTATATGTCGATGAAAAGCCTGAACCATTTCAGAAAGTCACCAAAATAAATCAATATGATGCATATTAGAAATGCCATTAAAACTATTTGTGAATATCTTTTACTCCCATTAAAACTCGGAGAACACACATGATGCATATATGAAATGCCATATATTGCCCCAACACAAAAAGAAAAAATCTGATGTTCAAAAGTAATATCCTATCCAAATTCTTCTCTGTACCAGTGATGCACATAAGTGGCATGAGGGTTTATTAGGAAGGGACTAACTCACCTGGTTTACTGTTTTTGGAGCTCTTCCATAAACTTCAAAGACAAGTCGAAGGAGATTAGGTTTCTGGAACAAAAAAAATAGTATTATCAGATCTACGGGAATATTTAAGGATAAAGGATAACTTTGAGCATTAAAGACTTCGCTGACCTTTTTACATAAAGCGAAGAACAGAGAAATTAGTCTCTGAGCTTCAGAAATTGATAAAACTGAAACATCACGAGAAGTTTGTAGATCCTGTTGTGAGTGAATGTCGGAATTTCCAGACCATAGAGAGTCACTCGTCGAAGTTATCTGGCTTTCAGCCTGAAAATAAGTGTCAGCTAATCAACCCACAAAAAGTCGAGGTTACAAACTTAAGCGCGCGCCCATTGCATCAACTAGGTAACCCTCACAAGGGAAAATTTAGAGGCTCACGAGAACAGGCACAAAAAGTAACTGACATCTAATCTGTAGACTAATAAGCCTTTATATATACAATTTAAAGAGACTAAGCTAAACACCCTCAAGGGAACTGTTATTGGCTATTACCACTGTTTTTATTCCTTCTGCAATTGATCCAGTCTGTGAGAGATCTGTCTCAGAGTTCACAGCAGTCAGCAACATATCTGTTGCAAATTGCTCAACATGCTCTGCTGTGTATGTTAGGTGATATAGTTTGTTCGTGACCTGTGCATGCATTTGAGAAACATCGATTAGAATTACTGTACCAGCAGGAAATAAAAAACCATATTGCGATCCGAGACTAATTTCCTCACAAGTCGGATGGCTTTTGCACGGATGTCTTCTTCAGAATGAACAGAACACTGCCATAACAGGAATAAAACATGTGTTAGGAACATGGAAAATCGAAAGGACCATATGGACGTGAAACATATAGATAAAAGAAAGTTTCGAGCACAGCATTCTTTTAATGTAGAAAATATTAGCTGGGTCCTAGAGATCAGAACACACTGCTTATGTAATTGCAATTTGCTATACATTCTTCAATCAAACAAAATCCAAAACTTATATTATTGGAATTCCCATTCCTCCATCACTGAGACTATAACATAACTCCAATGTGACAGGATTTGTAAGAAAGATAAATAATAAAGTTTGGCTACAGATTCTTACCTTCAATGCTATAGCTAAGCATGCTTTTCGCTCATTTGGACGCACTAAAATTAAGCTCCAAACAGCACCAAGCCCTTGGGTAACACGCTCACTATCACAGATTTCTCTACCAACTGGGTCATGACGATTGGAGCAGAGTTCATCCAGTAGCTTTATGGCAGAATCAGGTAGATGTGGAGCTTCTCCAAAAAGTCTACTAAAAGACTTGTCGGAAGCAGGAAGAGCATCCAGAAATGATCTTGCCTACAGTAAGCATCTTAATAAGCGAGATTCAGAAACAAGAATTGGAAAAAGTTGAATAAACACTCACCACTGCTATGAGAAAATTTTCATAAACAGTAGCATAGGGAGAGGATTCATCTGTGTCCAGAATCGCCATTGAATGCAGATGGTAAAGAACATGTAAAACAAGTTCGTGCCCCTAGATACAAAGAAGCAAACAGATCAGAGGTTTGCTTAGACATATGGTAGACTCTCGGTTACTGGGAGTTGGAAAGGGAAGTTTATGCAGACAAATAGATATGCGCACTGTAGCAGTGCACTGGGTGTATACTTTAAACGATGCTACAATATTTATGACAGCCAACACACTCTCAACATATGGAAAAAGAGATTCAAAATCCAAAACCTAAATAAATGAGTGACGGCTGAGTTTGAGGAACACTGCAACCAACAGTTACCTTGAATTCTCGATGATCCACACTAATATGCTCTCTTAGTATGGTTGCAACATCATTGCCAGCATCGATCTGGAAAATAGTAATATAAATAATATTTACTCTTGTAAAATGAAAGAATTAAAGGAGACTTGAAATAAGGATTCCATAAGGATAAACCCAAATGATGGAAGTGGTAGCAAGGGTTGACAGCAAAACCACAAGTAACAAAAATAAACAAGGCACTCACTTTAGCAATCAATCGGGCAATCAATGCCATGCGTATCTTGTTACAATCAAACCCAAAGACATGTCTATTTGATTCGATTATCCGTTCAATAGCCAACTTTCCTACGGTTTTGCTTTGTTCTGTGGTAAGTTCAACATATGATGGAACAGGTGTCAACTCTCGATAGCTTTCTTCTGGTGCAGTAATGTCTGATGCTGCAGGGGGTTGTTGATCAAAATCTGGGACTGATGCTGAAGGCGAACGTTGATCAAAATCTGGGATAGACACCAGATCTAAATCACACATTGTTTCAGAACCCAAAAACTTTGTTTCTCTGATGCCTTCGTCATCCTTGCAAGGAGATAGTGGAACATCCAAGGATGATTCTTCCTTTGAGGGGTAAAAACATTCATTAGGAATAGTCAACAAGTCCTCTCTGCAATCAGGCTGGTCAATTATTCTGATAACTGAACTTCCCGTCATCTTGTTCTGGCTACGCTCTACTGCTGTTGAATGTACTGAACCAGTAGCCCCTGCCGTGACAGCAGGAACTGAAACTGGCTTACTCAGTAAGTTAGAGATGTCCTTCTGTACTGGAACTGATTCTTTACCCTCACCTACAGACAGTGACGTTGGTGCCACAGATGAATTTAAACGCCTTGGATCCATGCGACGGGGATCCTGCATAGCTATGAATAAGTTATCTTGGAGAAAGAACACTCAACATATAATCAAGCAGCAAATAGAAGTTTGTACCCTTCTTGGGTCGCGTCTAGGGTCGGCAACCGAGCTATTCAAGCTAGGCACATCAGAAAAAGATGAACCAGCAGGAAGGATTGGGTCAAAAGGAAGTTGTGCCGGAGGAGTCGGAGAATGCATGGTATTTATAGAAGAAGATACCACAATATCTGCTGGAGTAGCTAGTGAACTTGTCAACATAGGAGGGGTACTAGGCAAGTGTTTCATGCTTGTTATTACAATATCAGCAAGCATATCTGGATGAAGTTTAGAAATGAGAATTTCAAGTGATGCAGCTCCTCTGTCTCCTTCAGCAAGCAAAGCACCAATCATTGAAACCATCTGTTCCACTGGAGTCAACTCACTGTCCGAAGGATGTTTACCAGAGGAAATGCCATTGATAGAGACAGGTCCCTGTAGGGATTCACTTGTGTGAACTTGCTGGGTCAAATGCATGTTAGTATTATGGCGTAAGCGCTTCAGAGAAACCTCTCCATTGATTTTATCGTCTTCACCCTGGGGCATTATTCGTTTCTTTGACAAATCCCAAGAGTTTTGATGATTAATCACCTGGTTATTCTGAAAAGTAGATTTATCATGAGACGTTACTGGTCATAGTGATCAATGCTGATGTAGAGCTATAGAAGAGTAGGCAAGAAAGAATGAAAAAACATCATTTACCTTGCCTGACCAATTTTCCCGTGCAGCACGCTCATTATTTCTGACCAATTTATCAACTTGACGGAGAACTTGATCAGCAACATCTGAAGCATTCATTGCTCGAAATGCTCTAAGAAGCTTGTCTCTTGACTAAAATAAAATAAAATAAAACTAACTCAGTAACAAAACAAATATTAGCAAACAAAAAGAAATCATATGATACTTGTGATATATGATCTGATCAAGCAAACACTTCTTTGCACTCTATTCTATCTACTGAGAGGCTTCAGTCCATGAAATGACACTAAATAACATGTCGCTTCTTGTAGTCATTGAAAACCTTTTACTAAAAGAAAATGAATGGCACATCTGACGGAGAAAAGGCATGGCACATTCCTCGAGTAGACAAACCAGATAACAAAAGGTTGACAATTTGACCAGAAAGGTGGCAAAAACAACTATATTTTCATTAGCATAAAGATACAAAGAAAATTCAGCAAAAACAGGGTAGAGTTAAGGAGTAATAGATGACTAAAATTTAGATATACTTCAGGGAAAACAAAAAAATAAAGTGTGAACTCTATACCTCTATTATCGGTGAGAAAGTACATCTCAGAAATCCCAGAAAGGCAGTTCTAATGGAATACTGAACGCTTGCAGCATGGCACCCCTTAACTGTCTCAAGATTTGGGTGAAAATCCAGCAGAACAGAGAGGACAGTGTTGTAGTGGACAGGCCTCTTCCTTGCTACCACCGCAAGACTGTGAAAGATAAGCCACTGTCAGATAAGATACCAGTGCTTACATAGGAAATATTCAAAATTGCAAATGGTTCAGGTATGCTCCTACAAGCATGTCCTAATGAATCACTGCACATCTCAGCAAACCAAAATAACTATACTGATATCAATGAAACTGCCCTAGGTGCGAGGAGCTGCTTTTAAGATTTACAAAAGATACTAGAGTTTGATATAACTTTATTGAGCAATGATTCCTGTGAGAAACTTTGCTCATGATTCTGCAGCATACAACACAGCAAATAAGCTCCTTAGTCCTTAACAACATGAAACTATCCTCAATCTAAATTTTTACATATCCCATTATCACAGTTTGAGGAGTCAGAAGTTCTGGTCTGGAAGCATATCAACATAAAAAAAAATTTCTGCAAAGCTAGCATACCTCAAAGATTTCCTGCAATTAAAGACTACTGCCAGCATAATACAAAAAGATGAATTGTTACCATTACCAAAGCAATAAGATGATCTATTTTCACATATTTCTTACTTTAAGACAGCTCCATTAATAAAACATTAGGTAAATCCGATTTAAAAAAAAAAAAAAAACCATCTCTCTAGAAAATGTCTCTCCTCTCAGGATTTGATATTGATCTTTCTAGAAAGACATTAGATGGTAATATTAGTTCAAACAAAAACAAACATCTGCTAAGTAATTACTACTTTTTAAAGATTTTTTCAAAAGAGCCAAATTAGTTTGCTATGCAGAGATTTCCCAAGTTAAACTGAAGGTGCTCTCAAACAGATAAAGGAACCATGATAGTTCAAAAAGATTAGAGATATGCGACCTACTGGACATGGAAAACCATGAGATAACTTCTCTATCCATCTAAAGAGTAACACATAATATAGGATCAAGCAGCAAAATCTATTCAACACATCATCAACCATAACAAATATCCACCTAATCCTATAAATGGAGAAGAAACATTCATCAAAACAGAAGGAAAAACCACAATGCAAGTATGTTAGGCTAGAATTCAGCATAAAGAACGCTCTGATTGGCAAATGATACTGTGCATAAATTGTTATACTGTAATGTATACATTTTTAATATCCCAACATAACAGTCATAAGTATATATATACATCCAGTTCACATAACCAAATAAAATTTTCCCCAAGCATTTTTCTGCGTTACTTGGAAAAAACATTTCTAACTACTAGAGCTGACCATTCTATCCATTGTTTGATGTCCTTATCACTTGCATATTGGAGCTCCACATATACCCAGGTAACTGTAAATATTTGTAACTGATGCAGCTTCAACTGACCCAATTTTCCCCGGACTATGATTCAGTTAGCTCAACCATATCATAGAGGTTGAACCGGTGCTATAACCTTTCTCCATGCTTTATATCTCTCAGCCAAAAGTTTAGTAGACGTACAAATGGAAACCAGCAGTTTCATTCCCTGATGTTATATATTTACAAAGCCAACTTGATTCAAGACACACTGAATGTGCAAGTAGGACAGCCAATCATGACCAACAAACTACTTACAAGTGGAAGATCATCTGCTTATTGTTGTATCTCACAAATATGAGGCACACATAAAGCTTATGAAAAAGAAGACTATTAATATCACCCTATCATTCAGGACACATATCAGTGTAGCAGGACACATTCTGTATAGTTCGTTAATCACCAACGCACATGTGAGAATGAGTGTTTCACGTTATGAACATAATGATAAGAAACTAAATTTATGAGCACCAAAGCACCCATATCAACTTACTTGCAAGAACAAATCAGCATACTAAGGGGCAAAAGAACTAACAGAGTTTCAACTAAAAAAGTGGGATAGCAAAAACTGTAACAGGTAAAAGCACAACTAACATCATGATGAATATAAAGAAAAGTAACTACACAAGAATAATGGGACGCATTCAGAAACATACCAACTAATAACAGATATCGTCAGTGCACCCGGTAAACGATTAGCTGACTGTATGAAATCTACTAAGATGCCAAATGTCCTATTTGCTTCAGACATGAGCGTTGCTGGATTCAGAATGGGGTGACCGCCAGCAAGCCAGGAAATATTGAACATCTGTCTACTTCCTGTAGTAGAATAGGAAAAGTTGACATGCCAGCAACAAAATGAACAAATCATGTATTGTGCGGTTCCAGATTCATACTATATAATCGGAATTTAAATTTAAAAAAAATAAAAATAAAAATAAAAATAAAAAAATGCAATGATTAGAACATAATACCTTCGACTTTCTCAGGATCAGATGCATCAGGAGTAAAGAGCAAAATAAATGTCTCCATAAACTTTAGAGCAAGAACTTTCACCCCTACACAACCAGGCTATTGTGAAAGAAACAATAGACTTAAGTTAGAAAACCTTAAATTGACAGAGAAGCAGAACGAATACTTAACCAAAGACCATACCTCGCGAGAGGAACAGACAGACAAAAAAAAGAGGCTATAAACAGCCAGTATACCTCCAATGCAGCGGCAAAGACAGCATCTTTGAACTTAACCATCCATGTCCATAGTTCCCCACACCAACGATCAACTTTACCACGATAATGGAACTGCATGGATCATCAAGAATAATACATATTAGCGAGAGTAAAAGGGAATTTCAATGCTAAAGATCATGTCCATTCTTGTGGTGACTATACAGGAACACCCACAAAGATCTCAAAGTTTTATTAATATATAAAATTAAACTAATAAACACAAAGATAGTACAAAATTAATGGAAAGACATAAGAAATCCAACAAAAACTTAAACAGGAAATTACCAAACTTGCACTGCTTTATTCTATTCACTATTTCATATTACCCTAAAGCCTTATGACACTACCTTAAATTTCAAATAAGTAGCACCAACATAAAAACCAACCGAAGTTTTGAAAATGAAAACAAGAGGACTGATTCCATGGGTTAACAGCTCATCGGCAACTATGAGTATGTAAAATACTTTTGCTGGTAATTATTGACTACAACGTATGATTTTTCAAAGAGCTCAAGAAGGAATCTCAAAACAACATATGCGTATAACAGCATAACCAACTTGAGAAACAGTATGGACCTGCATTGCCATCTCCTCCAAGATGCTGCAAAAGAAAGTTGTGCCAGCAGAAATGGATTTCTTTGCAACAATTGGATCCTCGTCCCTTGATAAGACTAGTAAGACATTCACTAGAACATAAGAATGATCCAGAATCCTCAAACCAACCTCTTCAATGATCCTGCCAGCCAGAAGAATCGATCAACCAGTCTCTAACCTTGTCAGACAAATTAATCACCATGAAGAGCTACAGAAGTAAGTTGATACACCCCCAAAGTAAAGTAGACTAAGATCCTATTCTATTTAACATAAACTTGTGAAAACTATGCGAGGGGAATTAAAAAGTATGCCGTAGGCACTAAAACAGAAATGGACGACTAATATCCACTATATTGCTGAGGAAGTTTCAAATCTATCCCACCAAAAACAAACAATCACGCCGAGTAGAGCAATTTTTAGCAAAATGTCTATAACACATCAGCTAAGATTGGAAAGATCAAACCTTTTTCCAGATTGGGAAAAATACAGAAGAACCCTAAACACGCAACAAAATAAAAATTCTTCTACAAGTTCGTGCAGAGCAAGGGAAAACATCAGCGGAGTGAAAGAAGGAAGTATAACCAGGTACGAATCGTAAAATTGCTAAGGAACTCACTCGATAAGGGATTTGCGAACTAGAATTTCACGGGACAAGTGGAGTTCTGCGAGATAGGGGAAAATCTCAGCAGACAAAGACGGCTCCAATGACAGCAATATCTCCTTCACCTGCCTGAGAGACGAGAGCTTCACTGCCAAATCGCCGTGGTTATTGGCAGCGGCGAGGAGAGAGAGCGCCTGTGCCCTCGCTGTCGCGGCAGCCGGAGCCGCCATTACTAAATTTTAGATTCGTCCGGCGAAATTGTCAAGGGAGATAATACCGTGCCTCCGCAGTGGCGCCTTATCTTTTAGGGTTTTTCAAGGTTGAAGAAGAAAAAGAATCTCGGCGACACAGAAGCAGCACACAGAGCAATTTGGCAAATTTACGCATATACAAAATGCTGGTGAACAGAACAACCCGGATGGCTTCAATTAATTCCGCCATACGCAAAAACACCTTGTCGTTTTATCTCTTGGGAGTTGCAATGAGTGCCGTTTGCATTCACATAACCAGGCCTTTTTATACAGTTTAAAATGACAAACCGTTTGGTTCTAGTCTTCTGGTGACACGATCTTGGCACGGTTTAGATTCTTTAAGACCGCTGAATCAGCTTTTTTTTTGTTTCCTCTATTGCAGAAATTTAATTATCTACACATAGACACATTAATTTTTATTGGTTAATTAAATTTGTCACAACCAATTTAGTGCATAGATGTTTACAAAACCAAAATATAGAGTTTTTGTTACGGATGTACGTGCAAAGAAATTCGATTTTACATTACTATTTCGTTTCTCAAAAGCTAACATAAAATTCGGAAATAATATTAAAGCCAAGCAACTTCTAAACCAAAGTCAGCCATATGAAGTAGCTTTATTTATTTATTTATTTTTTTAAATTCTGAATTTAAACCCATGCGGATCCTACATCTCCAGGGCGAGACCCATACCATTTTAAATTCATCTCTTTTTAGGAGAGATCTCTTCCAACGGGAATCAAACCGCGTCGCCTCAAGTTCTTAACAAAGGCTTTTACCACTGGTTCAATCCAACGTTGGTATGAAGTACCTTTATTGAATTAGTAGTAATGTGGAAGCTAATTAAATCGATTATATATGTCTCACTAAACATCGCATTGCCAATACAAAACTATGCAGTCATGAACGGAACGTCGCAAGACTGTCTACTTTCCTTAAGATCCAAATATAATTGCCTCATCTTGAAGTTGTAAGATTTATCCCCACATCAATGGTTTTACCAGACCAGGAGCCATGTCTCCATGGTCACCTAAACAAAGCTTGTAGTTTCAGTATAACATTCATGTAATTAACCACAAATCATATCTCACATTTTGTTTATATAATCTCTAAAAAAATTTGAGGAGATCAATCAATTCTACTATTAAATATCATTTATAGTATTCTAAGTATACAAAAAAAAAACCTAGCCTAATTCTGCATAGTGGGATTATGCTTGGAAACAAGCAAAGTAACTTGGCAGTTTCTTTGAGTGGCTTTGATCTGCTTCTTTCTTTTCAGCTTAAATCCACTTTAGTTTTATTTTACAGTTTTCATATTGCAGAATCTATAAAATTGCATCAACATCTTAAAAACGTATTGGATAAATATATCAGAACAAAGACTCTCTTTATTCCATTAAATGTGCCAACCACAAGTTAAACATGTACAACTGAACGTAATTCTGAAACACAGTCACATAGCATGTGTTTTTTCCTGAATAATAGTTTCTTTTCAATTCATAAGAATCCCATATCTTTTTCACAACCTCATATACCTTCTCGAGAACTTATCAAAATTATCACTGATCTGAAATACGCAAATCCCACCAATGAAACTTGTACAAATGAGTATCTTTTGCAAATTTCAATTTGAAAATATCAAGAGAATCATGGCATCAATCATTCATGAAAGTTTATTTATAGGTAATATTGTATTGCCTCGTAAATGTTGTAGACTTGTTGCTGTTTTCTGAATTCATACAAGTTATATTAGAATATCATCTGCTGAATGTCTTAGAATGTAACTATTTCTTGTAATCGATGAGCAAGGAGGATCTCCTTATCATCAACTTCTTTGCCTTCTTTCTATAACTCTCTGTTACTTGTGATTATTTACCCTCTAAATTTCAAGACAACCTAAAACCTCTTCATAGCTTTTTATATCCAAAAGCTCTTTCAACAGAAGTTACAGAACATACCTAATCAAAGAAATCATCGTCCACCACTGATATACGGGAAAAAAACAGTATCAAATTAATAATTGTGACATAATAACCCAATTAAATATAAGCTGCATCCCTACAAAAATTATGCACCATATAACATTGTCTTGATGCACATGCAAAAAGAGCAAATATTTGAATGAAAACTCTCGCTTCAGTTAATATGCCCTCTTTTGACCGAACTTACTATTCTTGGAATTGAGAACCTACCAAGCATGCCCGAACGCGAACCTGATGCACCGTTTCCCCCAGAATATATTCCATTTACAAAGGTCTCGCAGCTGCTAGAGCTATCACTTCTGTCCTAAGACCCGAATTTATTGAAGATTTTTTTTAGGTTAGGGCTGACGCATATTGATGCTTAGAATTTGAGGGATAGTGAAGAAATAAACAATCTTTACTTCAAACAAGACACAGATTGAGTGTGCTGAAGTGGACCATGTGACTGTCCAAATGAAATGTCAGTAATTAGTACAAGAAATTTTATTTTCTAATCGACAACCTTGGTTTGAGATAAAACAAACATGTTGAGCTCTATTAGGGGTAGACGGGGACTGGGATTCACATGGAGAAACAGGAGGCAAAGCCAGAGTTTGCTTACATCAAAACACTAGAGAGAAGTAAGCAATAAAACAGAGCAAGATCGATAACAATCCCAATAACATGATGAACAGTTGAGACCAGATAAAAGATTTAGTCATTTACCCTTGACGATAGCGTCACAGGAGCTGCCTCAAGGAATGGCATTGATGAAGTTGATGGCAAAACCTAAACATAGGGGATAACATTCATATGATTTTTCACTATTTGAAATGAAAAATTTGAAAAAATGATTCAACTAAGAAATTGGAAAAATGAACAAATCATTAAAAAAAAAATTATTCAACTCAATTTTTTTTCATTCATTTATCTACACAACCATTTATACCAATATATTGAATACGCAAATGAAAATGCGGTAAAATGCACAAATTAGTTTTAAAAGTAAAAATCGACTTCACGAATTCACATATTCGAAATTTGATAGTTTATACACTAAAAGATTTTTAGTTTTTAATTGAAATACAACTTACTAATTCGAAAAATAAATCTTGCTAAACAAAATACGAACAAAAAAGTAGTCAGAAAAAAAAATAATTGAAAAAGTCATTAGATTTTTACATCGTGTAATCAAATCAAACCAAACCAAACCAAACCAAAAAAAATTCAAACAATGTTAACTAAACCAACCAACATCAAACCAAATCGCATGATTTTAATACGGTTTGATATATCTGTTTCTCGGTTACAATGGTGAGTATAAAAGCTAAAGAGGAGAAATCAGAATCAAGGATCCGATTCCGATCGACAAAAATAAAACATAGGGTTTGAATTATCGGTGAGCGAGGAAGGCGAAGAAAATGGAAGGATGGGATCCGAACACGAAGTCGACGTTAACGCGAATACCGCTTCTGACGACAAAGGCGGGTCCAAGAGACGGCGCGGCATGGACACAGAGGCTGAAAGAGGAGTACAAGTCTCTGATTGCGTATACCCAAATGAACAAGTCCAACGACAATGACTGGTTCCGTATCTCCGCCTCCAATCCTGAAGGAACGCGTTGGACTGGCAAGTGTTGGTATGTTCACAATCTTCTCAAATACGAATTCGATCTCCAGTTTGATATTCCTATTACCTACCCGGCCACTGCTCCTGAGCTTGAGTTGCCCGAAATTGACGGCAAGACCCAGAAGGTAAGGGCTTTCTGTTTCGATTTGAGGTTGTTTCTACTCAATTGGATTTGTCTTTAATGTTTTTTGTTGTGTAGATGTATCGAGGTGGGAAGATATGCTTGACTGTGCATTTCAAGCCGCTCTGGGCCAAAAACTGGTAAATTTTTATGCTTTCTGGTTGCATAGACATTGTAAGAGAAACATGCAGTGTTTCAGATCAGTTTAGTCTCGATTTTTAGAGGAATTATGAAAGAAAGATGTTAATTAGATTGATTTAATGACGATCCTCTTTTGTATGATGATTCAATTAGGCCAGCAAATTTTAGTACTAAGCTGTGTATGTGCTAGGGACAGGTCATCTAATTCTACTTCATTATTGTATGTTTTCATTAAACACCAAGCTCGGGTTACATACATTATGCAATCCATTTCTTATCACCACTATGAGCACCTACTCGTTTTCTTGGCAATGATGAATGACTTTTGTTCATGCAGTCCTCGGTTTGGTATAGCACATGCACTTTGTTTGGGGCTTGCTCCATGGCTTGCTGCAGAGATTCCAATTCTTGTGGACTCCGGGATGATTAAGCACAAAGATGACGCAGCCCCATCTGCGGAGTCTTAGTCTATGTAACCTGTCTTTCAATCTCAGAAATGTTGAGGTGTTTATCAGTAATAGCTGAACTCAGAAATGACTGAGGTGGATGCGTCTGCGCCCTATAAAATACTTACATGAAAACCCAATAAAGATTAAAGCTATTGCAATGTTTTTCTATAACTACTTGCACAACTTAAGAGTTGAGAATCTATGATGTTACTTTGGAACTGGTTTGTGCAAGATTTGGATATTATGTTGTGACCTTTTTTTATGGGATTTTTGGTGGATCATTGACCACAGAAGGAAGAAAAATCCAACACTGCAAACTGAGGTCTGTTTTAGAGTTGCTAAAATCAATAACTGGTTTTGCAGGTGGTATGCTAACTTGATACAGGCTCATTAATCCGGAAAGGAAGATAGCATATACAAGTCATAGATGCATATAGGCTTAGAGACCATATAGCTGCTAACATCTGCGTCAAGAGATTTTCTTTTTGCACGATCTTTGGTGAATTAAAATGACAAAGTTTTATGTTAATGTGTAAAGGTCCTAGAACTACCATTTCATAAAGCTATACTTCAGGAAAAGCATAATATTCCTTTGATTGAGGTTGATCCTCCCATAGTATATATACATGTCAAGACGGATGACTCAAACAAAAGATACAACAGCCTCATGCAACAACTATCCATTTTCTGCCAACCAAAACTTGTCATTTCACATTAATTTACAGTTTCAGTTCATAAACCCAACCTCTTCTCTTTCCTTGACTGAAACTTAAAACTCCACTGTTTTGTGTCAAAAGTTATAAGGGATTCCGTAAGCCGCAGTATCCAACCCCGCTGCAGGATCTTTGTCTACAAGTAGTGGCATCAACTCCACACTCTTTGTTGCTCGAACACCTATGATTGGTTTGCTCGTCAGGTACATGGCAAGCACTCTCTCTGTGTTGCTCAGGACGTCTGGAGTTGAGAGCTATTGATGGACAGACTTGCAGTGACAATGCACTTGCTCGACTTTCCCATGCTCCACTCTGCAAATTTGCAGTTTCTAGTTCAGCAGAAGCAGAGAAAGGACTAACAATGCATTAAGACTCGATTTAATTCTTTTTTTGCCTGCCTCTGTCTATTAACTAAAAAATAGCATCGCTATGCACTCTGGACAGGCAGTGTAACTATGCATACAAGTCTTATTTCTACCAAAATGATCAGAGCTGGAACAAGAGACAGACCTTTGATAGCGTCCAGTTGCCTGAGAAATAATTTTCTGGTAGTTTCTCATGCCAGGAGCTCACAACCTGTATAGGATGGCCCTCGGTTGTAAATATATAATTCCTTTTGGCCACAAACGAATCATCGAAGAGGAGATATAAGTACTTGCACCTGCGAATGTGAGATAACAACCAATGTGATGTTCTGACATTGTATATGTAAGAAAAGAATAACGTGTAAGAAAGCGAAGGTTAATTTCACGTTTCAGCAAGAAAGAAACTGTGCTGATGATCTTCCAATTGCATGGTCGTCACATCTCTAACACTTGCAAATCCCCCTGGCACCTTCGTGTACTGATTAAGAGAATTTACAATTGTTTCACCCACATCTAGGTACCATGAATCTGCAAAAAGAAGGAACAAAGGAATGAAATAGATTCTATTGTAACGGAGGGATACCTCGAATCTGGTGCTTCACATAAACATCCAGGGTGAGACAATACGGAAAAAAAGACAAAAACAAAAACCTTTTGTAGCTTGGTATAAGTAGAACGTGGATTCTGCTAATTCAGGACGTAGTGGATAGTACTTCATTGTCGGATGTATCATTTGATGATCCAGTAGATACCTGAACAAAGATTTGATCAACGTCCTTTAGCTCAAACAGAAAACTTGAAAATGACTGAGAACTCAATATTCGAGAAGGAAGCCAACAAAGAAAAGACAACTTAATGCATACCTCTCTGGTAATACACCAAATTTCTCCCATACATGGAAAAACTCGCGGTGTGATGAATTTGCAGCTGCGATATCTCCCACGAGAACCTAGTAGCAAGAACTTAAGCATGATAATCAGAAGATCCCCTTTTCAACTGTTCTTTCTAAGAAATTTAAGGAATCCATTCATTCATTATACCTGTAGACCAGGCCAGAACGCCTGAAGACTTGTGAGCTGCCAATAAGTTGGTTTCCCACTCCACATATTAGCTTCATGGTACCTAAACTAGGTAGATAAACTCATTACTACATCTAGCAATTTTCAGTTTGGGCATAATAGGTGTCTTAGTGTGATAACAGAGATTGTGGAAGTACATTTTTTCAGGCTAGTATATTACCAAGGCCCATGTCTAAAGTACTTCTGAGATGCCATATAGGCAGAACGAAACATTCGCCAGTAGTCCTCTTTTCCAAAAAGAATATAAGCCTTCAAGAGGTATTCATAGAAAGAGTCAACCCCTTTAAAAGACCAGAAATGAAATTAAAAATCAGAGCCACAAGTTAATTCCACACATATAAGTAAAAAGATTTTGCAGTCATCTCTTGGAAGAAAAGAATTGCCACTAGAATCCCTCTGAAAATGAACAACATACCAGCTCCAATGCTGGAGGAGTACTCCATCCATTCCCCAGTTACCACATCCAGTGTCGTCCCAAGCAGATCTAACGAACTTCGCATCCTCCATAGCTGACGAAGCGCACGTAATGCAGCTGATTCAAATCTAGGGTCACCAGTGAGCCGTGACAATGCTCCCATTTCAAGAATGAGAGAACCTAAAGTGTAAAATGCATATCAATAAATCTATGAACACATTCGGAAAACCTAGTTTCATCAAAGAAAATACTTGTGCTTAAGAGTGTAAAAGAAACAAGGGAAAACAAGATACATACCACATCCTGAAGTGCTTGTTTCAGTTGTCTCATTCTCCATTACTCCATTCTGCCCAAAGATATTATTTGGGGTCAAAAATCCGGTTTTCAAGAAAACCAGAAGAGCAAGCTCAAACCTAAGCAGGCAAGAGCGCACAAATCTTTAAATAAGGATTGAATTAAAACTATCAAAGTGACTGTTCCTTTTCGCATTAGACAGCCATGATTTTAGGTCATTCCATAAGTGACTTCAGTACCTTCAAATTAATCCATGCATATGGTAATCCTGTGGGTGTTTCAAAGGCTGGTAAAAAGCGTTTTCCAAGGTCTTCGGCTAATAGGAGAAGCTGATTGTTGTAAGACCCCTGAATCAAACTATTACTTGGATCAATTGCAAGAAGATGAGCAGAGATAAGTCCTCCAAGAACTCTTATATTGCACTACAGAGACGCAAAAAGAGCACCAGTTAGAAGCATCAAGTGCGAGTAAACTCATTTATGGAACTTGGGGACACATCCAGATGCTTGAAGCAAACTTGAAACTTCAACACATTTTGACCATTAACTGAACTAGACTTCTACCAAAGAGCGAATAATCTAAGTAAGCTTTAAGTCATTAGGTTTTACCTCAAAAAGGTTGACCCGTGCATCAATATCGAATGCTAGATTATTTGAGAGCCAGAGGACCCCCTTTTCAAATTCTGTACTGTTTCCCAATATAGCAAGGCTGGACAAAGGAGAATCATGTCAAACTGGTATTGAAAAACCACTTACGGAATGCTTTCAATTTTGCATAACATACCTGGATAAGGATTCAACAAGCGTTACAGCTGATCCATTATAATCTGTTGGCAGGTGTTCAAGCTGGAAATCAGAAATCTTGGAGTCAAACATCTGCTTCAAATCGTTTATTGGTGCTCTATGAGCTAGTAAGTTACCTTCAGATTTCCAAGCTCACTAAGGGAGTCTGTGAAACTTTTTGTAAGAGGCTTTAGCTCATCGTGCTGTCCAAATTCAGAACGTAATGGAATTTAAACACAGCAGCCAGAATTCATCAGCTTATAATGATAAGTTGAAGTAGTTCACTAACCGGAAATGCGTAAGTCATGTAGTTGTCATACGCATGATAGAACCTGTAAAACGAGATATGAAATATCATCAATAATACTATTTGCTTACTCTCTTATATTATTTCATTATTCCCTTGGTTTCAGCATCCATGGTCTGTGTATCACTTTAAAGTTAGCTAAAGCGTCAAGCAACTGAGCTCTATCAGATCTCAAAAAGACTATAAACAATCAAAAAGGGACCAAATGATACAACTAGACGACCAAATGCAGACTAGTGCGCATCTCTGGACGAATTTTATGAAATTTTACGAGGGAACCCAGAAAGATCAGAACTTGAATGTTTGTTACCAAACTCCATACATAAAATCGGTGGAGCAAAATGGATAATCAAACAAAATTCAAAAATAAAAAATGGGTGATGAAGAAGAGATTGATATCAAACAGGCTGCTTACATCTCGCGTACTTTCTCTCGCATAAGTTTCTTCCTGACCTCGAGATGATGCGATGAGGGGTCGACGACGAAGAAAGCGAGAGAAAGAAGCAAGCAGAGGAATAGGCGCTTGGGATGGAGAGGACAAGACATGATGAAGCCGTGTAAGAAAGAAGCCAATCAAATAAAAAAAAAAAGAGGAACGAAGGAGGAATTTATGCATTCATCATCTCCTCCAGGCTCCGCCGCGTCTCTGATCTCTCGATTCGAGCAAACGTCACTACTTCTCTAACTGGGGATCTGTTCCCCTCTGACATTTACCATTTTGCCCTTTTTAACGGGTAGTAACAAACTAAATCGTCTAAGACAAAAAAAAAAACTTTCAATTTTCACCCAATTGACTTTTCTTTAGCGAAAGATGTTAATCAGCTGAAAAATTACTTATCCGCTAAATTCCGTCATCATAATCTTATCGATATTAGGTCTGATTGATAATCTTCATTCGAAAATAACCGCTATAATAAGTACTAATCACAAAAAGTCAGAAACGATAAAAAATATATTTTAATTTTGTTTTACTGCTATTTTTCATCGTTTTGTATCGGACGAACTCAATGATAAGTGTTAAAATACATACAAAAGAATGGGTGAGCATGACAAAAATGCAGAATAATAAACTAAGATTTTTGCTGAGATAATTTATAGAAACTGTAAAACACAATAACAAACACAATAAAATATTATGTAATATTTTGAAAATATTCTATAAAAAATCTGAGATTTTATCTTAGAAAATATGTAAAACTCTTTGACAATTTTTTAAATTAGTTAATTTAAAAAAATTTTAAAGTTATCGAAATCTATCTAAAATAGAAATCCAATAACACCTGTAATACCATTAATAAATATCTAATACTCGGCCTTTTGTGTGGTAATTTAACCAGAGTACAAAAATCATCTTCCCTATCCACACAGGTCTTGAGGTGTCGTTGAAGGGAACCAGGCAAATAAAACCTCTCAGTTCGGTAAGATATATTCCGATCGTCCTCTAATGGCGACAACTCATCCATGCCTTATCGGCCAAAGAATCTCTGTTCCTCAATTTCACCTCCTCTTAGGCCCTAAAAGTTCTCCAAATCCGGAGCTTTCCACCAACAAACGCTCAAATTTCTCCGTATCTATCGGCCTACGACATTCCTTCGCTTCTTCTATATCAACCTGGAACCCTAAAAAACCATGTCTAAGCTGTCTACGAAATTGCGCCGCCGTTGATGGTGCAGATACCAGTTCGTGTGAGGATAAGTGGGATTGGGATCGTTGGAACCGCCACTTCTCTGAGATTGAAGAAGTCGAGAGCGTAGTTTCTGTTCTCAAGGTTCTATCCATCTAAACTCGCTTCACTGGTTGTGTCTTTTTTTACTCGCTTATCGGTTGATTATAGTTTTCTAATTTTGGACTCTTCTAGCTTATGTAACAGTCTCAACTTGAAGAGGCCGTTGAAAAAGAAGACTTTGAAGAAGCAGTGAAGTTGAAACAAGCCATTTCAGAAGCTACTGTTGATGATGCTGTCGCTGAGATCATGCGCCAGTTACAGGTTAAAGATATGTGTTTTTGATAACATCAAACTCTTATGTTATCTTCTCACTTATATATGATTAACTTCCTTGCAGACTGCAATACGCGAAGAGCGTTACCATGATGCTTCCAGGTTATGCAACGAGACAGGAAGTGGACTGGTAATTTTGTTTACCGTCTTTTATATTTTGATATGTCTTCTTTAGCTTGTAAGATTGTCCTAAATCATATCTACACACCCAAATTATACATAGAATAAGAAGTACAAGATTTCACAAGGTATTTTTTTTAATTCCTTAGACGTCTTAATGTGATGTAATAAGCGTTTATATACTTGTATGATATAGTCTTAGATGACACCTACTCCCCTGTATTCAGAAAAAGGCGAAAAGTACAAGAGTTCTTAAGCTAGTAAGTGATACAAAAAAGGTTTCGTGTTTTGTTAACTATTTAGGTTCGTTGAAGAAATATATGTTTCCTGACATAAGTGAAGGAATACTGATGGTTTCACTGGTCAACTTGTCAAGAATTACTTAATATTATTGCCAAATCTCTAGTCAAGAATCTATGCTTTTATAGGGACTGGGATTGGATTGGAATTTTGAAGCATTATCATGTTTCTGGTGTCTATGTAGGTGGGTTGGTGGGTTGGTTATCCTCGAGATTCTGAGGAACCATTTGGCAGAATTGTACACATAACTCCAGGTGTTGGTAGGTTTATTGGCAAGAGTTACAGTCCAAGGTGAGAACAGGTTATGCTGAGCATTTTAGTCTTTTTTCAATTGCTGGTGGTAATTGAATCTCATAACTGCTTCATACAGACAGCTTGTGGCTGAAGCAGCTGGAACACCTCTGTTTGAGATTTTCGTTGTTAAAGACACTGACGGAGGATATGTTATGCAGGTAATTAAGCATATCACATTTGTGTCAGTAATTAGCAGTTCTGGTGACAGTATATCCTTTTAGGTATCTTGTATTATTGTATAAGATTAGTGTTTCATAATTGCTACTGCAATCACCCTTATTGTCTTTTTTTCTTCTTAAAAAGCGCTGATTAACCCCTTCGAACTGATGGTGGTTGAATCTCCTAACTGCTTTGTTCAGGTGGTGTATTTGCAACACGTCAAGCAAAACCTGTCCATTTCCGAGAATTCCTATTTAAGAGCACAGCGATCATCGAAGGCCCCAATTGATGACCCATCCATTCTAGATGTGCGAGGAAGTGAAGTGAAGGTGGATAAAAAAGAAGATAAACTACTAAATGCTGGGGAACCAACTGAAGAAGGAATTAAAAATGTGATAAAATTTCTAAAAGATAAAATCCCAGGGCTAAAACTGAAAGTAATGGATGTTATTAAAATCCCTGAGGAAGAGATTGTAGGCAGTGATGATGCTACTGAAGAGCTGGTTGGAGAAGGCATTGAGGAAAGAAATTCTTCTGATGAAGAGGAAGAAGAAGAAGAAAATGACAGTATTGAAGAAAGTTCATCCATGGATAGTGCAGATTATGGAAAGCATTTAAACACTAAGCTTGTCATCGGAGGGGTTCTACATAACATAGAGGATTCCTCTATAGATGATGAGATTGTCCGTGTTTCGGCAGATATAATGGAAACTGAAAGAGATTCCTTTATCTTGCATGTTCCTGGGAAAAGTAATAGTGATATCGATACAAGGAAAAACAGAGTGTCCAAGGAACCAGTAACAGCTCTTGCAGCTCAAGGAATTTCAGATCTGATGCCACCAGAGGTTGCCAAGGCGTTCTGGGGTTCAGAGAAAGCTTCTTTGAAGGTATATTGCTTGAATTCACACCATTTTTTATAAAGCTGAACTCTAGAATCAGATCAAGGAGTTTGTTATTATTTAAAACCTCTTTATGTTGTCGTGATAATGTTTTTCTATATAAAGATTGTTCGATTATTGTTCTAGGTATCGAGAAATGTGCGTGAGATTGTCAAGCTTGCTATAAATCAGGCACAGAAAGGAAACCGTCTCTCTGAGTATACAGCATTTAATAGAATCATAACTCCTGAAAGCAACCTAGACCCTTTTGATGGTAAGCATGTTATGCATTAGTGTTATTCTCTTTCTTTTGATTTGGGCTCAGAATGTCTTTGTACAACTCAACTTGGAATATGTTCTGAATTTGAAGTGCAGGCCTATATGTGGGTGCATTTGGACCTTATGGCACCGAGATAGTGCAACTTAAGCGTAAGTATGGTCAGTGGAATGATGCAGAGGAAAGTAACTCCTCAGATATAGAGTTCTTTGAATATGTTGAGGCTGTAAAGTTGACAGGGGATCCAAATGTGCCGGCTGGCCAGGTTATTTATCTTTTTGAAAAATGTTTTTTTACTTTTTGTTTTCAAATCATGGCATTTTTGTATGAGATGAAGAACCTAAGATAGCGTCACAAATTCTTCGTAGGTGACATTTCGTGCAAGGATTGGGAATGGGAGTCACATGACGAATCATGGATTGTTTCCAGAGGAATTGGGAGTGGTATGATACTTTCCTCATCTCCTGAGCTTCAGTTCAGACCCAAAACAAAAGCATGCTCAGACATGTAAATCGATAAAAGATCAAAAACCATATGCTTAAGCTAAACACTTAACCAGAAAAAGAGTCAAAAACGATCTAATCTCCTATTGAAACAATAGCTTAGACATTTCATGTGTTCCAACCACATTGACATTTGATTTAAAAGCTTATCCAGAAGATGTTTACATATATGCAGCTTGCGAGTTACAGAGGACAAGGAAGAATCGCCGACTTTGGGTTTAAAAACCCAAAATGGGTCGAGGGCAAGCTATTAAAACTCAATGGAAAGGTAATACATAGACACACAAAAGAGACAACCATCATTTCTTCGTCTTTCGGTTTTAATGGATGGGGGTTTATGAACAGGGAATGGGACCATATGTGAAAGGCGCGGATCTTGGATTTCTATATATTGGCCCTGAGCAGAGTTTCTTGGTCGTTTTCAACCGTCTAAGACTGCCTGAGTGACCAAATCCTTAGTGATCAATACGCCCGGCTTTCATTGTAACTATATTCGCCTTTGCTTTGTTCCTTCCTCAACAAGTTTAGAATAGCAAGAACTTTTGATTTAGTTTTCTGGTTTTTTAGATATTTTGGTTTTAGAATATAATAGCCAAGTTTAAACCAAATATACTGTGGATTGTTCATTACGGCTTTGGTTGGGTTGGTAAAATGTTCGACAGAATTTAAATTTTGGTTTTTTTTTTTTTCCGGTTTGGTTCACATGAGTTTGTTTTTGTGTTCTATTAAGATAGGTTTGATCAATATAATGAACATTCCTACTACTAGGTATCACTTATAATTGAAAACAGGGGTCAACTATACTAACTATCATCGTCATTGGCTAACTATGCTAACAACAACAAAAATATATATGTTTGGCTAGACGAAATAGAGGATAATTAGATTATATTCCGCGCTATAGAGCATATTTTATTTTTTATTTTATTTAAATTTTATTATAAAATTTTGGTTATAGTATTACAATAATTTTAATATTTAAATAATTTTGAGTTAGGTTATTATTTGTTATTTAACAAATTAAATGTTATTTGTATAATTTTACATATTAGTAAGAAGATATTAACTTCAACTATTGATTTTATTTAAAGAAACGTATTAGTATTGTTGACAAAAAAAAACGTATTAGTATTAAATATATATCATTTTTATACTAACTTGTTATTATTAAATAATTAAAAAATTATGAGAATAAAAAAATTATTTTTCGTAAATGTTTGATTTTATTTAAAAATATTCATTTTATTTTTTTCATTAAAAAAGTAATAGATTTTACATGAATGTTTTGAATTTTAGATTAATATTTTTATGTTTGTAAAACAAAAGATTCTATTGATTTATTATTGTAAATTATGTCTAATTTTTAATAACGTTTAATTACATAATTGTGTTTGGTTATATGGATAGTAGAGAAAGATTTATTAGATTATTTTGGCTATAAAAATAAATAATAAAATACTAACACATTTTTACCCTTAATGATTTTTTTTGTTTGCTTTTAAAATCAATAATATTGTATTGAATTGTTTACAATATAAATGTTTGTTTATAATGTGTAATTCCCAATTAATAGTATTAGATATGTATTATATGATTTTTAAATTAATTTTGTGCGTATTTTTAATAGTAAAAATAGATTAAGTATTTAGATATTTTTATTTTTAATGATTTTTTTTTAATTCTTAACACTATTGACATTGTATGTATTTTTTTAGAATTTAAATGTTATTTTTAACAACATTTTTTTAATGGGTACTCTCCAAATATTAGTAAGGAGATGCATAGTGACATTTACAAATTTAAGGGAAAGTATAATCAAAACCGCATGCTTTTTTACTGGGATAATGTTTTATGTAAGACATTTAGTATAGTACTAGGTTTGTGTTAATGTCGTCAGATATATCACCATTAAGATCCAAAAGCAGCGTATTGTATTGCATATTGCATATTGCAAAACTAAAAAGCGGCATAATGATATCCATTATACCTAAACGGAAACCTTTAATTGCGTTTAACAAAAAAGAAGAGGAAATCGATCTGACCCAAACCTACAACACATGTAGTTTTTAAAGCTTGTGCAAATCGATTGAGAGAGACAAATATTATAATCTTGATAACTAGAATTATAACTTTACATGTTTCTCTGATTGTTAAAACTTAAAAATCAGTTTCTCCAAAATTAGGAAAAGTAAAATAGCAATAAATGCAGTTTTTGTGTTCCCGTGAGACAGCGCAATGGCGGCATTTACATTGGGGAGAAGAATAACTTTTTATTTCTCTCTCTTCCCGCTCCTCCTCCCTCTTTGACATTCCACCGAGAAACCAAAAAAAAGTTGAAATTTCAACTCTCTCGCCCTCCGACCCGTTTCTGGTCTTGTCATTTCTACAATTAGACTTCTCTCAGCTTTCTAATTGTTCTTGTCTCCTTCCGAGGATTTCGATTCCGACACAATCCCAAGAAGGTTAGAAATTTGTCTCTATGTTCTCTCTCTTTGTCCCCTTTCGATTTCTTTTCCGCTATATAATCTCTGAAACCAAGTATTGCCTCTCCTGTTTGTCTTATAATGGCTAATGTGTCGTAATGAAAGGTCTGAAAAAGAATTATATGTGCGATTTGCGCATTCGGATAATGATAAGGCTTCAATGCATTCTTTTAACATATGTATTCTTCCAGGATTCGATTAAATAGATGTTTCAATTTGTGGGCTTGCTAAAGGATTTGCCTTTTTTTTTTTTTTTGGGTTTAATCGAGGCTTCTCTGATATTGTGCATCCGTTTTTGTGTTCTTTAGCTCCATTGATGATGTTTGTTTGGTTACGGTTGTGTGCAGAGAGCTGTTTTGTTTGGAGGAAAAAAAAATGGAAGGAGGGTCTGTTGACGAATCGCATTCTAATGCCGATCAAATGTTTGACACAACGATAGAGGAGCTATGTAAGAATCTCTGCGAATTGCATAGTTCTAATCAGTCTCCATCAAGGCAAAGCTTTGGATCATATGGTGATGAGTCAAAGATTGATTCTGATCTACAACATCTTGCTTTGGGAGAGATGCCAGATATTGATATTTTGGAAAATGAAGGAGATGAGGACGAAGTAGCAAAGCCAGAAGAGTTTGATATGAAGTCAAACTCTTCAATGTTGGATTTGGAGGTCATGCCCAAGGATATGGAGCAACAAGTTGGTAAGAAGAATGTGAATAGATCGAACGTGGGAGTTGGTGGCACGAGGAAGAAGAAAGTAGGAACTACGAAGTTACAAAATGGAAATGAAGAACCATCATCTGAAAATGTAGAGCTGGCACGGTTTTTACTGAATCAAGCGAGAAACTTGGTTAGTTCTGGTGATAGTACCCTCAAAGCTCTCGAGTTAACTCATAGAGCAGCTAAGTTGTTTGAGGCTTCTGCAGAGAATGGGAAACCGTGTTTAGAATGGATCATGTGTTTGCATATTACAGCAGCAATCCATTGTAAGTTAAAGGAGTACAATGAGGCAATTCCGGTTCTGCAGCGCTCAGTTGAGATTCCAGCTGTCGAAGAGGGTGAAGAGCATGCCCTTGCCAAATTTGCTGGTCTGATGCAGTTAGGTGACACTTATGCTATGGTGGGGCAGCTTGAGAACTCGATATCGTGTTATACCGAGGGTCTGAATATCCAGAAGAAGGTTTTGGGAGAAAATGACCCAAGAGTTGGTGAAACATGCAGATACCTATCAGAGGCTCTTGTACAAGCATTACGGTTTGATGAGGCTCAGCATGTGTGCGAAACGGCCCTTTCTATACATAGAGAAAGTGGTTTACCAGGTTCAATCGCAGAGGCGGCAGATAGAAGACTCATGGGTCTTATATGTGAGACTAAGGGAGATCACGAGAATGCCCTCGAGCATTTGGTATTAGCCAGTATGGCCATGGCGGCAAATGGACAAGAATCTGAGGTTGCTTTTGTTGATACTAGCATTGGAGACTCGTACTTGTCTTTGTCTCGGTTTGATGAAGCAATTTGTGCATACCAGAAATCTCTGACAGCACTGAAGACAGCAAAGGGAGAGAACCATCCAGCTGTCGGTTCAGTTTATATCCGTTTAGCTGATCTCTATAATCGAACCGGAAAAGTGCGAGAAGCAAAATCTTATTGTGAAAATGCCCTCCGGATATACGAGTCGCATAACCTAGAAATTTCTCCTGAAGAGATTGCAAGTGGTCTTACAGATATCTCCGTGATTTGTGAATCTATGAACGAGGTGGAACAAGCTATTAGCTTGCTTCAAAAGGCGCTGAAGATATACGCTGATTCTCCTGGCCAGAAAATCATGATTGCAGGAATTGAAGCTCAAATGGGAGTGTTGTACTTTATGATGGGGAAATACATGGAGTCGTACAACACATTTAAGAGCGCTGTCTCAAAACTACGGGCGACTGGAAAGAAACAATCAACATTTTTTGGGATTGCACTTAACCAAATGGGTTTAGCGTGCATTCACCTCGACGCAATAGAAGAGGCTGTTGAGTTGTTTGAAGAGGCCAAGTGTATTTTAGAACAAGAGTGTGGTCCGTATCACCCGGAAACACTTGGATTGTACAGCAACCTTGCAGGAGCTTATGATGCACTTGGCAGGTATGTACTTGTGTTAATTTCTTTTTTTTTACATCCTCCTACTTATCTCAAACAAGTTTGTGTTTCGGTTGTGATTATAGGTTGGATGATGCAATTGACCTGCTAGGACACGTGGTTGGGGTTCGGGAGGAAAAGCTCGGGACTGCGAATCCTGTAACGGAAGACGAGAAGAGGAGGCTGGTCCAACTCTTGAAAGAAGCTGGTAACGTTACAGGAAGGAAAGCTAAATCCCTTAAGACTCTTATTGATTCCGATCTCACTTCTTCCTCAGCTCTTCGTTAACAATATGTTACATTCTTCGTTAACGATATGTTACATTTTTCTTACTATTTATAGAAATGTGAATACATTATTTTATTTTATTTTGTGATTATGTTTGTGGAAGTGTTTTCCTTTCATTGTCTTAATCCGGTGTACTTGAATTAACAGGCTCACATATTTGTTTTAATTTATTGAATGAGAAGATCATTACCACTATTAGAAAACTTTAAAACTCATGTTTATCTCATAAACAATATAGCATTACCATATTCACTCTAGGTTTGTATTCGTTAACCACCAAACAGCCACAAAATGAATATAATCAAGATAGAGGAATTAGGTAGAAGTAGAACAACGGCACCTTTATCGTCTTTTTTCCCTTTTTCTTTTGAACAACTTAGTAGTTTTTATAGAACAGATCATTACAATCTTCTCTAAAATTTGAATGACATTTCATGTTAATGGTATGAATAGAAAGGCATATACAATGGATAGTGAATCTGAACATACTAAAGTAATTTACTAGGGATGAAACAAGAAGGAACTTTTTGAAAGAGCAGCATCTGAAAAAGTTAAAAGAGAAAAATAACAAGCAGCTTAATGAGGAAGAATCCAGTGATGATGAAACCAAAGTTGATGAGAGCAAGCAAATAGATTTTGCTAAAGCAGAAAAGTCTTATTCTTTGCATTATTTTTTTAGCATAATCTCATACATGTATATATACTAATGTAATAATATCTTTGCTTAGATTATTCGATCGATGATTAACAGTAGGGTTTTCTAAATCCCTCTACCCCAAATACTCGAAACCGAATACCCGAATGCCCATGCCTAAATAATAACTTACTACTTATGCAAAAGTATTAAATTCTATTTCTTGGCTCAATATTTTTAAAACAGAAAACGTATATATAGTTAGGGATTAGGTCTTTCGTTCTTTAATTCTTGTAGCTTGGGCGGGCTTGCGATGGTGTGGAGAAACCTTCCGGTGGTTCCGGCTAAATCTATGGCACGATTGCGATCAACATCAAGAAAATGGAAGGGTCTATTGAAAAGTGGGAGCTTTGCTAAGAAACACGCTGCTAATGCACCAAAGGAGTCTCTGATTATCATGTTGATTGATTTTATGGTTTACTTAGTAAAGATCAATCTCCATGGAATTCACAACAACGTTATTCCATCTGTTCAGTTCTACCTTAAAGATCCGTTTTCTAAATCTTCACAAGTCAATATAAGTGACATCTTTCACTGCGATGGTTTATTGCTATGATCCAGCAAGGACAATGGACTCTTAATTTGGAATCCATGTTCAGGGGAAACCAAGTGGATTAAATCCTCCTGCAAGCAATACAAAGTCTTAAGGCTGGATCGTCAAAAACATGTTCTTGGTATCACCACTGAGTACGAAATCTATGACTTTACCTCGAATTCTTGGAGTGTTCTTGGTGTGACTACTGATTGGTGTATAAACCATTGGATTGCTCTTGATCTTATTACAAGAGAAGGGGAAGCATATCCTAGTTTCTGACTAAGTTTTGATTTTACAACAGAGAGATTTCAAAGTCTGTCTCTTCCCCAGCCGTTTCCTTATATATTTACAGCTTTATCAGTGGTTAGAGAAGAGCAACTTTGTCTCTTAGGTTATTATAATAAGTACACATCTTCAAGTGATTTACATGTATGGGTGACAACTAGTACTGGATCAGTCATGTCATGGAGCAACTTGGTAACAGTCCAAGCCTGTCATGAGAGTATTTATAGTTTTAATGGGATCAGTTTCTTGGCGGACGAACAGAGCAAAGTTGTAGTGTGTTGCAAGAGGTACTCGATCCCCAACAATGCCGTTTTCTTCGTGGGAGAAAATAAACACATACAAGTGGATAATCATGGTGGAGATTCTACACACATATCATCTTGCTCACTTCTTATGAGTTATGTTCCAAGTTTGGCTCAAATCCAATAAGGTACACTTCTTGCACCAAGCACATGACTTGTAACCCGAGGACTTGTCAAATTGACGAGTTCCATATGTCTACAACTATCTTCAGATTCCGATCAGTAATTTCATTTGGATTATTTCTATTACTTTTTCTTCGAAACATATCACTATTCTTATTATTTAGGTTATCTTCTATGAGGAGTTAGATAGAGACCTAAAACAATTGTGTGTGAGCCAAAACAAACCGTGAAATCTCTGTAAATTACTTCTTTATCTAAAAATATACAACTAAAAATGGTGAAATAGTCGACTGTTGTCATTCATTCATGGCATTAACGTTGGTTAATCCAGAATTAATGATCGAAATCTGCTTCACAATCTCTTTAAGTGCAATATCATCTTCAAGTATAGAGGTATGCGAGACTCCACCAAGTTCAACGGTTTTCATGCTCTCAACTTCCAAAGCTGCTAAACTGGCCAAATTAACCGTCCCATCTCCATCTCCATACTTAATCTCTGGTTGCTCATCGAATCCTCCTTCTCCATACACCAAAACCTCCGGTGTATCAACTCCTCTCCCATATATGCAAGTGACTGGCACTCCCGGAGTCACCAGTTCCTCTGTTAAAGGCAACACTCTTGTCTTGTAAGGCACAACTCCTTGAGAGAAACCAATATCCGCAAGAAACCGATCCATCTCGTGGGCTGTGTAGTTAATACGGGGAGTAACGACAAGCGGTTTAGTTCTGTCGTGAAACACTTTGGCAGATGGAAGTAGCCATTGGTTACTCTCGGAGGTCCTCTGCTGCGGCCTGACCAGCAAAGGATTGACTAAAGGGACACCGAGTGTGTTTCCAGAAGCAAATGTCTTCATCTGCTCAACCGTCCCACCCCATGGCGCCGCTAGTGCAACAAAGTGTTTGATGTACTTGCGGCGCCACGAAGGGGTGGTACGGTTGAGGAAATGGAGGACGAAAAGTCCTCCTAGGCTATGGGAGAGGAGTATCACTGGTTTTCCTTTGTTCTCGCTGCTCGTTTTTTCCACCAACTGTTTGAGTTCTTGTAGGAACTGTGAGGCTACACGGGACGGGTGGCCCGATGCGGCCAGGCCGTACCTGAAATCATATGGAGCTCCCAAGAGGGTTTGGTCGTTAACATACCCGCAGCCTTTCTCTAGAGCTTTCACCAAATGTTCCATGTAAGATGTGGCGTCTCTGCAAATCACACCTTATTATTAAGCTACATAAATAATGCCCTTTAATCCTTATAATTCTCCTCACATTGTAGCAACATTATTAAGTGACAACTTTTTAATTTCATTTAGAATTTAAAAAAATCCTGTGTACGTTTTGGTTTTATTATCAAGCTTCAACCTATTACCTACACATTATAGCAACATTATCAAGCTACAATCTTCTAGCTTCGTTTAGGATGAACAATCCGGTTTATGGTTTGGTTCTTTTATACGGATTTTGGTATTATATTATCAAGCTACAACCTGCATTTATGATTCTCTCATTGATTGTGAATCGCCTAACATTCACATTACCTCCTAGCAGATAATAGTTGTTGATATAACAATAACTCCCCAAAATAATGCTACTTTTTTTTTAATTATGTGAAGTCCCAAAACGTAACACGACAAAGAGAGTAACTAGCAAGAAATGTTGGAAGGTACTAACCGGAGACGAGGGTCGAGGCAAAGAAGGGATTTGGTCGAACCAAAATGGGAAACTCGAGTCTGGACACCAGGGGCATTTTGGTAATCATCCAAATCGGCATCATAGTACAACATCATTCGATCGTTGAAGCACCTGGTAAAGGGAGACAATAACACTGCTGCATCGAACCATAGCCTGAACCATCCACCAGTCTTCTTATGGATCGGATATAACCAGCTGCTACACCAAACGCTAGTTGGCTTGTATTCTCTGTCCAGTCTTGCCTCTAGCTGGTTACCACCGTTTCCTGGAACCAGAATCAAAGGGTACACGTTATTACCCACAGCTTGACACATCGAGGTCATTGTCACCATAACGAGCATCCCTATGACTAGCAAATATTGTGAAGATGGTTTGTTCATTTTCTTTTTAAGAAACAGAGTCTCATGACTCATGAGTGTATGCAAAGCTGGAGATTTGGAGAAAAGGTCCATTAAATTTGGAAAGCAGAGTAGTATATCTAAAAGCGTAAGGCTTTAGATAAGGAGTATACGGTGGATATGGAGTCCGCTTAGCCATCCAGAGGGTCTACATATATTTATTTCCTTCTTTTTTTTTATCGCCTATGTGGCATTATACAACGTATTTAACTTGTAAGTTGGAACCAGATTTACCGCCCAACGGGTCGGGTCGACCTGACCGCTTTTAAACTGCCGCTCCTAACTAAAAAAAACAAAAAAAAGTCAAAACCCTTGAAAAACCTAAACGCTTATTTTTGCTGCTTCGTCGTCTCTCATCTATCTCTCTCTTTCTCCGTCGCCCCCATGTTTGAGTATAGGTGCAGCTCCATCGATTGGAAACCATCTCCAGTGGTAGCTCTTGCTACCAGCTCCGACGGCTCTCAGGTCGCTGCAGCTCGAGAGGATGGTTCTCTTGAGGTCTGGCGTGTCTCCCCCGGTGCTGCCTCCTGGCACTGTCAACTCGTACGTGTTCTTGTTTTTTCTTTTCCGGTTTTGAACATTTTTGAGTCGATTAGATTTGTGATAGTTGATTTGTGTATTTTGTTCACTTTCTTTTGAGTGTAGATCATCCATGGAGATCCAAAATCAAGAATCTCGCACCTTGCGTGGTTTGGTACTGGTTCTAAAGGTTCGTCTTCTGCTAGGTTGTTTTCTTCGAGCATCGATGGCACAATTTCTGAGTGGGATCTTTTTGACTTGAAGCAGAAGGTGACTTTCACTTAATAAAAATTCTAGCTTCTTGTAAATGATTCTAGTTATTTCCAAAATAAGTACATTGGCTTATTTGCTCGTCTCTTATCTATCTGATTGTTCAGGTCGTCCTAGAGTCAACTGGAGTATCAATCTGGCAAATAGCTCTGGCACCTCTTTCAATTGAAGCAGAAGGTAAAGAAGCTAAGCTGATTCAGAATGGGTACTTGAGTGAGCAATCAGATGACGAGGAAGAAAGTGGAGTTGAAGATGATTCAGAGTTGGACGAGCTTGATGAGAAAGCTGAGGCCTTTGATAGGCATCTTGCAGCTGCCTGTGATGATGGCTGCGTGAGGATATATTTTATCTCTGAATCAGACAAATTAACGTACTATAGATCGTTGCCTAGGGTCAGCGGTGAGAACTCTTTACTCCCCTTCGCATTATTTTGACCCTTCATTATTGTATGTACTTAGAGCTTTATAGAACATTAATGATTCATTTGCGTAGGTCGTGCTTTAAGTGTGACGTGGAGTTCGGATGCACAGAGAATCTTTTCAGGCAGTAGTGATGGGTGAGGATAATTTATGTTTACTTTGTATGAGATGCATATTATTTAAATTCCTTAGAGATGCATATTTGGTTGGAAAGAAGACCCCTGAATATTCTTTGATTTGGCTAAAGTTGATTTTTTTCCGGCTTCCCAACAATTATTTGTAGGCTGATAAGATGCTGGGATGCTAATCTCTGCCGTGAGGTATATAGAATTACTGTTGGACTTGGAGGACTGGGAAATGGGTCTGAGCTCTGCATTTGGTCACTTCTTTCATTAAGGTAAAGATTATCGTGCTCATATGTTAGTTTTGTGTCTTTCTTTTCCTATTGCTGATGATCTACATCGTATTTTAGGTGTGGAGTTCTTGTTAGTGGAGATAGTACAGGAAGTGTCCAGTTTTGGGATAGCCAGCATGGAACCCTTTTACAGGCGCATTCTAATCACAAGGGTGATGTCAATGCTCTTGCAGCAGCCCCAACTCATAACCGGGTGTTTTCTGCAGGCGCTGATGGACAGGTAAATGATACTGCTAGTGTGTTCACTCATGTGAATCCCAGTTAACAATTGGTATATAATAAAGACTGGTTCCCCATTGACGAGAAATGGTACTTAAATATAGTAGAAACAAATACTATGACCAATTTTAAGGTCTCGTATAACTAAAAAGAAAAATTCCTGCTTTAACATAACATTAGATATGTTGTTTGGCTGTAATGGTGACAACTTTCTGATACTCCGTTCATCCTTTTTCAGGTTATTCTATATAAGCTCTCGGGTGGTACATTTAAATCACAAGATTTTAAACCTTCTTCCACTCAGAAGTGGGATTATATCGGTTGTGTAAGGGCTCATACACATGACATCAGGGCTTTAACTGTCTCAGTGGCAATAAGTTGGGAAGGTCAGTGGTTTCTTGAGTTATACTATATTCAGATTTTCCAGTATGATTTATAATTAAAATTCATGTATGAATGTGTTAAGAGTTTAAGGATCACAAACACAGAGAAACCCCAATGCGTTCAATAGAAAATAATGAGTATCCTAAGAACTCCTCATTCGGCTACAAATAGAAATCCGATGTAAACCTGATTCTCTATCAAACTACCTGATATATATCACAAGAAAACCTAGCACCGATTTTGGCTTGAGCCATAATGTGTATTAAAATGCATATGGGATCAATGTTTTGTACCTAGAAGCTGCCTAGTCTTTTTGTAATTTTTGGTTCTTAAGCTCCCACCTTTTGCAGGTTCCCTTCCAGACATTAATGCAAAAGTAACAAGTCCTAAACAGCGCAAGAAGGAGAAGCCGGTTGGTTTCAGTTACCATAAATGGGCACATTTGGGGGTTCCGATGCTCATTTCAGCTGGTGATGATGCAAAGCTCTATGCATACTCGGTTCAAGAGTTCACTAAGTTCCCTCCACATGATATATGTCCTGCACCTCAGAGAGTACCCATGCAGATGGTACATAATACAGTGTTCAATCAGACTTCTCTTCTCTTGGTTCAGGATTCTTGTTCTTTAGATATTCTTCGTATTCACATAAGTAATGATGCTAGTGGGCGTGTCTCCACCAAGCCATTGGTTCGTGTTAAAAGTAAAGATGCCCGGAAGATCATATGCAGTGCAATTTCTAACACAGGATCACTTTTTGCTTATTCTGATCAAATTCGCCCAAGTCTGTTTGAGTTGAAGAAAAATAAACTTGGAAAGAATCCATGGAGTGCCAGTAGAAAGCGACTTCCGAATCTTCCGTTTGCTCATTCCATGGTTTTCAGCTGTGACTGCTCTCGGCTGATAATAGCTGGACATGATAGAAGGATATATGTATGTGCCAATTTTTTGCTAGTACTCAATTTTTTGTTTACTTGCTTGGCCTTGTTAAACATCTGAACTTTATTTGTTGGCAGATTGTTGACGTTGGTAGCATGGAGCTATTACATTCTTTTACTCCCCGCCAGGATGGGCAGGAAGGTGAATCTCCTCCTCGCGAGCCTCCAATTACAAAACTGTATACTAGCTCCAATGATGATTGGTTAGCTGCTATCAATTGCTTTGGGGACATATATGTGTTCAACCTGGAAACGCAGAGGTGAACATTTTCTGACCCCTTTCATCTTACAATTATTTGTTAAGACTTGTTCACAGTCAATTAATCTGCAGAGAAATATAAGTATGGCTTACATATAAGCAAGCACCTGCTTGTATATTTTTCTCATTAAGGCTCTAATTCTGATTACAGGCAGCATTGGTTCATATCAAGGCTTGATGGTGCTTCTGTTGCAGCCGCTGGTTTTCATCCCAGGAACAACAGTGTGCTTGTGATCTCGACCTCTTCAAACCAGGTCTTTGCATTGGACGTGGAGGCTAGAGAGTTGAGCAAGTGGTCATTACTGCACACTTTTTGTTTGCCAAAGAGCTACCAAGAATTTCCTGGTGAGGTCATAGGACTCTCATTCTCGCCATCACCAAGTTCATCATCTGTAATCATTTATAGCTCCAGGTACTTGATTGGTTTTCAGAAATTTTTCACTAATGACAAAGCCCTTATAATCGTGACACTTGTATATTTGGTTGCATAGCAGAGCGAAGTGTTTGATTGAATTTGGGAAGCCGGCGGAGCAAGACGAAGAAACGGATCTGTCATGCAATCTGTCTGAAAAGCTAGAAGGTAAACTTGCAAGCATTGGTATGAAATTGGGGAATGGTGCTCAAAAACGTAGGTTAGAGGAGTATCAAAAAGAGAGTAAGAGTAATAAGAGAAAGAAGTTTGAAATGGTAACTTCAAAGCACCCAGTTCTATATTTACGACATCTATCAAAAAGTGCAATACTGGTTATAGAGAAACCATGGATGGATGTTATCAAGGGTTTGGATACACAACCAGTTCACAGACATATATTCGGGACATAAGCGAGAAGAGGAAGCTAAAGAAAGTTCCCTTTAATTTCTTGAGGCCCTGCTTAGTAGGAACTAGGAAAACGTAATAGAAATGTTGAATGAGTGTCAGAGGATGATGAATCGGCCAAGTTGTGAGGAAGTATGTTTCCTTCCATATGCTGAGCAATATATGCCTAAAATTTTGTAAGAGCCTTAATGAGTATTGTTTCTTTTCTTTGTTTTTATTATACATTGGATATTGAGTTTTGTAGCATAGATTTATATATTAAGAACCTTTGTTGACCAAAAAAAAAAAGGACCTTTGCTAATATGTGCATCATCTCCGAGTCTGACAATTTCCAAGTATATACTCCATGTTTTGGATGCGAGATTTGGGGGGTCCGGCAGAAGTTCTATTGCCCGTCAAACAACAAAGAAATTGTTTCGTATAAAGAGTTTTCAAAAAAGAAAAACCGAATGAAATTCAATCCAAAATGTCTGAATGTATCCAAACTGAAACTAAAGTTAAACAAGTTTTACACTTATATTGTTAAGATATGCTGATGGTACTATACGGATTTATCATGTAACGTGCATATATCCTTTTTATCTTTCCATTGCAATACATGCAGAGAGTTTTCCCATACTTGGCAACCCTTTTCTTTTTATTTTTCTTTTTTTTTTGTTGGTTGTGCTCTCTTCATTTTTATGAGTCAATCCCATTTTGTTTGCCTTTGGTATGGTCACTTTTGTACGATTTATGATAGAATCCAAATACTTATAGAATCTTTAGAAAAGAATATCGACGTTCTTTTAGTGTATACTAAACTCTCTCTTTTTTCATTGATTGGTTATATATGACCGGCTTAAAATTTTGTGGATGTGGAACAGATATAGTTTTAACAAATCTCGCATTAGAATCTTTAACGTGGAGCATTAGGCAAACGTATATACTCTTTGATAATGGTTCGAATTTTTACTTTTCCTGAATTTAGAATGAACGAAAGTAAAGAGCTGGCAAAACTTACGCAAGTGGAAATCTAGAGACGAGAGAGAGAGAGAGAAGAGTACTACTGTGTGTGTGTCGACCAAATATAGGATGTTAAACGGCGAAGGCAGGATTTTAAGAAAAAAAGGATGACAAAATCAAGACACGTCGAGAACAGAAGCCCCCAGACGACAACTAAAAAAGCCCCACGTGGCTCTCCTTATCTCCCACCGTTGCATGGAGCAGACAGACGCTGCAACTGCCTCGTGTTACTCCCTAACGCACCAATCACTTACCCGCACCTCTCTAACCATCTCGAAGAAGCAAAGTTGACGCCAATAACGCTTAACTCTTAAAAACAATAATTTGAAAGTTTTTAACATATCAAAAAAAAGCCTCGAATATTGTTTTAAGTACATTGCATGTGGTTAAAAAAACTAAACTGAAGAATAGAAAGAGAGGATAGGTGTAGGCACGCATGACGCCCAGCAACAACACGCGTTGCGGTGACATCCTCTGTGATTGGTGAACCGAACCAATATCTCCTTGTAAAAACGGCACATTAACTCATTTTCTCACACGTGTCCCTATCCCCAGCCCTCACTAACACGTACCCATCCTTCTCTCCCCAAATGTCCTTCTTCCTTAATATTCGCCTCTCTCTTATTGGCTCTTCACTCTTCTTATAACCTTCCTACCTCATCACTCTCTTTGATCTCTCAACATCCCATATCTTCTTCTTCTTTGAGTTTTTTTTTTCTTTTTCTTGACGTCATGATAAAGATACTCAACCCTCACTCGCACCATTCTCACTCGACCACAACTCTTAAAACAGCTGAGATCTTGTCTAAATACAGACCCATTGCTCCTAAGCCCGGGACGCCTCGAGTCAACGACGATGACCCTTCTTCCTCTATGTCTCACAAGATCACCCAATCTCCTTACCTCCGTAACCTCTGGCCACAGCTTCAAGCGCGGCCTACAAGAACCCGCAAGCGAGGGCGAGGTGGGATGGGTCCCTCTTCTCTTGCTATGAAGAGACCCAAGTCATCATGTGCTTCTTCTCCCACTTCTTCTACTACTACTACTACGCAACGTGTTATTGGCCCAATTAAAACGCTGTCGTTTCAGGCTTTCACTCATCATGGGTTACCTAACCTCACTCAAGTTGGCTACGCCTTGGAGAATGGTGGCTCTTCTGCTTTGGTGAATCTGCCTCTTCTTCAATGCTCTCCTCTTCCCTCCAAATGCATGGAGCCAGAGATCAAAGGAAAGGGTGTCATTGATCTAAACAAGACGGCGGAAGTAATACAAGAGAGAGATTTCTTGAAGCAACTACAAGGACCCATTACCACAACCACAACCACAACCACAACAAGCAGAGTCATATCACCCCGGCCTATAAGGCCGGTCTGCTCAAAGATCAACGTAGCGTACATAAACCCACTAACCAACCCATCTCCACTGCCTCAAACCAGCAAGAAATCACCAAGTGAGGTCGAAGAGGAAGTCGAATCCGATGACTTGCCCTCTGTGATCACCGATTCCAACAACAGGGTCAGACTCGTGAACTCGGCGTACAAGGAAATGATGGGGCAGCCCGAGTGCTCGTGGCTGGATTCAATGGTGAGAGGGAAGAGGATTTGTGGAGGAGTGATGATCCATTTTTGTGAATCCAAAATTCCAGTGATGACTGAGAATAATGGGTTTTCTTGCTGGGTGAGGATAGAGTGGGGAAGAGACGGTAAGGAGGAGTACATGCACGCGTTTTGCGATGTTATGAAACTTGCATGTGAGTCCAAAGATCATGTCTTTACGTGGAGGTTTCACACAACCACTGACCGCAGAGAGACTTGTCAGTCAAGCTGCAACGTTTAGATTATTAGGTTTTGAAGTATGTGTGTTACCCTTTTTAGTAGTGCTTTAGCGTAATGATATATATCCTCTATAGCCAATATGTAAATGTCGGTTAGTCATATTTTCTGCTGCTAATACAGTATGAATTAAGAAGAAAAAGTTCCTCTTTTTAGGAACTTTTTAGAATGGTTTAATAATCTAGAATGGTTCAGTAATCTCTGACTATACATAACTTTCATATTTCGTTGGTAAATGCGATTTAATGTTGTTGTGTACATGACTTGGGCTGGAACCGATAATTGAAGGAGAACCTTTTAGGAAAACTGTAACGTAGAAATCTTTGAATCTTACATCGAACAAGTTTAGGATGGGAGCAACGCTTAAATTAGGTTTTGGAGTATGTGTGTGGCCTTTATATCTTAAGGAAGTTTAGGAGCACTGAAATCACATTTATAAGAGCTATTAAATAGCTGAAAGAATTTTTTTACTATTCAACTTATATTAGCAGTTGAATCCTGTAACAAAAAATGATGTTTACGTCCCAAAAACTGAACTTCCAAAGTTTATCAAACAAAGTCATGGACCGGTATAAGTCCAGGTTCCAGGCCTGGATCCACAGATCGAGGGAACCGCCGATAGGTACGCTTGATCGGTATTTGAGGGGCCGTGTGTGATGCAGTAATCTTTAGCAATTTTTCCCAAAAGAAATTGGTGGTCTAAAAAGGAATTTTGCGGCTTATATCTTACTATCAATGCAACGTAGATGAGGTGAGACTTGGTTTCCAAACAGATCTCAGAGTGAATACTATCGGTGAGTAATTGTGGTATTCTTTCATCTAGGGAAGTGCCTGTGACATAAGGTAGATTTGTGAGATAACCCTTCAAAACCAAGGTGACTCGCATATTGATGATAGCTGTTCTTACATTACCATCCAACAAACAACAACTTCAAACTTTATTTATCAAAAACTTAAAGTCACGAATCAGTCTGCCACTCTGCAACTTTTTTTAGAGGCCGGAGAGGATTTTGTTACCTGGTTTCACTTAGCTTGCCTGAAATCTTGCACGTCAAATGAAACTCTGTACTGGAGCCGATAGCTCTAGTTCATATGCAGCTTGGTAAAACTCTGCAGCTTGCTGTGACAAGCCTTGCATTTTGGCAACGTGCCCTAGCTTCATCCACGCACCGTGATTTCTCGGGTCTAATTTTAAGGCATTCATCAGAAAACTTTTAGCGGTTGGAAGTGATTCACCTCCGGATTTCATCATAACCTCTGCTATAGAAACAATGCTGGGCACGTGATCTGGATCGATTGAGAGCGAGAGGAAGAAGGATATCAAAGCCTCTTCATGAAGTGATTTAGCTTCTAGACACAAACCTGTCCCAACCATAGAAGCAAATGTATGGAGCTTGTTATCTATGCGGGGAAATTATGAATGTGGTTTATGAGTTCGCTTATGACTCTTAATGTCTTTTCTCCATACCTGTTTCATTCCAGCCTCTGGGAGAATAATAGCACATGGATCTTGCCTTCTCGAGACATGTTTCTGCATTTGACCATGAACCTAGCTTTCCGTAGACAGAGGCCAGCTCTTGCCAAGCTTCCGTTTCAAATTTCTTTAGCAAAATCTGGGAATATAGAATAAGATTATTGAGAGATATCACAAAATTCACATAATACGTTTCTTTCATATTATGACACCCAAAAGGTACCTCGGATTGTTCAGATTTCTCCTGCGCCCGGATTAGGCCCAGCAAGCTGCTGCATGTCTTCATTGCCTGCTTAGGTTGTTCTTGAGCCATCTGAAGCACAACTTTCAACTTCAGAAGCTCTAACTTTTCAATGTCACCAGCCTCTTCCATGGTGAAGTCCAGAATAGATTCAGCATCCTTGAGCCGTTTCACCGCTGAAAGGACACAAGCTAAATGTTTCCATCCTCTAGTTGAACCTCCTTCCACCATACGAGAATACTCAACCGCGCCATCCAAAGCCGCCTGAACATTTCTTTGAACTGCATTCTCAAAACTTAGGTTAAATATAATGTCCGGTTCCGGATTATCCTTGGCCCTCTTTGCTGCTTCATTTAGAGAAAATAGAGACTTCTTCTGAAAGAAAACCCGTTCAGAGTCTAATTTGGAACTTCTTGCAGTATTTCCATAGTATACACCAAGGAACCTGTGTGCTTGGCTGAACAGATGTTCACTCTGATTGTTTGCCAAGTCGAGCAGCTTATGAGCAAAATTTATGCCGTCCCTTGAGTGTTTTGGATCTTTAGAGCACAGCTTTGCTCCAAACAATAACCAAGGAATGTTTGGTATCTGTCTTGATTCAGAAGGGCCTAGGGCCATCTTTAATAGATTAATGGCTGCTTTATCGATCCCTGCAGCACTGTAACAAAGGGAGAGAAGGTACCATCTCTCCCCACGGGTGTAAACACCCGGAAGAGTCTGCTCTAGATAGTTCGCTAACACTTCAAACTGCCCAGTCATCGAAAGAGCGTAAGTGAGATGATCCATGAGTTCTGGATCCCACTGTATGTCCCCAACCACCATCTTCTTGACAAGTAACATTAGTAACACAACTGCTTCCTCGATGTTGTCTTTCGGGCATGCCTCAACACTCCCGTAAAGCAAAATCAAAGCTAAGGATTTCTGCGTAACAGCTAACCTTTGGGGATCCAAATTCCACGGTCTGGATAAAGCACGGCGATATGAAGCAATAGTTTCATGATGATTCCCTGCTTTTGTCCATAGTAAAGGAAGCAATTCGAGGGCCTTTTGAAAAACATCCTGCAGTTTAGAGAATCCGTTGATACCATCAGGCATGCCACTTGGCAGTGCAGATTCAACCACGTCCAGGATTATTTTGCATTCCTCTGCAGCCTCTGGTAAAACAATTAACAGCAGAACAATGTGACTAGATTCCAATGCAAAAATCTGGAGAGCCCCACAGTCAATATTTCATACATACCTTTGTAAGACCCGAGTTCCTCAAGTGATCTAGCTTTAAGCAAGACTGCTTCAACAAGTAAACTGACTGAATGCATTGACATTGAGCTGGGAGGCACAATAACAACTTTGGAGCGTGGTTTACATGGACGAGTTCTCTCTACAATGGCTTTGATTATCCTCGGAGTTAAGACCTTAATGTCAATCCCCTTAAACACCTGAAGCGCAGCATCAAAATTACCTCTCTGATATTCAAGTCTCCCCAACAAAGCCCTAGCTTCCTAACACACCAATACAAAAAAAAAACTCAACATCAGGACGATTTCAATTAAACCCACAACACCAAAAATTTGATGCATCAGTAACTAAACCCACCTCATAGTTGAGTGAGAGAGCCTCCTTTAGAGTCGATTCAGCTTCATCGACTTGAATATCTTCTAGTTTCGAATCCCAATCGCCTCCTCCAGTTCTAGAAGAAAGTCCACTAGCTGAGAAATCTCTTGTAGCTAGAGATTCCGGCGAACCCGGCTGGTCCTCGAACCGGAATTGTTCGCCTGAACAAGCACACAACATCTTCTCCTCCTCCTCCTCCTCCTCGCAAACGCAGAAATGCGATGAATAGATCCACAGATCTACGCCGCTTTTATAATCAGCTTCACTAAGGAAACAAAAAACAGAAACATGTTTTCAGAAATCAAACACCTATATAGATTGTTGGTGCCTTTAATAACAATAACGTTGTTGTTTTCACAAAATGAACGCTAAAGCATAGTGAAAACGAGCTTAGGGGAAGCAAAATGAAAGAAGCTTACATGAAAATGGCGGAAGGAGAACACAATCAGCGACAACGAGAAACGGGAATAGCAGCAGCCATGAAAACAGATTTTGGTAGGAAGTAGTATCAGTAACTTGAGCTTTGTTGGCGTTGTAGCTAAAAACCAAAACCCTCGAATTTGTTAAATCGATTTACTCAGAGAGAAGATACCGAAATCGATGAAGGGTCCTTGTCATTTTGCATTGTGTGTTGTTCATGTCAATGTAAGCAGCGAAGCCACGCTGTGATTTCTTTTTGTTTTATTTTTAATTTTTAAAGGTAATTTTGAATTTTGTTTTGGGTCCCACATTTTATCTGTTTTCAACTATAGCATGCTTTAAATATTCCCAAAATACACTAGTCTTATAATTAACCTAATTAATATTCTAGTGTATATATTAATATACATTGTATGAAACGTAAAAACTAAAAACTAAGATATATTCCGTGGTATAGCACGGAAAAATTACAATTATAAAAGAATATCTAAAAATTATAAAATCTAGAAAAATGTAATTTTTCCAAAACTTTATGAAAATTATAATATCAGTTTTTATAATATCGAATCTTTGTAATATCGGCGTAAATATTTTGTAATCAGAAATATAAAACCAATCTTTCATACTCGACGATATTGAAATTTTTTTGTTGGAAACTTGTATATAAAATCAGAATATTTTTTTTGATTTGACCGAAGAAATAAATAAAGTTTTGGAAGATTGCGACATTCTAATATATTAATTAAGATTTTTAAAAAAAATATTAACCCATGATATTCTAAGATTGATTTCGTAGAATATATTTTTCTGTTGAAAGATATTGCGATATATTATTCATAACAGAAAATTTATGGATAATTTTTATTTGAAATTTAATTATATATTGTTCTATTTTAATTACCAAATTTTTACAATTGAAATAGATTTGAAAATTAAATTAAAATGTTATAATGTTATGTTAAATTGTACACCATGTTAAACTAAGTCATATATAAACTAATATTTTTAAATTTACTAAAAATCTATTAATAGATTTGATATTATAAAGAGGAACTAACAATAACATTAACATTCCAAAAAAAAAAAATCGCAATCTACATCAAATCTCTTATTTTTGAAAAATTAAATCAACATTTAATTTAATTTAATTTGTGTGTTTAATTAAATCAACAAAATCTTCATAAAATCTATTTTTAACTAATTTAAAAAAAAATTAAAATTAATTAATTAATTAAAACGAAATTAATAAATGACTAAACTACCTTTAATGTGAAATTATAATTTGTTCTTTCTTGTAATGACAATGTGATGTAAATATCAACATCTTGTAAGATTAATTGTATAAGTGTACTCTCCAACTAATATATAGGGGATACAAAAGTGTTGTAAACTAAAGAGTTTTAGAGACATAAAGTTTAGAGAGATAAAATTTCTGTTCTTATTGATTTCCTTCTTCTATGCTTACATATATATAGAAGGGAAAACTTAGCGACGAAGTAACTTCGCAGCGAAATAACTTAGTAGCGAAGTAGAAAATATAGATAATATTAAATAATTACAGTTATCTAATACTCCCCTTTAATTATTTAATATGTACTGCCTCGTTAAAAATCTTGTCATGGAAAAACCCAATGAGATAAAAACCATGACTAGGAAAAAAGAGTATAATAACATATTCTCTCCCTTGAAAATATTTCTCATCACTCTCATGGATGACGCATCCCAATATTTATGAACGCGTTTTTTGAAAATTGCCATGGATAGCGCTTTCGTTAGAAGATCTGTTGAATTGTCGCTTGAGCGGATGTATTCAACACTGATTTCCTGATTTTTCTCGAGCTCTTGTGTGTAAGAGAAAAACCTTGGTAGAATATGTTTCGTTTTATCGCTCTTGATATAACCTTCTTTAATTTGTGCGACGCATGCAACATTATCTTCGAATATGGTTGTGGGCTCTTTACTCGTCGGTATGCCACTTGCTTCTTGAATATGTTGGATCATAGATTTGAGCCACACACATTCCTTACAAGCTTCGTGGAGTGATATTATCTCTGCATAATTAGATGAAGTAGCAACTAGTGTTTGCTTTTGAGAATGCCACGAGATTACAGTTTCCTATAGCGAATATATATCGAGTTTGAGATCTTGCTTTATGTGGATCTGATAAATAACCTGCATCTGCAAAACCAACTAGACAAGACTTCGAATTTCTAGGATAATATAATCCCAAGTCAATTGTACCTTGAAGATAACGGAAAATATGTTTTATTTCGTTCCAATGTCTGCGCGTTGGAGACGAGTTATATCTTGCAAACAGATTAGTAACATAAGCTATATCTGGTCGTATGCAATTTACAAGATACATATATAAGTCCACCAATAGCGCTCATATAGGGTACTTCAGGATCAATATCTCTTCGTTATCTTCATAGGGTCTAAATAGATCATTTTCAACTTTGAGTTGTCTATTAACCATTGGAGTACTCAAAAGATTCGATTTATCCATATTAAAGCGTTTGAGGATTTTTATAGCATAATTCGATTGATGCACGAATATTCCATTTTGGAGGTGCTCTATCTGGAGCCCAAGATAAAACTTTGTCTTTCCAAGAACTTTCATTTCAAACTCTGCTTTCATATGATTTAGTGCTTCCTCAATCTTCTTTTGAGTTCCAATTATATTCAAGTCATTAACATACACAGCGATGATCACAAATTCATTCAAAGATTTCTTTATAAAAACGCATGGACATATTGTATCATTTACATAGCCCTTCTTTAAAATGTATTCGCTTAAGCGATTATACCATATGCGTCCGGATTGTTTCAATCCATAAAGTGATCGCTGTAATTTGACCGAACATATATCTGTAGGCTTTGAACTCAATGCTTTAGTCATTTTCATCCCTTCTGGGATTTTCATATAAATCTCATTATCAAGCAATCTATATAGATACACTGTCACTACATCCAAAATATTCATTTCTAAAATTTGGGATGCACTCAAACTCATTAAATACCTGAACGTAATTGCATACATTACCGGGGAATATAATCAATTCACGGTCTTTGAGAAAAACCTTGGCAACAAGTCGGACTTTATATCTTGTGACCTTATTATTCTCATTTCGTTTTCTCACAAATACTCCTTTGCATCCAACCGATTTCACATCATCAGGTGTAGTGACCTCATATCCAAAAACATTTCTCTTATTAAAAGAAATTAATTCATTTTGCATGGCCATCCTATATTTCTCCAGTCAGATCTTTTCTGACATTCTAATATGGACTTTGGTTCTGGATCGTCATTCTCATTATCATTTCTTTGGATACAGAAAATGAGAAAATCCCATTATCATCGTCTATATTATTTCGTACACATACTTTTCCATTTTGGGCATAATTTAATCTCATATTTTTTTGTATCATGTCCCTCTTCAGGCATATTTTATTTCGGTAATTCTTCTGGAACTACTTCATTTAAGTCTTCTGGACTTTTTTCATTTTAGGTTTCTTCAAGAACCATTTTATGTAAATTTAAGTCTCCTATTACCTTTTTCTTTCGGGGAGGTTTATCTTTAGAACTCATGGGTCTCCTCCTCTTTAACTGAACTTTAGGCTCATTAATTTTATTAGCATTAATTTGTTTCTGTGGAATTTCAAATCTTGATTGAACATTTGCAGCCGGTATATATGATTTTATAACCCTTTTTGTATCTACGAACCCGTCTGGTAACTCATTTGTCATATTCTGTAAGTGCACAATTATTTGCACTTCGAGTTCACGTTGTTTTGCAGGAGGATCCAAAAATATCAACGATGGTGTATTCCATGCAATATCCCTTGGAATTTCACGAATTCCTCCCCCTAACGATGGGAACTGATTCTCATTAAAATGGCAATTAGCAAAACGAGGTGTAACCATATCACCAGTTTGTGGTTCAAAATAACGAATTATACTTGGTGACGTATAACCAATATAAATACCCAATCTCCATTGGAGCCCCATTTTCATACGTTTAGGAGGTGCAATAGGCACATATAATGCACATCCAAAAACACGGAGATATGATATATCTGTCTGCTGACCATATGCTAATTGTAATCAAAAATACTTATAATATGCACTTGATCAATCTGGACCAATACTGTTGCATGCAAAATAGCATGTCCCCATATCGAAATTGAGAGCATTGTTCTCAGTATTAACGGTCTAGCAATAAGTTGCAACCGTTTAATCAAAGATTTGGTCAAGCCATTTTATGTATGAACGTGGGGCACTGGATAATCAACATCGATCACCAGTGACATACAATAATCATTAAAGGCTTGTGAAGTAAATTCGTCAGCATTATCAAGCCTCACTTTCTTGATAATATAATCAGGAAATTGCGTTCTTAACCTGATTATTTGGGAAATAAATCTGGCAAATGCCATATTTCATGTCGTCAAAAGACACACATGGGACCATCTACCTGATGCATCAATTAATACCATAAAATATTAAAATGGTCCACACGATGGGTGGATTGGTCCACATATATCACCATGTATTCATTCTAAAAATTATGGTGATTCATTCTCAATTTTAGCTGGTGATGGCCGAGTTAAGTTTTCCTCGAGAACATGCATCACATAAAAACTCATTTGATTGAAAGATCTTCCGGTTTTTCAATGGGTAGCCATTAGAACTTTTCACAATTTTTCTCATCATGATTGAATCAGGATGATCCAGACTTTCATGTCACACTTTAAATATACTGGTAAACTTCAGGTTTACCGTGACATATGATTCAATCATATTAATCTTTGTGAATATAGTCCAGAAGAAAATGCTGGCAGTTCCTTCACTATGTATTTTCTCTCCGAAATCACTGTGATGCAAATATATTCAATGCCACTTTTATTCATAGTTTCTACATGATATCTATTTCTACAGATATCTCTGAAACTCAACAAATTTTTATTAGATTTGGGAAAATATAATGCATCATTAATTTTAAACTTTGTCCCCCTTGGCATTGAAAACTGGACTCTTCCGGAACCCATAATAATCTTTGCATTTTCCTATATAGTAATCACACCAGTTTCTTTTATTTTAAGATCGGAGAAATATTTTTTATCTTTTAATATTGTGTGTGTTATCGCACTATCTGCTAGACATGTATCTCCATCCTCATTCATAAATTTTGACATCTTCTGGGTCAAAATATTTATAAAAGGAGATACGTTAAACTTATAATTCTATTGTCTTCTTCAAGAAGACATATATCATATCATATTGACCTTACTCATCTTATTACTCGTTAACACTTCTGGGTTCAACGAGAAAATATGTCATATCAAGATGAATATTATCAAAAGAAGGTCAATGACATCAAGAAGCACGTTCACTTATAGATGCATCTTTGCATCTAATGCCCATATTGTTTCCAGATACATTAAGGACAACGATATCGAGCTTTAGCAAATTTGACATGATATATACTCATATATAATAATATATAAATTATAAAGCATGTAAATAACGACATAATTTAAAACAATTGAGAAGGCAGAGCCTTTCATATAATTGATAATATATAAACTTAAATTGATTTTTAATTATAAATTAAATCATATCTTAAATCGGAGAGAGCCTTCTATATAGACAATAATATATAAATTTAAATTGATTTAATTTTAAATTAAATCATACCTTAGATTAGCGGTGTCAAAATGGATCAAACTTAATGGGTCGATCCAATCCAAACCGACTCATTAACCCTAATGGTCATACTATTTGGATCCTAATGAGTTGATGAGTCAAATGAGTTACGGGTCAATGGGTTGATGAGTCAATGGGTTGATGGGTCAATGAGTTTATGGGTCATATGGATTGGGTTGTAATAGTTTATGGTTAACCATTTACTCATTAAAATATCATACTTAGCATCATCATCATCATCATATTAACATCATCATATCATTATCGTCATATCATATTTCATCATCATACTAAAATTTTCCGCCAAAAACATGATTCAATATTTTTCCCGCCAAAAACACGGTTTCATAATTTTCCCGCCAAAAACACAGTTTCATAATTTTCCCGCAAAAAAAACACAATTTCATAATTTTCCCGCCAAAAGCACGATTTCATAATTTTTCCGCCAAAAATACGGTTTCATAATTTTCTCGCCAAAAACGCAGTTTCACAATTTTTCCGCCAAAAAACACGAATCCATAATTTTTTGCCAAAAACATGATTCCGTAATTTTCTCGCCAAAAATGTAATTTCATAATTTTTCCGCCAGAAGACGTGAATTCATATTTCATGCCATTGATGATGATGGCAAAATGATAAATATGATGATAATAATTATTTATTAGTTATTTTTATATTTATTGTTATTGAATATTTATTAATTAATTATTTTATTTTTATGGGTCATCTGAGTTGACTCAACTCATTTAATCATTAAAACCATCAAACTAATTTGAGTTATGGGTTAACTCAACCTATTTAACAAATGAGTTGGGTCAACTCAAAAATCATTTAAGTTTGAACTTATTGAATTATTGGTTGGTTTGGTTTGGTTTACGCATTTTTGACACTTCTAATTTTAGGCTATCATTTGTTTTTTGTAAATATCGTTTAAAGCTATCATTAAACTCGTAAGTTCTATTAAATTTATTAATCACAATGTGAAATATTGAAATAACGTTAAAAGAAAATAAAAAAGGATATCTTAAAGACTTGCCAAAACTATGAATTAGATTAAAATATTGGTTTTTTTTTCCTTAAACATATTTTGCTTTTTCCCTAGGTTTAGAAAACTAGCAATCCCTACTCTTGCTCCATGCATTTTCTTTTCAAGATAGAAAATTAGTACTAATTAAACAATCAGAAAATTATCTTCTTTCTCAAAAATAATTCGAGTAAGCAAAAAGAGCTTCATAAATAATAAGAGAAACAAGGTACAAGCTTGTGTAGGTTCCAAAGAGATACAAGTTCCTTTGGTATCTAGCCATAAATTTAGTTTGTTGAGGCATCATTGCGTCTGATTTTGCTTGAACCGGTCAGTCTTGTGTGGTGACTACTGGCTTTACTCGTCGGTGCCAAAGTAACGATCACCAAACTCGCCCAAGCCCGGCATAACACGGAACTCTTGGTTTAGACACTGGTCTATTTCAGACGTCATTATCTTCAATGCCGAAAAACGTTTGCAGACACAGTGGATTCCCTCCGGCGCTCGTCAGAAAGCAAGGTCATGACGAGTGAAAGAGAGAAGCGAAGAGCGAAATATCGATCTTTAGCTTTTTACACTCAGCGATATAAGGTTGAAGAATATAATGTGAGCTTCAGGAATTCCTTTCTGTATGAGTAGTTCAATGGCTTAATTAGCTGAGTTACCTTCAAGAAGAAGCAATATCACGAGATATGAATTTCGAGAAACAAAAATCCATCGAAAAGGAGCAAAATCGAAATATGCAATGTAGAGAGACAGAGTACCTGTGGCTAAGATAGGATCTAGAAGCAGGACATATCGTTCAGAGATTTTGTGAGGGAGCTTCTCATAAATAAGCTGATTCACACGAGAAGAGAAACTTCAAAATTCTTGTTTATAAAAAGAGATTATACTTGATACTGAGCAAAATATTAGTTGGGCGACCTGTTTTCCATCGTCGCCATCACGATGGATGAGAATCTTCCCTATTTTAATTATACTGAGCCTTATTTAAAATTTTACTAAATGTATTTGTATTTTCTCCTTTTCTCAATTTTATGTTGTCTATTTATTTTTCATATATATATATTAGATAATATTGTAATTATTTAATATTATCTATATCCTCTATTTCGCTACTAAAGTACTTCGCTATGAAGTTACTTTGTCTCTAAGTTTTCTCTCTTTAAATTTTATCTCTCTAAGACTCTATAGCTTATAATAAGAAGAAGAGAATCTTGAGGTAAATCGGTTCTTCTCGTCGTAGTTAAATATTTTAGTTCATAACACGTTATCAGCACGAACCACTTTTTATCCGATCTAAGGTATGATTTAATATATAATTAAATCAATTTCAATTTATATATTACTATCTATATGGAAGACTCTCTTCTGCTTAATTAACAACGATAGAGATCGAAGAGATCTTATTACCTGTGGTTCTGCCTCCGGAGTATGTGCAGCTTTCAGGTCACCAGTGGGAGGAGTGCTTTTCGCACTTGAGGAAGTCGCTACGTGGTGGAGAAGCGCTCTCTTGTGGAGGATATTCTTCAGTACAGCCGTTGTGGTGGTTGTACTAAGAGCGTTCATCGAGATTTGCAATTCCAGGAAATGCGGGCTTTTCGGCTCAGGAGGGCTCATTATGTTTGATGTGAGTCATGTAGAGGTTAGGTACCACGCAGCGGATATTATCCCGGCCACACTGATTGGAGTCTTTGGTGGCATTCTTGGAAGCTTGTACAATCATCTTCTTCATAAAGTTCTCCGGCTTTACAATCTCATCAATCAGTAAGTGTTTATGATCAGTGAGAACATTCAAGAGTTTTAAAGATTTGTTTCTTACTTAACATTGTTTGATCAACTTTTGTGCAGGAAGGGTAAGATTCACAAGGTGCTTCTAAGTCTTGCGGTATCTCTATTCACCTCGGTTTGCTTGTACGGTCTTCCTTTCTTAGCGGAATGCAAGCCTTGTAATCCTTCGATAGACGAGATTTGTCCAACAAACGGAAGATCAGGAAACTTCAAGCAATTCAATTGTCCAAATGGTTATTACAACGATCCATCTACTCTGCTTCTCACAACCAATGATGATGCAGTCAGAAAAATTTTCTCTTCAAACACACCTAATGAGTTTGGTATGGTTTCTCTCTGGATATTCTTTGGCCTCTACTGCATTTTGGGTCTAATCACATTCGGTATAGCGACACCGTCCGGTCTCTTTCTCCCGATTATCCTCATGGGTTCTGCATACAGTCGGATGCTAGGCGCAGCAATGGGATCTTACACAAGCATAGATCAAGGGCTTTACGCGGTTCTTGGTGCAGCTTCACTCATGGCTGGTTCAATGAGAATGACAGTTTCACTCTGTGTTATATTCCTAGAACTCACCAACAACCTTTTTTTGTTGCCCATTACAATGTTTGTGCTTTTGATAGCTAAAACAGTTGGTGACAGCTTCAACCTGAGTATCTACGAGATCATTCTCCATTAAAGGGCTTACCTTTCTTGGAAGCAAATCCAGAGCCATGGATGAGGAATCTCACTGTAGGTGAGCTTAATGACGCTAAGCCTCCAGTTGTAACACTTAACGGAGTAGAAAAAGTCGCGAATATAGTTGATGTACTCAGGAACACAACGCATAATGCATTTCCGGTCTTGGATGGAGCAGATCAAGCCATTGGTACAGAGCTCCATGGTCTGATCCTAAGATCTCACCTTGTTAAAGTTCTGAAAAAGAGATGGTTCTTGAATGAGAAAAGGAGAACAGAAGAGTGGGAAGTTAAGGAAAAGTTCACACCAGTTGAATTAGCTGAAAGAGAAGATAATTTCGACGATGTGGTAATCACAAGCTCAGAGATGCAATTGTATGTTGATCTTCATCCTCTAACCAATACAACACCTTACATAGTGGTGGAGAGTATGTCGGTGGCTAAGGCTTTGGTGCTGTTCTGGTCAGTGGGTCTCAGACATTTGTTGATAGTTCCCAAGAGTCAAGCTTCAGGGGTAAGTTTGCTTTTTAACACTCTTGATTTAAGAATCAAGAACAACACTATAAAATTTGTTCCTTGTTTGATCAAAATGTTTCTTGTGTTGTTACAAATGTCTCCTGTGATAGGGATCTTAACAAGGCCAGATCTAAAGGCTTATAAAATTCTACAAGCATTTCCTCACTTGGATAAACACAAAAGTGGAAAGGCTCAATGAATAAGGCAAAAGCAAAGAAGGTTCACTCATTGGTTTGTGATTTGTGTTTTTTTCCACTTTTTTAGTTGATATTTTTATCTGTCTAGTTTTGCTTGCATTCTTTCTTCAAGACCAAAAAAAACAAATTATACTATTTCGTAGATTTGTGTTTTCTACTTGTAAATCTCTATTTTTTTCCCCACATTATCAGTTCAAAAGAAGAATAAAGACAATTGAATACAGAACAAAACTTTGAAGCTTCCATTAGAATTTACAACTCTTAAGGAATCGTGTTTTGAGTTCGGCTCTTATCAGTTTATGAGAGTTTGAAGATATTAATTTTTTTCGTCTTGACAGCATTTGAAGATATTAGATTAATTCAAGAATTCTGAAATTAAATTTAGTAAAATTTACTCTCCGAAGTCATTAGAAGAGAAAACTCTCTTAACTCATATCAAAGTACTAATGTATGTAGAAATTAAATCAAAATTCTTTTGTCGAAAATGACTAAACTTTAGTGGCAGCTAAGCTCCATACACGCAAGTTCCCACTGGTGTCTCCACTGAATAACAATCCTTCAGGACCAATTGTGAGTGTGCCGATCGTGTGCGTAGAGAACATCTTTCCTCTTTCTTGAAAACTGTTTATAGCCCAAAAAACAAACAGAATTTAGTGTAGAGATGATTAAAGATTAGAGTACAATATACGTAGAGATTAAGCTTCACTTACGATGGTAGGTTGTAGATGCCAACAGTTCCATTTTGGTAAGAGCAGAATATGATCGGTTTGGCTTCTGCATCGTGCATCCCACAAATAGCATGAACACTCTGTTTCAAACAATCAGATACGTTTTTTGTTAAAACCCAACCCAAGTGTTGTTGTGGTCATTCTGAAGAATAAAAAAAGTGTAAACAAAAAAAAAACATTACCTGTTCTTGTCTGCGAGTTTGGACAACTTTCAAGCTTCCATTTTCAGAACAAGCCCAAACTTTAATGGTCCCATCCAAGGAAGACGATATCAGACACTTGTCCCAACATAAGAGTGACGTGACAGTGTCAGTATGTTGCCTCAGGGTCATTATACATTGCAGGGTGTTGAGATCCCACACCTGGAGAATCACAGGAAATAGAATTGATTGAAATGTGCATTCGAAATAAGATTAAAAATGAAATCAATTAGTAGCAGTCAGTTCTTACCTTTATTGTTCTATCCACAGAACCAGAGTATAGTAGCTGACCTCCAACAACAAAACAGGTGACTTCACCACTATGATGTCCCTCGAGAGTTGTGAAGTATTTGAAAGGCTCAGACTCAGAGTCTATAGCTTTCTAGACTGATACACTACCAGACTGCAATTTCAAAAAGAGCAAAAGGAACTTATTAATATAGATCCAACAAAGAAACAGAAAATTAACACATGTATAGAAAGAGATAGTGAGAAAGTTCAAAATGCTTACACTTGTTCCAGCAAATAGCATTCCGTTTGCAACAGTCATTGCATGCACCTGACCAACTACCCCGTCAAGGTGCAAATCTTTACTGGTTTGAACATTAAAAGCCTGCAGGATTGTATAAACAAAAACTTTAACACCAGAACCAACATGAAGAATACCACCGAGTTTAACGTATGGAATTAAGATGATAGAAAGCATATTCGAGTTGAGAGACGCCTTAAACTAACCTTTACGGCATTTGGCAAGCCAAGGAAAATCCATGGGCCTTCACTGATTAGAGATCCTGATTCTACCTGGAGGTTGATGGCATGTACACACTGACCAGTATGGCAGTCCCAAATTTGCAATGTACCATCGCTACTGACTGAAAAGAGTTTATCTGAACCCTGAGGGAGGGTGATCCCTTTTAGATCCTGTGGAAAAAACCTATATTTAGCCAAGAGTAAAACACCATGAATATCATTCATTATAGGAGCAAAAACTGGAAACGTACCTTCTTGTGTCCTTCAAGAGCAGCTACCATGGCCAATCCAGGGAAACAAGACCAAGAGTGTAAGAACTGGCATTGCTCACCCCTCTTGCAGTTTCTAGCTTTCCAGTACTTACATACACTTTTTTGGGACTGCTGTAATCTCTGGACTCCCAACCTTTGGTGTCTGAAATAGATGAACTTCTTGGCCCATATGCAGCATTCTTCCTAAGCTGGTTTGACAAACAATATCATGTGCCTAAAACTGGTGGTTTCGTTGACCCATTGGCTTCGTTCTTCCTTGGCCTGTTGCCTTCTGGTGCTTTGTACTCTTTTGACGTCCAAACCAGATTCCTTGACAACTTATTTGGACCTTTCTTCATTCCATTGTCATAAGGGACATAGGGTCTTCTCGGAACTCTATCTGCTGTGAAATCTTGCTGTCTTTTAACTCCAAGATTCCTTCCGTGTGAGTATCTCCTTGGCGCCTTGTAATCCATACTAAACATTGAGAAAATACTAACTTTATAAGAGTGAACCACAGAGTCGAGAATTGTTGCCTCATCCATGATGATCGATACATAAATTTTCAGAAGGGTGACAAGTCGAGAAGTAAGGAGTTTCTGAATTCCTTAATCGATAGAAGTACGAAGAGAATCAAAAGCACCAATCCTCTTTCTGTAACCCCACGTTCAATCCAGGTATCATAGAGCATCACGTCCACAGAAAAACCAAATAAATCTCTAGTTTCAATCTCCATTCATAATCCTAACCTAAAAGCAACTAAAAAACCGAAAGATTTCTTCGATTCCAAACAAGCCATAGTCGACGATCGATCATCCGAGTCTCTAATAGCAGTAGGAAACTCATCACAAATAAAAATCGAAAGGCTTCGATGAATTCATAACTGTGCGTTCATACGTATTCAAAACCCTAAATACAACAATAACAACAAATAACCCCAAAAAGAGACTAGAGAGATCTAGCTCCGGCGAAGGCACATAGAAGAAAAAACTCGAATCCGTCATCCTTATCGGTGAAAATAACTTTCCCTTATTGGTGGAAACCCTAGATCTCTGGGTATCGATGCGAATAGGAGTACGAGAATCGAGAGGATCATGAAGAAACCCAACCGAAAGTGAAAGCACGAAGAAGACATCATCATAATCGTGGAGAAGCGTAGTCGAAGTAAGCAAACCTGAGAGATCAAACGTTCGTAGGATCTAGAACTTCGATTGGGGAACGCTCTTCAATTCGATCGAAAACAGAGACAAAAAAAAAAAAAGAGGAAATTTTGATGCGGATGAAACTCTTGTCTTGCCTGGGAGTGGTGTATATATAGAATTATAGATAGGCGTGGAGGTTACGCTACGATGATTTTCTTATTAGGCTTTATTTAGGCCGATCGTTATGTTTTAGGTAGGAGTGTCAAAATGGGCCAAATTTAATGGGTCGATCCAACCCAAACTGATTTATTAATCCTAATGGTCATACTATTTGGATCATAATGAGTTGATGAGTCAAATGAGTTATGGGTCAATGGGTTGATGAGTCAATGGGTTGATAGGTCAATGGGTTGATGGGTCAATAAGTTGATGGGTCAATGAGTTTATGGGTCATATGGATTGGGTTGTAATAGTTTATAGTTAACCATTTACTCATTAAAATATCATACTTAGCATCCTCATCATCATATTAACATCATCATATCATTATCGCCATATCATATTTCATCATCATCATATCATCATCATACTAAAATTTTCCGCAAAAAATACGAGTTCACATTTTTTCCGCCAAAAACATGAGTCAATATTTTTCCCGCCAAAAACACGGTTTCATAATTTTTCCGCCAAAAACACAATTTCATAATTTTCCCGCCAAAAACACGGTTTCATAATTTTCCCGCCAAAAAACACGGTTTCATAATTTTCCCGCCAAAAGCACGGTTTCATAATTTTTCCGCCAAAAACAGGGTTTCATAATTTTCCCGCCAAAAACACGGTTTCATAATTTTCCCGCCAAAAACACGGTTTCACAATTTTTCCGCCAAAAAAACACGAATCCATAATTTTTTGCCAAAAACATAATTCCGTAATTTTCTCGCCAAAAATGTGATTTCATAATTTTTCCGCCAGAAGACGTGAATCCATATTTCATGCCATTGATGATGATGGCAAAATGATAATATATGATGATAATAATTATTTATTAGTTATTTTTATATTTATTGTTATTAAATATTTATTAATTAATTATTTTAGTTTTATGGGTCATCTGAGTTGATTCAACTCATTTAATCATTAAAACCATCAAATTAATTTGAGTTATGGGTTAACTCAACCCATTTAACAAATGAGTTGGGTCAATTCAAAAACCATTTAAGTTTGAACTCATTGAGTTATGGGTTGGTTTGGTTTGGTTTACCCATTTTGACACCTCTACCTTAGATCGAATAAAGATCGGCTCGTACTTAGATCGGATAAAAAGCGGTTCGTGCTGTAACGTGTTGTAAACTAGAGAGTTTTAGAGAGATAAAATTTGTTCTTATTAATTTTTTTCTTATATGCTTATAGATAATATTAAATAATTCTAATTATCTAATAAAAAGTAATAATTTTGAGGAGAGAGAGAAGCAGCGAAAGAAATGAGTAATTTAGCAAGGGATGAGTGAAGTAAGTATATTGATTGAAATGAGATACATATACAGTTATACACACATACACATATACCATGATGATATAATTTTGATACGATAGAGCTCTAAATTGTTTTTAAAAAGTCTTATCTTATGTCTATGTAATAATTTTTTTTCTAAGCAAAGCGAATATCTTACCTAGTTATAAGCTTATTGTCAAGGTTTTATACTGAACGACGAGGGCCATTAACGATCACTGTGTCCTCAGGGAATAATAAGCGACGTGTATTGTGCTCTGCGCCTCTGCGAAACTCTAAAAGAAGAACTGAGCTACCAAAACATTAGCCCCTGCTCGAGTTTCTCATTACAACTTGTTTCTATATATAAAACCCATAACATCTTATTAATCGGGGTTTTTAGGTTGAACAATCGGAATTGCAATCCAATCCTGACATTTAAATGCCATTTTCAAGTTGAAACAACAAGGATCATATCCCAAGCAAAACGTCTCATCATACATGAAAAAAAAAAGCATCAACACTTATACCCAATAACCCTCTTTAGGTTTCTTGTTAAGCCGAGCTTACAAGAACAAATAGCGGCGTCTCTCCTAGTTTCTCCTTTCCCTTCAAAAACCAGCCACATATCTCTTTATAAGCAAATTAGTGTAAGAGACTGGAAGCAGACAGTATAACAGAGATAAAGAAGCTAAACCTTAAGCTCTGGTAACTCAATTACGCAAGCACACTCAACAATCTTCACTCCTACTCGCTCTGCAAAACACAACCAATCAGGTGAGAGAGACAGTCAAAGTTTAACTGAAACATTTTGTTATTCAAGCATATGAGGCACTATCACAAGGATGAATTGACAACATGAAAAACGTGAAAACAAATCTAATCTTAGACTTACCAAGTAGTCGGATTGCAGCACCGAGAGTCCCACCTGTGGCAATGAGGTCATCAACAATAATAGCACGCTCACCAGGCTCTACAGCACCTACATGCATCTCCATCGTATCTGTTCCATACTCCAACGAATACTCCTCCGAAATAACCTTCCCTATTAAAGAAACCAAAATCATTAGGCATAGAATTCACTTGCATGGATAAACAAGTAATGCGATAACTATTTGGCACTGCTCAATAAGTCTCTAAATGAATTAACACCTTTTTCGTAATTGGTCAAGATTAACAACTTAGACCATGGATATGTAACCAAAAAAAAAAAAAAAAAAACACTTAAGCTACTGGGGAGTTACCACAAAGATATATGATCTAGCAAATGAGCAGCATCATAGATAATCGAAGCGATAGCAAGATAAAAGTCACCTTGCTCAAGTCCGAGATAACAACAATTGTAAACTTAGAGCTAACTGAGACGTTTGATGTAACTCAGTATTAAAACAGCAAGTCACACTAGACAAAAGAAAAATATACCAGGCAACTTCTTGGGCTTCCTCATGGGAACAAATTTGGCACCAATAGCCAAGGCAATAGGAGGGCCAAAAATGAAACCTCTAGCTTCAACACCTGCATTCCCCACAACATCTTAGAGGCCATTTAGGCAAGGACGAAAAATCATCTACCACTTCATTACATACTAAAAGAAATCAACTTTCATTTCAAGGTAATACACACTCAGTATCCAATTAAGGCCAATATAACTCGTAAGATCTTTTATTCAAAAGCAACCAAACAGAATCTATATAGTTTACCTGCAACAACAGATATGTCCTTGTCTTTGTATCTATCAACAAACAAAGCAATAGTATCCTTAAAGGCCTCAGTGTCGAGAAGAAGCGTCGTTATGTCCTGAAACATGATCCCTGCCAAGTATATCCACTTAAAACTTTACGATCGCAACGCAGATCAAGACTAAGAGAGTACAATCCTCGTAGAAACATAGAAAAAAACGGAGACCTGGTTTAGGGAAGTCGGGGATGACTCTAATGGAAGATGCGATCTTGGCGATTCTCGGATCTTGCACATCTTCAGTCGCCATTTCACTGTCCCGACTCGCTGCTGCAACTTTAGCACAAGACTCGGCTTCAGATTTGTAAACAGAGACAGACCTAAGACTCAAATGAGAAACAGTGATGATAAAATGACCAATTTATCCCAAATGGTTTCACTCTTTGACGTAATTGCCCCCACCCAAGCAATATGTCCTTTTCCCAAAGGAAACAAAAAGTTAAAAAGGAAGAAAAAAGAAAGAGGTGGTGGGGTCTACTGGCGGAGGAAAAGAGGCGGAGGGAGTTGGTAGAACGGTGGCTTGAGAGGCGGATCGAAGGAGGCGCACGGTGGTGGTAGTTGAGAAGACAGTTGCGAGGGACAGGAGGAGCAAGGGAGAGACGATGAGAGACGAGTGGAGAAATTATTGTTTGCATTTTCTTTGGACTTAGAGATATTACTTGATCCTATCTTAAAAGGGATATCTTAAAGGGTAATTATTGTTTGCATTTTCTTTGGACTTAGATATTACTTGATCATATCTTTAAAGGGATTATCTTAAAGGGTAAAGACGATGAGAGACCAGTCATTGATCTTATCTTAAAAGGAAATGTACTGAACTTTGAGATGAAATAATGGGAAAACGTTCTATTTTCCTCTGAACTATGGGTATATTTTGTAGAACTCCACCAAATTTTGCCTTTTTTTTTTCAGATCACTACTCAAAAAGTATCCTAAATCTAAATGTCCACAATATAAAAGTTGCAATTCTATATCTTCCCGACAAAAAGTTTCAAACTTAAATATCCACGAGCATCGATTAAGATTACAACCCGATTACAACCCAATTACAACCCGACTAATAAATTAATTTACGTTTGCTTTTGTAATTGAAACACGTCAACAAATGTTCATTAAATCTGCTTTCTAATTTAAACTACCAAGCAGACTTCAAAATGGTAATATGGTAAGAGACTGAGAGTAATTGTGAAAGCTGGTGACATTATTGTAAATATACTGACGCCTAAGGATACAAAAGAGACAAATGACTATTTTCCACTAGTAGACCTTTTAGGGTGTTACTTTTGCAATTGATCGCCAAATTCCAATCAATTACCGCAATCCCCCAATAAAATTTGTCAAAACCAGTCTTTGATTATTTTTAGAGTATTTGATGACAACTAAAAAGTTCATACTTATTATATAAAAAAAAAATAGCATTACCAATTCAAACGAATTTCATCTATTTTAAATATAATTATATTTTGTTGACTTATGATTTTTTCATACCATATTAATTTTATGCAGATATATAATTTAAAATTTTCATATAAGTTGACCGTTGTCATTTAATTGTTGCAAAACGCGTGAATTGTTATGTAGAAATTTAGTGTGCCAAATAGAATTATGATCTCCCAAAGTACTCTTGTATATGGAGATCCAATATGAGAATAGATCCAAACCAAATTAAAAATATAGTATGATCTTTTTTATAATTAGATTGAATATTGGATCCCAAATATTTTGTCCAGACTATTTCCCAGCTTAAAGTTGGCAGTAATTTGGAGATAATTAATTAACTAGGTGATTTACCCATGTCCTGTGTAGGATTAAATTTTTTTTAATCAAGTATAACCTATTAAAAAATTTAGTTATAATATCTAAAATATTTACATGGATATTCAAAAAACAAATATAGTTTCTTAACATAATAATTATATTATTGTTGTTTTTATATTTTGTTAACCCATATATGATAATTGTATTACATTTGATCTAATATAATATGTTAACATGGATGTTATCATTGGGATGAAATTTTATTTATTTTTACTAATTTGATGCTTATTTATTTAATTTGGACATAAAAAGTAAAAACAAACATCTTGGTCGATAAAAACCACTTCTAGAGATTCTCCAGCACCAAAGATGAATTATTTCCAGAGGCGACCAATTTTAACTTTTATTTTCCACAAATTTTTGTATGGCTTGACATCAGAAATATCAGGAAAAAGACAGAATATTGTCTAGAATGAATTTTTCTTGGCAATAGTATTTTTGGGTATGATTTGAATAGGATGGAAAATAAAAAGGTTAAATTTTTACTTATATAAATGTACCATATCAACGTCATGGAATAAAATACTTTATGAAAATAGAATATTCTATAAAAATGTTGCTATATAATATTTTAAAATAGAATGATGCAATATATATTTACTATATATCGTTCTTTTTTAAAAATGATGTAATATCACGCTAAAAGTGTAATTAGAAACCTTCCATTTTTACATTTATGTTAATATATAGGTTTAAAAGATATATGTTTAATAAACCAATTAAATTGAAAATTTTAAAATTAGTAATAACAATAAGTTATTAGTTATATTATATATATATATACATTGCCTAAAAGGTGTAATACACTTACTTTTCTTTTTACAAAAAAAAAATTACCTTTCTATATGTCACCGAAAAAAGGTGTAACAAAACCTAAATTATTTTTAATTAGATATACTATAAGATTTAAAATTTATGTATATTTTTATATTGAAACCTTCATTTTTAAATTAGTAATAATAATGCTTAGTTATACTATATATATGTTGCCTAAAAAATATGTAATAAACCTATTTTTTTTTAATTAGATATACTATATGATTTTAAGATTATGTATATTTAAAATTTATATGCAATGACATTAGAATGTAATATTTCTAATTAGTGATGCCTTATTTCATAAATTATGTGGAAAGTCGTTGTGAGGACTACACGTCATAATGGTACTGATGTAATATACCATGTAGAAGTAAGGTTATTTTCATATAATGTTTCTCAATTAATATATCCTTTTACTATTATTTGGAGAGTACAAATAAAAAAATAACATTAATATTTGTTAATATTTACTTTCTTATGCCATTGATATTAAGACCATTTGCTAATTTCTTATTAAGGTTATGATTGTAAATTTCATTAGTACCTTAAAAACAGAATTAAATCGTGATATTTCAGGATATCAATATTTCGACTACGGAATATCCAAAGATTCGTAATATCTTTTGGAGAATACATTTATAGAAATAATATTTAATTTGTTGAATGACAAATAATAAGCTAACTCAAAATTATTATTTAAATATTAAAATTATTGCAATATTATAACTAAAACTTTTGAATAAAACTTAAAATTTTTAAAAAATCATTCCGTGTTATAGCAGTAGGCCTGGGAATTAGGCCCGCAGTCCGTGGGGCCCGTTGGTTTTGATCCGCCGCGGGGCGGGTATGAGCTTAGATTTTTTTGCGGGTTTTTTCGCGGGGCGGATCTTATGCGGATTGAAGAATTGGTGAGTTTTGCGGGAGAGCCCGCGGGTCCCGCAGGTACCCGTTAATTTTTTTTTTGTTTTTTTCTAATATTTTATAGAATTTACATTTTTACCCTATATTTTTTTTAAAAAAATATTTTTTTCACAAAATTTGTACATTTGCATAATTTATCCCATACATTTTTGGCGGGTTATGCGAGTTTCGCGGATTTGCATGTTGTGGATTTGCGGATACCCGCAGACCCTGCGAGTATTTTGCGGGCGGTGCTGGTTTGATTTAGGAAAAAAATTCTTATGCGGGACGGATTCGGGTTTAGTAAAAAATGAAAAAACCCGCGGGCTTTTATGCATGGCGGAGTAGATCGATCGGCTTTCCAAGCCTATTTAATAGCAGGGAATAAATTCTAGTAAGTGATTACGAGAATATCACACAAATCTAGCCTCCTCAGTAGCCCTGGGCATAATAACCGGACCCAAAAACTCGATCCGAACCCGGCCCGAAAAACCCGAACCGAATCCGAACCGCAATTGTAGAAATATCCGAACGGATAATGTTTTAAAGTATTTTAAAACCCGACCCGAACCCGAACCGAATCCGAAACCCGTGGGTACCCAAAAATATCCGATATATAAATGTATATATATAAAAATATATTAGATATATTGGGTTTTGGGGTATTTTTGGATATATTAGGATAAAAATATCCAATGTTTTCGTTTTCTCCGGATATTTCGGTTATTTTTGGGTAATTCGGGTAGATTTGGGTTAAAATTAACCGATGTTTTAATTTTTTCCGAGTATTTCAGATATTTTTGGGTAATTCGAGTAGATTAGGGTATATTTAGATAAAAAATATCCGAAGCCGAACTAAGAACCGAAATTTTTTGGTATTTATCGGATATCAATATTAAGTATATATCCGACCCGAACACGCAAAGAACCGAACCGAACCCGACCCGATTTTTTTAAATACTCGAATGGATCCTCAACCCCTAAACCCAAAAACCCGAAATCCGAATGGGATCCCGAACGCCCAGGACTACTCCTCAGCAACAAATAGGGTAGAATGTGTTATCTAATGGGCCACTTAATGTCAATGAGGCCTAATGAACATTAACTCAGCCCATAATGGTACGCGCGTTGTGACTTGTGACGTGAACCAGTTTCCGTCTGGTCGTTGAATTTTCACGGGAAAGTATATCACAAGCAATTTCTTTACTTACCTGTGACTTGAAGCTAATTCCCCAATTTCGTTTTCCATCTTCTCTGTGTTTCGTTTTCAAAATTCACATATTCCTTATGAATTAAAAAAACCTAAAACCTAATCCCGAAGTAAACTCGTCAACCACTGCGTCCATGACCTCCCAACGATACTCTTCCCTTATATGCTTCCTCTTCTTCCTTTCTGGGATCCAACCCTACCCACACATCTCCGTCAGATATGAAGAATCGCTCTTGCCTCTCGGCCATTCTGCTGTTCCTCTTCTTCTCCGCTTCTTCCGCTGAACAAAATGCTCGGACAGAGCGAATTTCAGGTACTTCTTGTTCCAGATTGGAATGTAGAGTTGAATTGATTGATTTGTTTGCGATTAATCCTTTAGGAGTGTACTAGTTTACTCAAATAATTAGAAATATGAGGTTTCTTCGGTGTGTGCCCTTTTCAACTTGGTTTATGTATATGTATAAGCAATTTGATTTGCTGTGTAAGAGAGCTCAACAAGGTTTTATATTCCCTGAAATGCAGGAAGTGCTGGTGATGTTTTGGAGGATAATCCAGTGGGAAAGCTTAAGGTTTATGTATATGAGCTCCCAAGCAAGTACAACAAGAAATTACTCCAAAAGGATCCTCGATGTCTTACACACATGTTTGCTGCTGAGATTTTTATGCACAGGTTTCTATTATCTAGTCCTGTTCGAACGCGTAATCCTGATGAAGCTGATTGGTTTTACACGCCAATTTACCCTACTTGCGATCTCACTCCTACCGGCTTGCCATTGCCTTTTAAATCTCCGCGTATGATGAGAAGCGCAATACAACTTATCTCATCAAATTGGCCTTATTGGAATCGGACTGAAGGAGCTGATCACTTCTTTGTTGTGCCCCATGACTTTGGAGCTTGCTTCCATTATCAGGTAGGTTATATCGGCACTCAGGAACACACTTTATTTTTTATATGCATTGAATACTTTGGTGATTGCTGTCCCTCACGAACACCCTGTAATTGATCTAACAATGATACATGATCATTGGCTTCAAATTAGCTGTTGTATTATCACATTAGTACTTAGTTACATAGAAACTGAACATCTGCTTATGACTTTATTGCATAAGATTGTAGAATTGTCCAATGATTTGTGTGGGAATTGAAGGTTTGATTGACATTGAACAGGAGGAAAAAGCCATTGAAAGAGGGATTCTTCCGCTACTCCAGCGTGCCACTTTGGTTCAGACATTTGGTCAGAGGAACCATGTGTGTTTGGACGAAGGCTCTATCACTATTCCTCCTTTTGCACCTCCACAGAAGATGCAGGCCCATCTTATTCCTCCAGATATTCCACGTTCTATCTTTGTCTACTTCCGCGGTTTGTTCTACGATGTTAACAACGACCCAGAAGGTGGCTATTATGCAAGGTACACATTTTGTAGACTTGTAAAACTCTCAAGTGATGGGGTTTCACTAGTTTTACATAAATTTTTCAACCAAAACGGAACCATCAAACTGAATAGTATATAAAATGTATACATCAAGATCTACCTGTTAAGGTCACAGTTCACCATTCCTCATTAGGAAGTTAGGCTATATATAACTATATAAGGTTAGCTAATATCAAATTGTTTTGGAATCTGCTGAATGGATTTCTCTCTTTGTATAGAGGTGCAAGAGCAGCGGTGTGGGAGAACTTCAAGAACAACCCTCTATTCGACATCTCAACAGATCACCCGACAACATACTATGAAGACATGCAAAGAGCCATCTTCTGTCTATGTCCTCTAGGGTGGGCCCCATGGAGCCCGAGGTTAGTTGAAGCGGTTGTGTTTGGGTGCATTCCAGTTATCATAGCAGACGACATAGTACTGCCTTTCGCAGACGCCATCCCTTGGGAAGAAATAGGAGTTTTTGTTGCGGAAAAAGACGTCCCTGAGCTAGACACGATCTTAACGTCAATACCAACAGAAGTGATCCTCAGGAAACAGAGACTCCTCGCAAATCCTTCGATGAAACAAGCCATGCTCTTCCCTCAACCAGCGCAACCAGGGGATGCATTCCATCAGATACTTAACGGGTTAGCTAGAAAGTTACCCCACGACCAACGCATATACTTGAAGGCAGGTGAGAACACACTGAACTGGACTGCTGGTCCGGTTGGTGACCTTAAACCTTGGTAAACTCAGAAAGAGTGATATGTCTTGGAGTTATTTCTGAGTGATATGCCTTTTTTTAGCTCTTAAAAAAGCATTAGAAGTCCTCCGCGTGGATTATTTTTGTAGATAACAGTACTTGAGGTACATGTACCAAGTTGGATGTACTGTACACCTTCGCTTCGGTTGATCATACTACCGTACACTCTTTTTTTCTTCACATTGTCATTTTTAACTTTTATCTCCAATCAATTAAAGTATCAATGTCCGTCCAATAACCCGAAAAGTTGTGAAAACACAAGTAGTATTTTTTCTGAATAAAATTAGAATATTTTATACATATAAAAAACTAACAATATAGCAAATTAATTTTTTATTAAAAAAAGTAGTTAATAGGAGTATTATTTAGCAAAATTGTTATTAAGCTTGTAGATAAAATGGGCCTATAGTCTAGTAAGAAATGGGCTGATCGAGGCAAAGCTCGAACTAGTCTAAGACCTTTGCTCTGGTCTTCTTTGAGACTTGAGAGAGAGAGAAAGAGAGAGAGGAGGCGGCGATGGGAGGAGGAATGGGTGCGTTTTGGGGAACTCGGGTGATGGAAATAGTGAAGAAGCACGATTCCGGTGGTCTTCTTTGGAAGCGAATCAAGCTTACCCCTACTCGTAAAGCCAATGCCAAAACCCGCCTCCGTCGCGTTTGGCAGGTACTCTCCTTTTCCATCTTTTAGGGTTTTAATAAACCTTTCTCCCATTTTCCTAGTCTATATTCGTGATAGATGTTTTTTTTTTCCTGCCAAGGATGGATTAGGATTAGGACTGTGTTTGTTGATGTTTCTTGAGAAAATGTTGGTGGATTCATTTCAAAATTATGTGTTTCATTTGCAAAAATGGTTTCAGGCATTGTTCAGTTTTGTGTGATGTGGTCTCCTCAGGGTTTGATTAGTTGTAATGAGTTATGACAAGGCCAATTGTGTAGTTTATAAATTTACTTATGCTGCTCAAGATTTTGTTCTTGATAGACCTTGGCTTCTAAATATCGCTCGAACTAGGAATAGAGTATATCGGCTTTATTGATGTTATATTAGTGAACCAAAGTAGAATTTTAGAGTTTGCTTACCAATCAACCAGACAAATGCTTGGTATTCATTTTTCCTGATAAATTAACATGTGCTTGTCCATCTCTCAATACGCTTGTGTTATACTTTTTGGTATAGCTTGTCGATCTATCAACACGTATGTGGTGATTTTGAGCTAAAACGAACATGTCTGTCAATAACCACCAGTTTATAAAAAAGTTCAACTCAACTCTCTTATATCTTTGTCAACACAAGTATTGTTTTAAAAGATTTTGGGAGTCTTGCAGAATGAGGCTGTTCTAAGGGCGTGTGGTGAATCAGATGCACCAAATTCGCCAGGAGCTAGCGACACAAAAATCTGTAGCAGTGCGGTGAAAAATGAGTAAGGCGGAAGAGAAGCTAGAAACATGGTCGTAGTTTATAATGAATAGTAGATCAAGTCTCTGTCTTCTCCTGATTTAAAAAAAATAATATTTGAACCTTGTGTTGGGTTATTTGTTTTACATGTTGAATCTGCAACGGTTTAGCCAAAGAAGAGCACCCCCACACCAAATCAAAACGTAGGATTTGAGTATTGGTGCCTTTTTATTGCTTTTGTCACCAAGCTGCTCAATTTCTTGCTCTTGGCAACACAAATTTAATCCTTAACCTCGATGTCCCTTAGTTAGAGTACACTGTGGGTTCAATACCAGAATTTGTCGAAGTTAGCGGTACAAATGATTTATACATTTTGGTTTAGCTACTAAAGTGGGACATTTTTGAAAATCACACAAATCTCTCTTTTGTTTTTGTTTCTACATAATTACATGTTGAAATAACAGGTTCTAGCCTTATCTTCAAATCTTGTTGAAATGTTAAAGGTATATTTCAACCATATTATATTAAGTAATTTTATCAAATACCACTTTTAATGTATCCTTTTCCAAAAAAAAAAAAATTAAAGTAAAAACACTTTTAAAAATACCACTAAAAATACTCATTTTCGTATTTGACCTTTTATTGAAACTTTTGATAAGATTGGACCAAAACAATAAGGGAAAATTAAACTTAATATAGTATACAAATTACCATCTTATTATATAAATAAGAATGCGTTTAACGTGAGCGTGATACGTGTCAAAGAAATAATTCATTAGATTTTGACACGTGTCATTACTAATTTAGATTACGACACGTGTCAAAGCGATAATTCATAAGAATTCGACATGTGTTAATTAAAATATTATATCAGTTAATAATAACTTTCCGATAATGGTAATTTTCTATATAAAAATATATAATAGATAATTAATTAAAAATTTTGTCATTTTAAGCAAAAATGTCAATAGCAACAAAGAAAACTTTCTTCTACACAATTGTCAGTTTAAATAAAAGATAAAAAAAATATCTTATTATATATAGCTGAACGCGTTTAACGTGAGCGTGACACGTGTCAAATGGATAACTCATTAGATTTTGACATGTGTCATTGCTAATCTTAGATTGTGACACGGATCAAACTCATAAGAATTCGACAGGTGTCATTTTTTTTATAATAGTAATTTTCTATATAAAACTGTAAAATAGATAATTAATTAAGATTTTTGTTAAAATATCACAATAATAGAAAAGACAACTTATATGGTAATTTTCTATATAAAAATGTAAAATAGATAATTAATTAAGATTTTTGTCAGGTTAAGCAAAAATGTCAATAACAGAGAAAATTGTCAGTTTTGATAATAAAAAAATGTCAGTTAGAAAAAAAACACGAAAAATATCAGTCAGGCTTGGGATGAATTTGTATACAAAACGAAGCACATGACGCTCTAATGGGATCGAGAAGCATTCTCCAGGTATTATCTCTGCTTCATGCGGAGCTGAAGGCGCTGATTTGGGCAATGGAGTGTTTGTTAGCCCACCAGAGACCAGACGTCTGTATCCACACGGACTGTTCAGAGCTAGTGAAGATGGTGCATGCCCCAATGGAGTGGTCAGCGTTCGAGATGTATTTAAACGACTACATGAAGCTCAAAGAAGGTTTTGTAATTTTTTCGGTGTCTTGTATACCACGTCGCTCTAATGTTCAAAGAGATAAATTAGCGGTAAGTGCTAGAGTATTATCGCAAGAGGTGAGCTATGTAAACTCTGATCCCCCAGTTTGGATTTCTAAATCGTTTTAAATTTAAATGAACAGTTGACAAAAAAAAAACGAAAAATATAAAAACGAAAAAATAAAAAAATGTTAATTTTTCAAATTAATATTGTAGTAGTTTGGTTATAAATACCATAGTATAAACTCTTAACAAATCATCTTCTCATTCATCTTTTAATTTTTGTTATTCATCATATTAAATCAGAAAATATTAAATCAGAAAATTGTTAGTTTTGACAAAAAAAAAATGATAGTTAAAAAAACGAAAAATATAAAACGAAAAAAATAAAATAAAAAATAATTTTTCAAATTAATATTGTAGTAGTTTGGTTATAAATATCATAGTATACACTCTTAACAAATCATCTTCTCATTTATCTTTTAGTTTTTGTTATTCTTCATATTAAATCAGAAAAATGAATTCAGAAGTTCATCGTAACCTAAATCAATTAGACAAAAAATCGTGTTTATCGTCGTACTGTAGTGCACTTGCTTCGAAAATAGGAAACACGGAATATCAAAGCAAATAATCTATTCATGGGAATAGAGTTATTATTGCTTGATGAAAAGGTAATAATTTGTTTTAGTAACTATTATTATATTTGCTTTTATATTAGTGTTTAATTTATTTTAATTATGTAAGAAATACTATTTAAAAATATTAACTTATTTTAATTTTTCTTTGGTCATTCATAAGAAAATACAATTCTAGCCTATGTGCATCATTCTCTTATTAGAAAATTTTATGACCAACTCGGTGAAAAAAACATCATTGAAATTTGCAATTTTAATGTGTAATCTGCTAACAACAGAAAATATAATGTTTCTAACCATCAATAGTTTATAAAATTGACGGAAAGAACAAGTATTGCAGGTGTTGATCAAAAAATTTATTACGTGTAGGTGATGGCACAACACCTAAGTTTATAAAATATAGAACTTTAAATGATGAAACATCTTTGGTACAAATAGATGGAGACTTGCTTTTGCAAAACCATGAAGATTCTGGAGAAGGCATTGCAAAGTCTACATATCCAGACTTTTGTGATTCATTTGAAGACAAGGATTATCTAATAAAACGTGCAATTCTTACTCCAAGAAATGAGACGGTAGAAGAAGTGAATAACTACATGTTGTCTTGCCTAAAAGGAGAAGCAAAGGAATACTTGAGTTCTGATACTATCGGTGATGACAAAAAACAAAGTAAAAATCAACAGATTCTTTACCCATAGAGTTTTTAAATTCTTTGAAACTTTCATATATTCCAAACCACTAACTAACTCTAAAGATAGGTGCGCCAATAATGTTGCTAAGAAATTTAGATCAAATAAAGGGGCTTTGCCACAGTACGAGATTATTGGTAACTCGCTTAGGCACAAGGGTTGTCAAAGCAAAAGTACTTACTGGAACATATGTTGGAGAAATAGTTCTTATTCCTAGGATAATTCTTACATCAAATGATGCAAAATGATCTTTTAAACTAAATGATCTTTTAAACTAAAAAAATGTCAGTTTTCTATGCGAGTTTGTTATTGAATGACTATCAACAAGAGTCAATGTCAAATATTAAACAAAGTTGGGTTATATTTGCCAAACGCAGTCTTTTTTCATGGGCAATTATACATTGCGTTAGAACTCGTGCATAGTACGGATCTAATATCTAGTTAATAAATAAACAACGATAATTAAAAAAAAATCTGGGGTTGAAAAAAAAAAAAGGGAAAAAACAAAACCTGGGCAAAGTCGGATCGGTATTGGAAACAAGCAAGCCCCTCCTTAGCCTTTCCTTTCTCTTGCTCCTTCACTCACTCTCGATCTCAGACGCGAAAAGCTTTCTTCTCTTCCAAAGGCAAATCGAAAACCAGCAAAAAGTTTCTCCGCCAAATCTCTCCAAAACCCTTTCTCCTTTCTACTTGGCTTTTTCTACTGCGCTCGCTCGTTCGTTCGTCTCCTATTTACGTAATCTCGAAGTCGGTTGTTTCAATCCCGCCATGGCCGAAGGGAAGTTCAATCCGCCTGACGATCTCATCTTTTCCAAATCTTCTGATCAGTTGAAAGGTACTTCCTGCAGCACCTTCTTGCCTCTCAATCCTCGTCTTGTTCTTCTTTTTTGATTTCGTGAATTTGAATTTGAATTTTTTTTTCTCTCTGGACCGATTTGAATGCGGAGAAACAAATGTAATCGTTTGGTTTCTGGATCTGAATTCCCTAGGATGCGGCAGCCATGTATATCAATCAGATTTATCATAATTTGACCTAATATGTGCTGATTAGGGTTCTACGATTTCAATCTATCTTTATCAACCTTGTTATGTCCGCTTTAGATGCATTAGCAACTTCCATGTTTGGATTAAAACGAGAGACGTAATTCTCTTTTGTTGCCGATTCCAGACTTTGGGATCTGGAATTAAGAACCAAGGATTTGGTCGTGCCTCTAAGTCCGGCAGTACTGGTTTTCTGACTCTGTTATCTGTTTGATTTCTCTGATTTCCTTCAGCTATTGACTACCTTATATTTGTTGTTCTGCAGAATTGGCCTCAGATAACAGCATTCCTTTGTCTCCGCAGTGGCTTTACACGAAATCCAGCGAGAGCAAGATGGTAATACCTAATCAAGAAACATGTTATACTTTTCTTCTCTTTTTATCAACTGATAAGATCCGAAGATGCTATGCTTCGTATCTAGAAAATATCAAGTTCTTAGATGAGTTTTGCTGTTTCTCTGTAACATTTTTACTCTTTCATGGTCCATTCATCTGATGTTGTTTCTCTGTGATAGGATATTCGATCTCCTACTCCTGTTCCTATGGGAAATCCAAGTGACCCAAATCTGAAGGATGCATGGCGCTTGGATGCACCCGAAGACAAAAAGGACTGGAGGAAAATTGTGCCTGAGAATGAAACTAGTCGCAGATGGCGTGAAGAGGAAAGAGAAACTGGTTTACTCGGTGTCAGGAAAGCAGATCGAAGAAAAACAGAACGTCGGATTGACAATGTCTCAAGCAGAGAAATTGGTGACAGTAAAATTACTGCTTCTTCTGATAGGTGGCATGATGTTAGTTCTCGTGCTGCTGTACATGAACCTCGGCGCGACAACAAATGGTCATCTCGCTGGGGTCCTGATGACAAAGAGAAAGAAACCCGTTGTGAGAAGGTAGATAATAACAAGGACAAGGAAGAGCCTCATAGTGAAAGTCAATCTGTGGTTAGCAGCATCCGTGCAACCCCTGAACGGGACTCTGACCCTCGTGACAAATGGAGGCCACGTCATAGGATGGAATCCCAGTCTGGTGGGCCGACTTCTTATCGCGCTGCACCTGGGTTTGGACTTGATAGAGGACGAGCCGAGGGCCCAAATTTAGGGTTCACTGTGGGCCGAGGAAGGGCATCTGCAGTTGGGAGGGGTTCTTCAACCTCCTTAATTGGTACTGGTGCATGTACTTTCTTAGGAAATGAAAGTATTCCTGGTAAACAAAGCGCTTCAGCCTCTATGTTTCGGTATCCAAGGGGTAAGTTGCTTGACATGTATAGAAAACAGAAGCCTGATTCTTCCCTAGGTAGGATACCGACTGAGATGGAGGAAGTTGCCTCCATTACTCAAGTGGCTTTGATCGAACCTCTTGCTTTTATCGCACCTGATGCCGAAGAAGAGGTATGGTCCCCACTGAGAACTGGCTTCCATTGCCCTTTTTCATGAGTGTCATTAATTTTTTATTTCTTATTCGTAACTGACTTTTCCTGAGTTTGTTGACGGGTATCTTATCTATCAGGCAAGCCTTAATGGCATATGGAAGGGAAGGATCATTAGTAGCGAAGTTTACACTCCGTCTGAGGAAGAATCCTCAGGTGAAAACAGCCTGGGTATGTTATCTTGTCTTTAGCTGCCTGGCCTCTATCTTTCCACCTAGCATAATATGACGAATGCTTCTCTGACCGTGGTCTTTTCACTCTTTTGGATGTTACTGCAGTAAAATGCCGCATACCTGACTCAGGTGAAACAAAAGTGGACGGTACTTTGGTAGGGTTTGTGAAACAAAATAGTGATTCTGGTACGTGTGTGATAGGTATTAACTGGGTCTTTAATAGCATGTAGTGTTTTGAAAAGGTCCATCCTTATGAGTTTACTGGATTTTTTTGAATGTCCTATATATTCTGAACAAAAGTCGAACAACTATTATTGTAGGATTACTTGGTAGTCATAATGGAGGTTTGGGGGCTGCGTCAAGCGTCTCAAGGAATTCAGTGGCTTTTGAAAGTTATGGATCTGTTGGAGCTGGTTATCAACTTTCTCATGGAAGTCCTGAAGCGGTTAGTTCTGCTTTTACTAAATCCTCTGTGTTGGATGGGAGCGAATCCGTTGTTGCTTCTTTCGAACAAGATTATACGGGCAAGCTGCAGCCACCAGATATTGAAGTGAATCACGCAGAAGGGGCTATGCCACCTGAGGAGTTTTTGTTCTTGTATATTGATCCTCAAGGAGTAATTCAGGGACCATTCATTGGTTCTGACATTATTTCTTGGTTTGAACAAGGGTTTTTTGGGACAGACCTACAGGTTCGCTTGGCAAATGCTCCAGAAGGAACTCCTTTTCAAGATCTAGGCAGGGTCATGTCATATTTAAAGACAGAAAGTGTTCATGCCCATAGTAGTGACCAAAAGAGTGAGCTAGAAGAGACTAGTTTAAAAGCAAATTCAGAGGCTGGTTTATCAATTGCACCTGTAGCAGAATCTAATGATTCATCCTCTATAACTGGCATGTCTCGTTCATTTTCTGTGTATAACAACCCCTCAGCTCAGGATAATTTTCAGAGAAAGTCTGATTCAGAAGTTTATGTAAGACCACCACTTGCCGAGGATCGAAGTTTCTTGGACTTCTCTGCTCAGGATGAAGGTTTGTTATGCTGCTAACCTTTTCTCATTTGTGTGCATTTGTGGGAGACAATTGTCTTTCTCTGGGTTTCATATGCTTGTGTAGAAGATTTCGTTATCATATTAATTTCTTTTGTGTTCATCATAACTAATCAACGTTTTTGTATCTTTTTTCTAAATCAGAAATTGTATTCCCAGGAAGAGCTGGAGGTTCTGGTTATGCATCGTCGGTAAAATCTTCTACAAGTATGCATGATGCTTTAATGGAATTTTCTGGCCACTCTGCTATTCCTGTTGAATCAACTAAGGCTGCTACTCGTAATCAGAATGAGAATAAGCTGCACCCGTTTGGTGTATTGTGGTCTGAGCTAGAGAGCGGTAGTACACCAGTTAACCAATTATCAAACAGGTCTTATGGTGCAATGGAGGAGCTTACTGGTTCAATAGACAACCGTCCCATTAATTCCCGAAGAAATACACAAATTGACCCCACCATGTCCCTCGATAGTCTGGCTGCTAACCGGATGTCGCAGTTTGAACATGAATCCAACTTCTTTAACCATGGGGATCAACTTCCATCAAATCAACATCACCAACAGCAATTCCAGAATCACGATATGCTATCACAGTTACATATAGGTGACCAAGCTCAGGATCTGGAGCAGTTAATAACTTTCCAGTTGCAGCAACAACAGAAGATTCAGTTGCAACAGCAGCAGAAGATTCAGTTGCAACAACAGCAGAAGATTCAGTTGCAACAGCATCAGCTGCAACAAGAGCATCAGCTACATCAGAAGCTCTTACAGGAGCAACAGCAGTCCCATGCTCGACAATTACATTTTCAACAGATTTTACAAGGACAGACTCCTGATTCAAGGTTTGGGCAGTCACATGACTTCCCTCGGTCCAACAATGTTGATCAGATGTTGTTAGAGCAGCAGCTGATGAATGAATTGCAGAACAGTTCTGGCCATCCGTCACAAAATTTCGCACCATACATTGAGCAACTTGCCGCAGGAAATTTTGGGCAGTTGTTACATGAAGGCCACCAAAGGGAGCTACTTGAACAGCTACTTTCAACACAAAAGCAATCTCAATATGGACAAATGCAATCTCAACATGGACAACTGCAATCTGATCCAGTCCGGTCTTTGGAGTACCAGCTGCTGCAGCAAGAGCAGCTTATGCAATTGGCAAATGGAGTGAGGCACAATACATTATTGGAGGAACAGAGACATATTGACCCTCTGTGGCCGTCTGACTATAATGATCAGCTTCTTAGAACTCATTCTGGGATCCAGCGGTCGCGCTCTTCTGCAGGATTTAGACAGTTAGAGTTTCATCAACAGCAGCAGAGGCCACCCTTCGAGGATCAGTTTGGTCAACTTGAGCGGAACCTTTCATATCAGCAACAACTTCGACAAGAATTATTCGAGCACGGTCTTCCATTTGAGCGATCAGCATCGGGGCTGAATCTGGATGCAGTAAATGGTCTTGGTCTCTCTCAGGGTTTGGAGTTGCGGGATGCTACTGCCCACATGCAATCATCTGGCAGATTGGGAAATTCCACTGTGGGTTTCAAACATCAGAATCCCCGTTTACCATTAGGTGAACCACATTTTTCACAATTGGAACCAACGGAAGGACGCTGGTCTGGAGCTGATACACAGATAGCTGGTGACTGGGCCGAATCTCAATTTCGTAGATCAAATATGGATACTGAACATCATAAAATGAGGTCGGAAATTAGGAGACAGGGTGAAGATTCCAACTCATGGATGGTAGGTGGATCTACAAATGACAAGTCAAAGCAGCTCTTTATGGAGTTGCTCCACCAGAGACCCGGCCATCAATCTACTGAGTCCCCAAGCATGAACCTCGGGGATACTTATGACAGGATGCCTCCTTCAGGCCTTACCCCAGGGACTCAAATGCTTGGCGGCCTTTCAGACCATGGTGGTAGTCTAAACGCTTCATCTGCTTTTGGGGATCGTTCATTATCTGATGAACAGGTCAACAGAATACCGGGAGATAGGAACAATATGGGATCGTTGCACCGTAATAGTTCCTTGCTTTCTGGAATTATCGATGGTGGGCGGTCCACTCAGAATGAAGCTCAAGCCTTCAGTAATATGTTTGCTATGAACAAGGACGCAAACGACATCAAAGCTTGGAACAATGTGCCGCCGAAGAATGAGGGAATGGGAAGGATGATGTCATTTGAAGCCCAAGACAGAATGGGCAAGCAAGCAGTATTAGACTCTCTGGTTCAAGGGGAGCTTCCTGTTGTTACGCTTGGTCAACACCAGTCTTCTTTCAATATCTCTGGTATATATACATCTTTCAGAGTAATTGCATCATTTAAGATTTGGTTTTTCCTGAATTCATGGTTTGGAAGGTTGATTTTTGCTTTGTTATTATGAAGGCTTATCCTGATATTCTGTTGCTGCAGACCAATACAGTGACAACTTGGTTGGAGAAGATAGAAGGAAAGATAGGTAATTTTGTATTCTGACATTTAGCACCAGTAGATTGGATAAGTAAAGCCTTTTGATACCTCTATATTCCTGCCGATTAAATTTTGAAGTGATTGTTTGTAGGTTGGTAGTGCCATCACATGGGCAGGATTCAGTTTTGTTAAAAAGGCCTCCCTCATCCCATTCTTCATCATCGCATGAAGGATTGCTCGAGCGTATGTCTGACACAGCTAGCAGGACAGCATGTTCTTATAGTGGGATTGAAGGTATATATCTCAAGGATGCTTTTTGTGGCTTTTTGGGCATTATGTATGGAAAATGAGACTCATTCTGTATACAAATATCATCAGGAGGTGTGAGACGGGAATCAGGAGCAGCGGGAAACAAAGGGTTGGCGTCAGAGCCGTCGTTCAGTGAGATGTTGAAGAAGAGTAATAGCATGAAGAAGGTGGCGGTAGAGTCATCTGATACAACCGAAGGAAGCAAAGGTGGTGGTGGGAAGAAGAAAGGGAAGAAAGGGAGGCAGATAGATCCAGCTCTTCTCGGTTTCAAAGTCACTAGCAATCGCATTCTTATGGGCGAGATCCACCGCGCTGATGATTTCTAACTTTTCGTTCTTTTGTACAAAATCTTTACATGTGAAGATTAGCTTCTCATACTTAGGCGTATAGCTCTTTTCCAGACACATTTCTTCCATCACATTAGAACACAGGAAATAATAATGTTATTTTAGTTCAGAAATTGTTTTGTTCGTACTCGTTACAATGTGTCTTATTCATTGTGCCTATCTGACCAGTGATAACCAGCGGCACTGGACATACGTAATCAATTCGAAATCTAGAAGCTCAAAGAAGTGGCTTCATTCACAAAATAAATTTCATGCATCTCACAACAGTTTTCTTTTGGTTGAGAACTAGAAATAGTCGAGAATGGAGACTCACAACAAGCAGCTCTGTTATTCGCTTGTGCCACTTTCTCCATTATACATCTTGCTAAGTCTCAAAATCAACAATGGTACATTTATTGTCTCTCACTCTTTTTTTTTCTTTCGCTTGTTTAATATTTTGGATATATGATTTTCCAAACAAAGAAATCTTGTACCATTATTTACCTATCCTGTTTTATCCAGGATTCATCAGTTTGGAATGTGGATTACCTTCTAACGGGTCACTTATAACGAACCAGTGGAGTATCAACATACAAATCTGATGCTAATTTCATCAAAGGAGAAAAAAACTGGTAATATCCAAAATAACTCAGAGACAGACTCTATCTCGTAGCCATACATGGTTTTGAAATACTATACTTTTCGGATGGAATAAGAAACTGCTTTTAGTCAGGACCGTGTTTGAGTATGGAAACTACGAAAGTCTTAATATTTCTCCAAGACTCCAAGATTCGACCTTTATCTTAGCACTAATATTTGGACATCCTCAGATCTTAGAAAATCAGGTTTAGTCGCAGGCTTGCAGCTGAGAAGATCATTCACATCACAAGGTCTAACAGGTTAGCTATATGTGTTGTTAAGACAGGGACAACTACTGAACTACACCACAGATATCAGCCATAGAGTTAAAACCCTAACGATAAAACACTTATATTGTTCAAACCGGTTCTTTGAAAATATCACCTTATTATTATTTAAGGAGTACAAATAAAAAAATAACTTTAATATATATTAATATTTACTTTTTTATGCTATTGGTATTAAAACCATTTCACCCTTTGCTAATTTCTTATTAAGATTATAATAATAATTAGCACTTTAAAAACAGAATTAAATCGTGATATTAGTCTTTTGACTAAGAAATATTCAAAGATTCGTATTATCTTTTGGAGAATACATTTATAGAAATAACATTTAATTTGTTGGATGACAAATAATAACATAACTCAAAATTATTAAAATCATTGCAATACTCTAATCAAAACTTTTGAATAAAACTTAAATCTAAAAAATTTAATCCGCTCTATAGCGCGGGATAGATTCTAGTTAGACCAATTTAGACGACATTATACGGTAAGACAACATTGGTTAATAATTAATTATTAATATTTTGTATATCTTCAATTAAATTGAATTTAAATAATATACTAATCATAAAGACATAAATATGAAATCAAGGAAATTTGTTTAGTTTTTAAAACGCAAAACCATACACAGTTACACACCATAAAGCTAAGAAGAAAATTACATAAAATGATTATTTTTTTCAACCAATTTCATCAAATATTATTTTGCGCTTACGTTGATTTTATAAATATAAAGAGAAATAAACTGACAAAATAAACAAAATATAAACAAAAAATATGGTTTAATTTCTTTTCACGTATGTTATAAACTAATAATCAATTAGTCATCAAATAGAATTAGCCTACCAAATGAAAGTTGAAATTAGTAGATATTTTGAACTTAATGGTTTGGTGTGTTTAGTGCTTGTTAATTAATTAGATTACAAATAAAGGTTTAGTAACTCTAGGTGATTACTGAAGATGAATAAAGTCTTGAAAAATGATTCCTATTATATATTAACATCTCATATTCTAAGATGGCTCTCTAATTGTATATTTGCATCATGTTCCATCTCTTTCATATATGTAACTGATATTTATGATCCAAGTGATAGCTTATATTAGCTAATCATTTACTTGTTTATTAGTTCCTCATTTGCGGAAATAGAAAAGTAGGCTCGATTAAGGTTGAAGGGTAAATCCACGTAAACAAATCTCGCCATAGGCTAAAGGATGCTCCAACGGAAAGGAGAGGAGTTCCCGTGTGTGAGGAAGAGAAGAAGATAGTGAGAGCACTAATACTAATGGAGATACTCAAGTTTAGAGAGAAAGCAAAATGAACAAAAAGCATTTTTCCTAACAACATCACTAAACCACTTGTGTACCTCATGCATATAAGCACATGGCACTCGCATGATCATATAATTAATCTTCATTAGTCTCCGCTAACCATTTGTCTTCCCACCATCAATATATGTTCAGAGATCCGATTTTTCATGAATTTTTTTGGTTTTAGTAAAATCTTTGATTTATAGAAAGCTAGAGCCTAAAACTATAAAATGAATTAATATCATAATTTTAATGGTTTACTTTAGCCCACGTAGACGAATCTTGGCTTAAATCAAAAACTGGATTTGAATTAAACTGTTAATAACAGTAGAAAAACCGTTGAAACGGTGATCAGGTTCACAAAAACTGATTCAACATTTTGATTAAATATGGCTTTTAAGTTAAAACTTAAATATAAGTTATAATTTTTATTTTCTAAATTTACATATATTTGCGAATTTTATTAGAAAAAAAAAATATTTAATATGTATCAAAATCTTGTTATCTACTTTTTTCATTAGATTATTTCTTCATGTTGCAATTTGGAAAACAAATTCTATTTAATATTTTACCAATCTTTTTTCTGTAGTTTTGAATGATCCATTATATGGTTTTTGTTGTCTTCTCATTTATTTTGTGAGATAAAACGATCTTGAAGATGTTTTTATGTTTCGCCTGCAGCTTTGTGTTGTCTATATACAGATTTTTAATTGGTTCATGGATCTCAAAGTCTTAGTAAAATCCATTGTTATTGGTTTGAGAACTTTTAAATTCCATTTTAAATCTCTTGTTATTCAAAAAGTTTAGTTATTATTGATTATCTAGTTCTTTTAAAATCTAATGTTATAGGGATATGGATTCTCTACATTTTTACTCATGAAACAAAACTTTCAAAATATCCTTGATATCCATGAGATTCTTAAAATTAGTGAAAGAAATCACACACACAAAAACCCAATGAACACACACGATCACCTTTGACTTTGTTTTAACAAAATTAATGTGCAGTACAATTCATAATATGTCACAACCAATTTTATGAGAGAAAAAAAATATGGACAGAACATATGATTTTTTTTTTGTTGCAAATTTCAATAAAAATTATCTTTCAATTATTCTCATAACATTCATAATTCAAAAAAAAAAACTTGGAAGCAATGATTATAAAATTTCTGTTTAATTTTAGAATCTATAATATTTGGAATTTTTGTAGAAAACACTCATATATTACCTTATAAAGAAAATTTTATGATGAAAATTTTTTAATGAAAATCCATGACACTCAATAATAATCCATAAAAAAATTCAAAAGAATCAATGAATTTTTTTTGTAAAACAATACAAGTATTTAAAATCTCTCCACTTTTTAAAATCAATCAACTCTATACAGATTCCTCTCCCACTAATCTTCCCCCTCCCCCCTAACCCAACCCACCAAGGCCTTAACCATTTCTTTCATTTTCTTTGTAAAATTGGGTTTAAAAGCATACTTTTCATCTAACCTTTCTTTATTGAAAATCATTGAAAATATCAACTTAAGAAATCCAACTTAAATCACAATCATGTCCCTAAAATAACCATAAGTGAAACAGACTTGTGCAAACTACTCAAAATTCTCATCCGAACTTAAAGAAAGGGAAAAAAAAGGGTGAGTAACGAATTGCTCAGTGAAGAGATAACACAGAACACTTGCGACAATCATAAAAACACACAAACTCATATATCCTGCTGTACTGATATACTTGGTTTTTGACGCTTTTCATTAAATCATATTTACAAAAGATTAGCAATACACAGCAAATACAGGAATCATTCACAAAGTTGAGAAATTGGGGACATTTTGACCAAACACACAAACTTACAGTTCCAAAACGTCAGAAGAATGATGTTAAAAAGAGGAGATCAGAAGTCGATGAGAACGCTGGTCAATTGAGAAGCAGATAGTTTAATCTGATCACACACTCTCCACTTGGACCCTTTTTCTTTATCAAGGTCGTACATTAAGGTCTCATGTCCACAAACCCGTGAAAACAGCAGAACCTTACTGTTCCATACTCCTAGTCTCACCCAGAAACCTCCCTCTCTCGGAGGCACAAACACCGAACTCCACGAATTCTCCTCTGGATCAAATACTCCCAGATATCCCGGCATGTTCCTGTCCATGAAATACACTTTGTTCCTTACAACAGTGTAGGAATAGACCGACACTGATTGCTCCCAGTTTAACTTTTCCCATGTCTGCGTTTTGGGGTCATATATGTCGATGAACCTCGATCCATTGCCTGAAAAGATCATCAAACATAGTTTAACCAATGTTCATCGGAATCTATATATGTCCATTGTCTCCTACCTAGAGCGTAGAGTTTGGAATGGAAGGAGAATGCAAAGCCACGCCAGACCGGGCGGTTTGGACAATCCATAAGGCTCCATTGGTTAGTTTCTGGGTTGTATACTTCCGCGTTGGAAAGGCTATAAGCATCTGTTGAATAGCCTCGAATGACATATAAAAGGCCATTCACTTCAGCAAATGCAAAGTTGTAACGTGGTATGTTCATGTCCGCTAGTTTTCTCCAGCTGCAAAAATTCCGACATGATATCAGAATAAAACCAGACCGGACCACTCTAATACCATTTTAGGTTTAAGATGAAGCTTAAAGATTTTTTGTTATAAGTCAGAATGTCATTTATTTGTCTAACAATCAATGAGGAAACTTGCAATTACAAAACAACCTTCACTCATTAATTCACTGATTCAAAATTAAAATAAAGAGAATCATGTCACATTTGATCAGATTGAATAGGAATTAAGGAAAGGGAGGTTGAGACTGGAGACCTATTAACAGCAGGATCAAACTCGTAAACATCGGCAGAGGCAGAGACTGTGGTGCTATTGATCCCAGAGCCGTCAACCTCCGTATATCCTCCGATGAACACAATCTTCCCGCCATCAAGCACCGCAACGCCGAAACCGCGCTTCAAAGGCCCAGGGACAGGAGGGATCTGGCCTAACTTGTTCCCGGAGGCGTCGAAAACTTCCCAGTATACGTCTCTTCCACACTCGCTTTCCATCAGAACGCAAAGGAATTCCTCCACCGTTCCGGTCAACTTTCGAAAGGCTGCAAAATGCTTGCTCCTGAGGAATGACCTCCATCGCCGGCACACCTGAGAAGTTATCTGAAAGCTAGACCGGGGGATTTTCGAAAGACAGAGCTCCGCTGCATCGTCCGTCAAGCCAGGTATGATCGGGTATGACGACGACTCCACAACCATCTTCACGATTTTAACTTACTCCCTCCCTTAATCACTCATTGCATCATTTAATAATGTGCAAATATTGCTATTAAAAACTAGTTTGAGTAATCATTTGGATAACAAACAAAAGATAGAAAAACATTGACCAAGTGTTTTCGAATTTAAAATCGGGATTTTGTCAAACTAAAACATATACAAACAACTGCTTACCTTTTCAAAGATAGAGACTTTATATTCAACTGATTAATTCATAAAATTTATTAAACTGTACTTACTCCTCCCATTGAAAAGGATTGTGTATTAGACCATTCACATAGTCATCATTGTAAGCTTTAGGAAAAAGAAGCCTCCACATCCCAGATCCATGTTAGACACAACCCAGAGTCACGTAGAGCTAATCAATCTCAACAATTTTTGCGCACTTTACTTGTATACGTGCTCTCTTCTTGCTTCTCTTTAAACTTGAATGACTATCTCGCTTCCACCTTTTTTCTTTTGCCAACACTCTAGTCTTGTCACTTGCAGAATATGACTTGATCCTAACAGCTCGAAATTCCTCTGCGGTGTCAGGCCTCATAAGCAGCACTTGTGGCGGTTGGTTGGCTCCGCAGATACGCCCAAAATAGTAGAGAGGGTCAACATAAGATGATGATGAAACTACTATTCCTTTCATGCTCTTTGGCTTCACAAGTTTTATGAACTCTCCAATCTCCTCATAGCATGAATGATCAGAGTAGTGCACCGAGTACATATAGTCATGGAACTTATGCACCGCGGACGTCTGTAATTCTTTCTGAGCAGAAATGGTTTCATTCTTCATACTTGCAGTAAGAAAAGAACCAGAGAGCTTGTCATCTCCTTTGAATGGTCTTTTCACCCATGGGAGACCGGAAGGCATGATACCTATAGCTGGGCACATGGTATTCAGCTCCTCGAGAGTCTGAATGCTGAAACTATAACGAGGGACAGCGCGCACTCTTGTAAGAGATGTATCAGTAGTGAAAATGTCTTGAAACCCAAGGAGATGCATTGTTCGGAGACGCTCAGGCCAAACCCAAATCTAAAAGATAAACAAGAAAAAAAATTCAACTGGCTAATCCAATAGCAGGAAGATAAAGAAAGCAGATGATTTCTATAAGAAACCTTGATATTGAGAATACGAGAAACATGAAGAAGCAGTTCTTCTTTCCCCAAAGAGTCAATTGCTATGATGATATCATGAGAAGGATGAGAGGCGATTATGTCAGCAACCTGCAACCAAAGAATAGGACTATGAAGAGAAACATGATTCAGGGTATATGGTTTAAGGATAAGGGTTTAGTCGAACCAGATTCGCAGCGACTTGACGAGAAGGGAAGCTGTAAATTGGATTGCAGTAAGTGTTATCCAAGTAGAGAATGTCAACTGGAAATTCGTTCATAGCAGCTATGAGAGTAGTTCTAGCTTCATCTGCTGCATCAGCATCCCAGCGGAAGTCTCCAGTGTAAAGAAAACATCCAAAATCGCCATGGAACAAGAACATCACGGAACCTACCAGATTATATACAATCAAATTCAAATGTCACCGGAGAAAGCAAAGCTTTATATAGAGATATAGATTAGAGACTTTTACAGTATCATACCAGGACAGTGGTGAGCATCGATGGCCATGAAATGGAGGCGGACGGTGGAGCCGGAGGAAGGAGAACGAAGGGAGAGAGATGTCCAGGAAGAGAGAGAGACGACGCGAAGCAATGAGAGGTCGAATCCTGGGAATCGGGAGGGAAAGAGAGAGGCAGTGGTGCGGGAACAGTAGAGAGGACCTTGGGACCATTCGCCGGAGAGGCCACGCGTGTGGTCGGAGTGCATATGAGTCAAGAAGTAGGCTTGACTCCCATTTCTCCATCGATCCACTGATATCAGACCACTCTCCATTTCTGATTCCTTGCAAAATTGAAATTGCAGGTTTTTTGCAGTTTCTAAGTGATGGTTCCTTCATTCTTTGGGCTCATTCATGATTGGGCCTATTTTGGGTTTTACAAACCGAAGAGAAAAACAGTATGAGACCAAACGATACAGTGTTACCTGAAGATAACAGACGACGAGGAATTTGCTTTCTCAAGTCCAACATTTTCTTATTTCTCTTCATACTTTGTCTTTGTGGGTATTATATTACCAGTTCCTACTGCAGATTGATTCATGACATAACCAAAAACCCCGTTCAAGTCACAAACACGCATTCAAACATTCACATAAACCCTTTCCAACTCACAAACACACATTTTACATTTATATACGAAGGTGTAACACAATACATGATATTAAGTAGAAGCATGGGTTTCAGGCAAGTGATGATACCATTGCCACAAGATGGTATCTAGAGGGACGTAAATAATCAGGATTTTGTTAAACCAAAATGAACATAGGCTTCAGTTATCAAGGATGAACTTGATCAAACTGTGTAATTGTTAAATTCTTATAAATTTTCAAGATTTAATCAAACAGGGCGATGGGTTTAAGTGTTTAACCATCAGTAGGTATTCCGGTAATCCAACAACCGATAATCATCATTCTTAAAAATTGGATCTTGGTCTAATAGGATAGAGAAGCTAACAAAATGTATAAGGGTAACACAAGTGACCACAAAAAGACTGCCAATATAAGCTCAAGACGAGGCTCCTTTCTTTGACTTTGCTGCCAACTGTGTCTCTGGCTGCAAAAACCCAACAAAAATTACATGAGATCAATGATGAAGATGAAAAATCAGGATTTGTAAAGATTCGAAAAGTGCATTGAGATCAATCAACTACCTCTTTCTTCACAGGCTCTTCCTTCTCTGACAAAATCAACTCAATGTGGCATGGGTTTGACATGTAAGCTGCAATAGATAGATTTAGATCAAGAGTCAGTACAACGTGGATGAAGAAACAAAGGATGTAGAAAGAGTCAAATACAACAACAAAAAACATACGATTGATTCTTCCATGAGCCCTATACGTCCTTCGCCTCTGTTTTGCTGCTTGGTTCACTTGGATGTGAGAAATGAAAAGGGCATCAACATCCAAACCTTTGACCTAATAATCAAATGATTACAAAAAGTTTTTAGTAACTGAGAAAAATAACCATGATAATAAAAAAAAAAAAGAGTCAAAACACACACCTCAGCATTGCTCTCAGCATTCTTGAGAAGATCAAGGACAAATTGAGCAGATTTAGCAGGCCAGCGACCTTGACCATTTGAATGCCTGTTCTTTGCCTGAGCAGTACGACCAACACCACGACAGAAACGGGTGAAGGGGATAGCTTGCTTGTGAGCTATGACATCTTCCAAGTACCTTTTGGCCTTGTTCAATGGTAGCTTCCTTATAGCGTGCGCTGTCTCCCTAGTGTTCTGTCAGCCAAATTAAATTCCAAAAAAGAAAACTATTAGATTTACAGAAATCAACCAAAAAAAACTGTGTTAGACTCCACCGTTTGTTTGCCTTTCACCTAACTATTGGTGTTATTATTCACATAATAACCACAACCTTTAGCATCTTAAACATATGAAAATGTAAGTTATGACAAAAATGCAGCAGCAGCTACAAAATGTGTAAGAAAGAAAACTAGAAATGTGGTATCACTCACTACTTTTAAATTGAGTCTACCAGTTAGAAAAGGCTCTATTTCGAGCTGGTTTCACCAGAAGAAATTAATATATCCTAAACGATGCAAATCTGCCCTATATTACAATACTCAAAAGGATTACAAGCTAAGCTATAATGTACCATCATGTACTGAACCATATGCTATAAAAAGAAACATTGGCTCACCCATTCACGATGACCAATTCGATTTTCCTGACATTTACGTGAGGTCTGTTATATACAACAGAACCCTGCTTTTTGTTAATCAGGTTTGTTCTAACTACCATCTTAACCCCCAAGTAACCCTAATCTGATTCATTTTCAAGATCCAAAATCAGTACAAGACATTTACCTTGAAGTGGACCCTAAGATCGGATCCCCTCGCCTTGCAAGCTGCAAACGCAAACCAGTCGAAACCATTTCAATCAATAATCATTGCATCGCTTCAGAAACCCAATAAAAGTAAAGCTAGAAGCCAAAAGAGAAAAAAAAAAAAAAAAAAAAAAAAAAAAAAAAAAAAAAAAAAACAGAGACTAAGAAAGAGTTCTCACATTTGGTGGAATTGTCGGGCTCCTGGGAGTATTTCACCTGAAGAAATAACAATAATATGGCGTTAGAACATAAGCATAGGAGCATCAGATAAGAGAAAACTTGGTAACGAGTGTAGTAAGCATTTACCATGGCGACCAAACAGAAGAACAGAGGACGGAGAGATTGGAGGTCTCTTTATTTGGAGATCGTTTTTATATAGGGAAACAGATGAAACCCTAATTGGCGAATACATTAGGTGACGTGGTCTACTAAAGTGCTATTTAATTTAACGGGCCTTTTGGGCCACTTTTCTTACTTTAAAAATGGGCTATTTTTCTGGTTCGCTTCGATTTTGTTGCTTTCCTTTTATTGTTGTAGGAATATAAATTATACAATAGTTGGTAGACTCCATATTTGAATACCGTATGTTTGTGGGGTTAAGCATGACAACGTGGACACTATGCGCTTTTACTCCGTGTTGATTCTACTTGCATCACTCAATTCTTTTAAATATGTAAAAACAATATGGCATTCAATGGAAACAAGACGATTATACTTAAGAAAAGCATTAAAAACCATAAGTAAAAGCCGTCAAATGGCGCATTTAACAATCACTATATGGGCATTTCCAATTCCACATTACTTTTCTTCTAAACTCTGTTATAGATGAAAATTCTCTCTTACCTCATTATAAAACAAAGTAACTAATAAGATTATTAGTAACTCTATTTTTTTGCTCTATTCTTCTTTAGAATAAATAATAAAATGATATATTAAAGATAAATCTCCTATATATTAATTAAGAATCATTTTAACAAAATAAACTTATGTTTACGTGGAATATTACAGCACTGCTGTGCTAATGTGTTGTAGCCATAATGATTCTCAGAAAATATATTTCATAGGACATTAATTACTAGACTAATTATATAATAAGTCATTAGATCAATCATATATAAACTGTCTTTATCTTAAAAATTGTAATCTTACCTAAATTAGCTTTATTTATTTATGGAAAATCGAGCAAGTAAATATTTCATAAAATTATAGCTGATTTTATTGTTTCTTTATGGAAAATCGAGTAAGTAAACATTCCATAAAATTATAGCTGATTTTATTATTTATTAAATTTAATTATTAAGAATTTATTTTAAAAAGATATTGTTTTAACTAAATAATTAATTAGTAACATAAATATGTAAAAATCTTAATTTTAGATGTCAATTATTTATACAATAATATACTATTAAAATATTTAGAAATATTTATTAATTTATTAATTTTTTAAAAATATTATAAATATTTTATCTCGCGTATAACGCGAAAAACACCTAGTACCAACTTACTAGCGGTTTCTCATCTACACACATCAATGATTTGGTCAAGAAACTGCGTAGTTTAGTAAAAGTTTTATTATATATATATATAATAAAATTAGTATAACAATAAAAAAGTAAAATAGAAAAAAATTATGTACCTCAGGATACATCTCCTATATATTAATTGAGAATCATTTTAGCAAAATAATCTTATGTTTACATGCAATATTACAACCATGTCATGCGTATGTGTCAATGTCTCATTAACTTTCAGAAAAATATATAAAAATGTTTCATTTACTATAACAATTACGTTGTACTGCCATTATACATTATTGGACATACTTGATTACTCAATGTTTTTAGGAAATTTATTACACCCTTTTTAGGTAACGTATAAATATGATATAACTATACATTATTATTACTAATTTTATAAGGAAGCTTTACAATATAAAAATATTTAAATATGTAATTTAATATTTATTTAAAATATAAAAAAAGTTTACTTATATATTTAATTAGAAATATAAAAACGTTTATATTATACTAATTTTAAAATATAAATTAGAAACATCTAAAACTATATATATAATAACAGTTTTTTAAAATATTTATTTAAAACATAAAAACGTATTATACTAATTTTAAAATATAAATTAGAAACATCTAAAAATATATATATAATAATAGTTTTTAAATATTTCTTTAAAAATATAAATACGTTTACATTCAATTTATTTAAATACTTATTGAAAAATATAAAAACGTTTAAATATACTAATTTAAAAATCATATTTAAATATTATTCAGATTATTTAAATATTTATTTAAAAATGTAAAAACTTTAAAATTATACTAATTTAAAAACAATATTTAAATATTTATAAGTTAAATAGTTGTGTAATATTTATTCAACCCCATGATTTTGCAAACAATTCATAAACAAAAATTACAAACGATTTTGGAAACAATACATAACAAAAATTGCAAAAATATATACAAATTTTAATATGTTAAATAACATATAGGAAGGTAAAAATTGAAGATTTGTTTAATATTTATTCTTTCCCACGATTTTAGAAATAATACATAAACAAAAATAGTAAAATTTCAACAAATTTTAATATGATAAATAACATATAGAAAGGTTAAAATGGAAAATTTCTTTAAAAACCTATACACTAACATATATGTACAACATTTTTTGAAAATATTCTACTTTCGTAAAGCATTATATTCCATAACATTGTTATGACACATCTATATAAATAATAGTCTAACTTTTTCTATTTTTCATCATATTCAAATTATACCAAAAAATTCATTCTAGACAATATAATGTCTTATTTTTCTGATATTTTTAATGTCAAGCCATACAAATATTTTGTGGAAGATCAAAGTTAAGATTATTCGTCTTTGAAAATAATTTACTTATGGTGTTGGAGAATTTCTAGAAATGGTTTTAATCGACCAAAAAGTTTGTTTTTATATTTTTGTCATAATTATATAAATAAGGATAAAATTAGTTAAAATAAATAAAATATTAATTGATTAAATGATTCAAATATATGATTTCAAATTCAAAGCTCAAAAATACAAGTCGGTGTAAAGAAAGCATTGTTACAGCGGTTCGAAACTTTGCTTCATGAAGGTCATACATATATTATCTACAATTTTATTGTTAACAATCATGTAGGTACCTATCGGACAACCAAAAATGCATTCAAAATAGTATTAAGTCTACAACAAAGATTAAAGAATGTGACTACTTCCTTTTTGATAAAGAATGTGACCACTTCCCTTCTTATTTAAGTAGAATTGTACTATAATAAATAAGAATGTTCATGTACATATAAGTTGCAATAATCAAAAAGATTTAAATATTTATTAATATAGTTCAACAATCAAGGAGATTTATTTTAGCAATATTTGCAATTTTTAATAATATTTTCTCAATCTAAATGAGGTAAATACAAAATTGCGTTTTTAGTTTATTTTTGTTAGATGATTACTAACATCACGCGCAAGGCGCAGTGTATGATTTAATCAAGGACAGGCTTCCTTCATAAAAACTAGTCTTCTTTGCTAATTTTCCATAACTGTCTACTCCCCATGTATTTTGAAATCAAAATTATGAACTTCCATTTCGGTCGGTTCCATACCCGGTTAGTAAAACGATGTGGTTTTCTATCTCATCATGTTTTTGACAGTCTATACCCAGTTAGTAAAACGATGTGGTTTTCTATCTCATCATGTTTTTGACGGTCCATAGTATATATCCACCTATTTCAGTGAAAAAATCATCTAAAATATGTCAAACGTTATTTAAAAGAATTATTATTTACTAACCTTATCATCGGTCATGTATACTATAGTGACTTTTATCTCGATTGCAATCAGTCTGCGTATCTTCCTGATGAATTAATTTCTTTTCATCAACATCATTTCCTTACACAATGTTGAATTCACGAATCTTGAATACTTTTTATTCTAAAAATGTTACCTAGTCAACGGTTAGTAATTGACTATATTGTCCGTCTATTAACAGATTTCTACAACATTTTCCACATTTAAAAACTAACCAAATCGACAAAAGCATGGAATGTGGAGAATAATTCATTCATGAGATCATTTCCATGTGCCCTCTTTATATAAGACTAAAAAACATTTTAATGGGTTGTAAGAAAATTAATATATAAATAAAACTCAATAAATATTTATATATTAATTCAGTTTAATCCTTGACATATATAAAAAAGCAGATACTTTTATAATTTCAAACTTTTATAATGATAAAAATAAAAACTACAACAATTTTAATAAATAGTGAAACTTCATCGTAGTTTTGAGTTTTAACCACTTAAATAGTTTGTAATTAAGAAAAATGTCAAAATAATTAAATTGATTTTTAAAAGTCAAGATAATTATGCAAATCATATGCACTCAAAGTGTCATAGACTCACAGGCGTGGTTGGGACAGCGTAAACAATATTATGTAGGGAAAGACTCATTTTCTAGGCTTTAAAGGAACAAATTAGGTCAAAATTCAATTACAAAAAAATATACTAATAATTAAGTTAACAAAAACAAAAAATTACTAATAGTTACTTGAATGTGTGTCACTTACCTTCACTTTATCGCATGCAACTGTGTTATCACCATCTTTACCTTTTCCAATAATGCATTTGCAATCTTCTTCTCTAACTAGGCCATCGTTTTTAAAAAAAGTTTTTAGACCTTTGTAGTTTATAAAAAATTCATTCCGAAACTTTTCATCAATATGCACATGTATATTGGAAGAGAATCGCAAAAGCAGTCACACTTTATCAGGAATATATAGATGAACGCCTATCATCATGTTACCCTTTGACATGTTACACTTCTTTTACCCTATTTGTGATTCTTAAATTCTGAGATATTTTAAAGTAACACATCTTTCATCCATTTTGCTGTTATGTCTTCTTCAAACAAAAAGACTTTCACTATTTTTCGTTGCTATAGATCTGAATATTTCTGCTTTAGTATGTTTTTTGCAATTATATTCAACTATTTATACACTCAAAGTTCTCATAAAAAATCTAGTCAAAAATCCTATCAAAACTTTCATTGAAATTTAAACTATGGCACTTCGTGTACGAACAGAAGCGCAGATAGAATGGTAATTTGATGAGCGTGATGATAGACGCTCATCTATATATTCATGATAAACTGGAACTACTTTTACGATTCTCTTCTAGACATCATGCGCATATCGATGAAATTTTTTTGAATGAATTTCTTAAAAACTATAAAAGTTTAAAAACTTCTCTTAAAAACGATGGTCTAGTTAGATAAAAAGATTATATATGTATTCTGGGAAAAGGTAGCGAAGGTGATAACAAAGTTGCATGCGACAAAGTAAAGGTTAGTGACACGTTTTCAAGTGACTATTAGTAATTTTTTGTTCAGATTATTATTAGTATATTTTTCTAAATGAAGTTAGACCTAATTTATTTTTCCTTTCAAGCATAGAAAATGAGGTTTTCTAATTCTCCACATAATTTAGCTTACGCTGTCCTAGCCACCCTTGTGAGTCCGTGCATGTTGAGTACATCTGATTTGCATTATTATCTTGATTTTTATAAATCAATTTAATTATTTTAACATTTTTCTTAATTACAAAACTATTTAATTTGTCAAAACTCAAAACATAGATGAAGTTCCACTATCTATAAAAATTGTAGTTGTTTTTATTTTTATCATTATAAAGATTATAAATAATAAATGTATCCGTTTTCTTTTTGATTCAAGGACAAAACTGAATTTCAATTTGTGCTATATCTGATTATTAAAAAAAAATATTTATTAAGCTTGTATTAATTTTCTTACAAATGGTATGTACCCATCAAAATGTTTTTTTAATCTAATTATATATAATGAAAACACATTCGATCTCAAGAAAGACATACTCTCCACTTTCCATGCTTTTGTGGATTTGGTTAGTTCTTAAATGTGGAAACTATTGTAGAAATATGTTAATCGACTGGACAACATAGTCAGTTACTAATCGTTGACTATATAAAATTTTCATAATAAAAAGTATTCAAGATTCGTGAATTCAACATTGTGGAAGAAAATGATATTGATGAAAATGAATTAAACCGTCTATTGAAGACACGCGGACCGATTGCCGTCGAGATAGAAGTCACTATTGTATACGTGACCGACAATAAGGTGAGTAACTAGTAATTCTTTATTAGCATTCTTTTAACTAACATTTGACTTATTTTAGATATGACTTATGTTTTTTTCCTGAAATATGTGGATATATTATGAGCCGTCAAGAAACATGAAAGTAGTGGACGAGATAGAAAACCACATCGTTTTACTAACCGAGTATAGAACCGACCGAAATGGAATTTCATATTTCTGATTTCGAAAACACATTAAGAGTAGACGGTTATGGAAAACTCACAAGGAACGCTAGTTATATTCTATTTTAGAATTAAAAATAGAGGAGTACATCGGAGATAATGTAATGCACGTTTAACAGTCACTATATGATAGAAGATACAATAATGCACGTTTAGGGGTACTCCATCACAAACATTAATAAAATAGCTTCTTCGCTTTGCATGTACTATCCGAATTAAATCCAGAAGGCCTATATCAAAGTCCACTACGGGAATATGTGACAAAAGTAGGCTTAAAAAGCCCAATGATGTGATGATGTAAACACAAACGACTTGTAAGGCTAAAACCCTCGGAACTTGTTTCATATCGAGAGAGGTCTTCGACTTTTCCCAGTAACCGAACCCTAAATTTTCTTTCCTTTCCCCTGAATCCTGACGATGGAGTTCTCTGCCGCCGACTTTGAAAGGCTTCTCATGTACGAGCATGCTCGCAAAGCTTCTGAGGCTCAGTACATTAACGATCCTCTTGATTCCGAGGTTTGTACTACTCTAGTCTCCTCTCTCCTGATAAATCACCGAATTGTTTTATTTCTCGTTCTCCGTTTTGGTTGATTTGGTTTACATGATCGGACAGTAGATGTTTACAATTTTAAAGGATGTGTTGTGATTGATTACTTGATTGTCTTCTTTGGTTTTCTTGTGTGATGTTTACTCTGTATTGATACTAATCACTGTGTATAGTTTGGGTCTTGAATTCGATGGTAATATTAGCATTTGGGCTATGAGATTGATATATGTCTCTCTTGTGGTTATTTTCTTTTCTGCAGAATCTGGTGAAATGGGGTGGAGCATTGCTTGAACTTTCTCAGTTCCAGAGTATTCCTGATGCAAAACAGATGTTAAATGGTATGAGTTCTTAAAGTCTTAAATAATCATTACTAATTATTTACTCATGGCTTCTCTTTGCTCTAAATATAACAAAATATTGATCATGTAGATGCTATTTCCAAGTTGGAAGAGGCGTTGACATTAAATCCAGGGAAGCATCAGGCTCTTTGGTGTCTTGGGAACGCCTACACTTCCCAAGCATTTCTTGTTCCAGATGTTGATGAAGCAAAAGGGCACTTCGATAAAGCCGCTGAATATTTCCAAAAAGCGGAAAATGAGGTACATTTTCAGATTTTTATGCTTTTGACTTTGAAAATTACATGTTGTTGTGAGGTAGTGAGACCAACTTCTTATTTTTTCTGTTTTAAGGATCCAGGCAATGAGTTATATCTCAAGTCCTTGGATGTCGCAGCAAAGGTATTATTTCAAATTTCCAATTTCAGAGTCAAGTCTTTGTTGTACACAAATTATAACATTAATCATGGAAAGAATTGCTGCTATTATAAAAACAAGGAGAGAATCGTTTGACATTTTATTTTCCATCTTCTTCTGTATTTCTTTTATTTTTGAGCTCATGTTTTTGTCTGTCTGTGAGAATAGGCCCCGGAACTGCATATGGAGATACATAAGCAAGGAATGGGACAGCAAACGCTAGGTGGAGGAGGAGGTCCGTCAGCTTCATCGAATGTTAGCGTAAGTTATCATGTGTTTTGTTGGTTAGCGTGCTGTCCAATGTTTTGAAATGTGTCATCTTCTTTCACACAGTTATTTTTCTTATAGCAAGTTAATGAGAACATAAGCAGAGAGTGAAAGAATCTCATATGTGGGTTATATTTTTTCGTGGTTGCTCTGAGAAATTTCCTTGCTTTGGCAGAGTGGTAAGAAGAAGAAGAAGAACAATGACTTCACTTATGATGTATGCGGTTGGATAATTCTCGCTTTTGGGATTGTTGCTTGGGTTGGCATGGCAAAATCCCTTGGCCCTCCACCTCCTGCTAGATAAAGCCTAAAGCCATAGTAGTGATGGGCATTCCATAAGAAATAATGCCCGCACACACAAGCACCTAGCTACATCTCCCGAGCAGAGCGGTACTAAGTTGAAGAGAATCGTTTGTGGCTATGGTACCAACAAATTGATTTGTTTACTTTATTATTAGGATGTTTTGTCTCTTCATATTGGTTTTCGGTATCTTCTTATCTATGCTAAGAGAAGTTCGTCATATGTGGTAAGAGAAGTTCTTTTGCCATTATCTTAGCTATGCTGTTATGGTTTTGTTTGTTGGCACGATATCTATGAGTTTTGTATTTACAGAAAGATACTGAAATTTTCTGTAAGAATAACCTATGAGAAGTGAAGCTCTAAAGAAGGTAGGGGAAATTTTCCCGTTGCAATCCTGTATTCTCAACTATATGAATTAAAATATTATGTAACGTACTTTAATAACATAAACTCTTAACTAAACTCGCTTTAGGATGATTTCGTGTTCGATTTAAATTCTTAGAATGATTAGACACGCTTACATACAAACGCACGGTACAAGGACACTATACGGATTACGAGCAATTGTTGAAGCATCAAGCACAGAAAAGTCCGAATTTAGGCTGTTTAACCATGATCTCTTTAAGGGTTCTGTAACCTTCATCTAGCACTTAAAGCGTGATCTGTCTTTCCCTAGACTAGATCATGGTAAACTATGGATGGTCCTGATTAAAATGCCTCTCAGGTATGATTCCCAAAATTTTGGCAAGTAAAAGACAGTACCCTCGCCGGGCATATTAACCGAACCCGAAAATCCGATTCGAATGATCCAAAAATCCGAACCGAACCCGAACCGCCATTATAGAAATAACCGAACGGATAATGTTTTAAAGTATTTGAAAACCCGATCCGAACCCGAACCGAACCCAATACCCGTGGAAACCCAAAAATACTCGAAATATAAGTGTATATATATATAAATATATGAGTTATTTGGGTATTTTCGGATAGATTAGGATAAAAAGTAACCAATGTTTTAGTTTTTTCTGAATATTTCGGTTATTTTTGGGTAATTCGGATAGATTTGGGTAAAAACTAACTGATGTTTTAGTTTTTTTTCTAGGTATTTTAGGTATTTTTGTGTAATTCGAGTAGATTTGGATACATTTGGATAAAAATATCCGAACCCGAACTGGAAACCGAAAATTTTCGGCTATTTATCGGATATCAATATTAAGTATATACACGACCTGAATCCGCAAAGAACCGAACCGAATCCGACCCGGTTTTTATAAATAACCGAATGGGTCCTCAACCCCTAAACCCGAAAATCCGAAACCCGAAACCCGAAACCCGAATGGATCCGATCGGAACCTGAACGGGACCCCGAACGCCCAAAACTATGCTCGCCAACGCCAGAAAATTTTATAAATAACCAAACGCCAGAAATTTTGGGCCATTATACCTTATCCCTCGCCAACGCCAGAAAGTTTTATAAATAACCAAACGCAGCGTTAAGTCTTTTCGACTCATCTCCAAAGAGAAGCTTGAGAAAATGGCTTGCAAAACGATATTGCGTTCCGCTTTCCATAGATGCTTCGTTCTCCCTCCTTCTCCAGCATCAGTTCCAGTCCATGGTTTGTTCCCGGCGCCAAAGAGTCTATGTTTTAGTGGTTTTGCGTCTATTCCCGAGCGAGCCACTCGGCTTAATTGCAGCCATAACGATCAATCCGATCAAGGTCCGCCTCAAGAAGCTGTTCTGAAGGCGATTTCAGGTGCGCGCCTTCGTTAATTTCTTCATTTGAGTTTATTTTGTTCGTTTGGCCGAAATGGATTTGACAATCGGATGCGATATGCTTGGATCTGTGATGAAGAGGAGACGGATTTGTAGATTCGATTGACGTACTAGTGTTGTGTATGATATGCTGGCTGCTATTTTGCTCGATTATTCTAGATTCAAAAACTGTTCTGTTTAGTCGATTTAACTAATCCTACACTTGTGGTTATTCACTAGGAATTAAGATTATTTTGGGTTAACTATATCAAGCTTGAATGGTGAAAGAAACAGATGATGTTAAGTCAGGAGTACTAGTTTATTGATTGATACTTTTGTTTCCCCTGTTTTTGGTGATGGGATGCAGAAGTGTCAAAGACTGATGGGAGGGTTGGAAAAACTACTAATATGATTATTGGAGGCACTGTGGCTGATGATTCTGCTAAAGACTGGCTCGAACTTGACCAAAAGGTATCCCTTGCAGAAATCTTATTCTTGTTTGGTTCGTTGCTAGTAAAGTTACTGGTTTTTATGAAGGCCCTGCAAAAATTTGAAATGCATTCAGTAAATTTAAAGAAGGAGGTGGATATTTGCTGACCCAAGGCTGGCGTTTTACTTGCCAGGTCAATACATACCCAACAGATAGAGGGTTTACTGCAATTGGGACTGGTGGCGATGACTTTGTGCATGCTATGGTTGTTGCTGTTGAATCTGTTATTGAACGACAAATTCCAGAGGTAATTTGTTTTTCTCTTACAAAGCATCCAGATTTTTTGGTTAATACATCATACCTTTGATTGATATGAGATTTGTAATATTGAAGCTCCTGATATTCAATCTGGATATGGAAACCTGCTAGCTCATATAGAATCAATAATTTCCTATATAGAGTCATGGTGGCAATAGATACAAAGTATATCCCTTATAAAACGCATCAGACTTTGTTACATCAATCTTTTGTTTAGTGTTCAGTGTTCACTTCTTTAGCATATAGAACACATCAGGCTTTTCAATGCTGTGCCTGTCATGGTCCTGAAATGAAGTATTTATTAGTATATGAAATCATATATTGGCCTGTAGGGGGTAGGATTTTTTTATCCTTTTGAAGTCACTTCAATAATTGTTTTAGTCGCTCTGATATGCGCAGGTGCTGTGGTTAGGGAATCCAAACTTTGTAATTATTAGAAGTAAATATATTATTTTGTACTTTGTGCTGTGAACTTTTATTTTATTATGATTTGCTTCAATCAGTGTTCTATTTACTGGCACAAAAATATCTGCTAGTGTCGTCTTGATAGTTACAAATATAACATGTATACAAGTGAAAACTATATGCGCCCTACTTTGCTTCGCTTACTTTTGTTCTCTTGCTTTGGTCTATGCTTAGTCTTGTACAGTATAGCTGCTAAAATGTTTATTTCTTCATATTGTTATGTTCGGATGTGAACTATTGTTCCATCAAAGAATCAGATAAGAGTATCTTTTTATGTAATGTCTTTCAACCAATATTCTAATACCGAGAACACGAGAATCCTACTAATGCTGCAAATCTGTTTTTGCCCCCATCAAAGGATTGTGTAAAGCAGACGTTATCAAGCAAAGGCAAATATGTGTCGGTGAATATTGGCCCTATCCGTGTTGTCTCTAGCGAACAGGTTTTTCCCTTTTCCCTCTCTCTCTCACACACATGCACATATGAAAAGCCCTATGGGTATTTAGACGTAAGAAGCAGAGAGAATCAAACCTTATCTACACAGAGGATGAGAGAAAGTTAGGAGTTGAAGATTGATGTTATGAGAACTTGTGTTGTTTGGTTTGACAGGTTCAAGCTGTGTATAATGCAATGAGGAGAGACGAAAGAATGAAATACTTCTTGTAGGTTTGACCGTTTGAAGTGTGTAGAATCACGGGTCTTCCTTCTTCTCTCTTCTCCATTGCTACTATGTAAATTATGCAGTGTAAGGCCATCATTAATTATTATATTTGCTTATCTACACCAACTACGTCATCCTTTATCTGTTAGACAGTTCTTAGAAAGTGCTTATGAATCTGGGAGAATTAGTCTATTATATTTAAAACGGCTTAGATGCAATTAAAGATAAAGCTTATAAAAATAATATTTGTTTTAGGTGGGAGACATCCTTTGTATCTCTCTAAAATAGAGTTGGAGTTGGTTCTAAGATTAATGCCCAGAGAGTTGTGGCTTCTTTTACAAGTGAGGGGCCAGAGTCCAGAAAAAGAAAAGCCGAATGACTGATGAACTGTTGGACTATAATTTAATCTTGTTTGGATACAGAAACATAGAACTATCAATATATCATAGTCTGATATGTAATTAATGGTTACATAACTTGAAATTCTATTATCTAAGGTGGAGAAGCATACTGAGGTTATTACTTTTATGGTTGCGTGGGTATCTAGACAGCCATACCCACGTATCCGTAGACTTTATTGGATATCACTATCCACTATGTACGAATCAAGGTATCAACCGAGTTTTTTCTATAGCCCGGTTTGTCATAGTTTTACCTTTTTTGAGGGTTTCTTGAATTTAGCGGATTACTGTAGTGTAACTGAAAAAGAGTAATCCTAAGAGTATTTCATAATGATGAAAAGTTGTTTTGAACTGAGTTAATTGAGATGTTACTCTGTCTCACTCTCAGCGTCGTGGGAGGGTGTCTCACAGAGCTACTTATTCTAATTATGGTATTGATTAAAATACGAAGATGGGGATTATTGGGTAAGGAGATAAAAGTGGAAGGTGAGGGGGTTATCTTGAATCTTTTAATCTTGCAATTAGGTTAAGTGGCACTGTTAGCCAACTAAAAGCAACCCCAAATATACTCAATAATGACACTCATAATATCTCTCTCCCATCTATTCCTTTATTGGGTTAGGAATTACAAAATTCTTCAAGGAATTAATGATACTAACTTGCATACAAAGTTATAAACATACAAGAGGTTGCAATATAAACCCTACCAAAATCCCCACTTTTCCATCATTTCATTCACTAACACACGCATAAGTCATAACATAACATTACATATTTCATACAGACATACATTTCGAGGGAAAGAGATGAAAGATCGGATGGAGCGATTTGTGCTATTGCCGTTTTCGTTGGGGTGTTCAACGCAATCCAGTGTCGCCGTGGTCACTACTCATCAACACAAGAAACCAAACCAGCTCATTAAAAGTATCTACTTCTCACATCACGTCGTCCTTTTTTTTCCTTGCTTATCCTCTTTTTTTTTTTTCTGAATAATCTTTTTGTGTTTTGGTTTTCTAAGGAAGAGAAGAAAGTGATGAAAATGGCCCATTTAAAAAAGAATACACAAAGATGGACATTAACGGTTCTAATACCTCAGATGGTATCTACAAAATGATTCGAAGCTTCAAAAGTTTCTCTCACTTTCTCATTCGTATGTGCCGTTTTCTACTCTCTTTCTCTTTACTTCTGAATGATCTTTTTTTTCCTTTTTGGTTCTATAAGGAAGAGAAGAAAGTAATGAAAATGGCTCATTCAAAAAAAAACACACAAAGATGGACAACAACGGTGCTACTATCTCAGATGGTATCTACAGAATTATCCGAAGCTTCAAAAGTTTCTCTCACTTTTTCATTCGTATGTCCCTTTTTCTATTCTCATTTTTTTTTCCTTGTCATTTTCTTATTGGGAGCACAACATTTCGTACTAAGTCAATTTTTCTTTATTAATCTTTATTGGGTTCTCAAATTCTCAATGTTCCTCCAATTTAATATGGGGACATGCAGTTAACTGAATAGCCTTTTTGATTATTTAATTTGTCTAGATAGCATGTCTTCTTTTGTCATTTAGTAACTAACACTTGTAAAATTTGGAAACCATTTTTTACCTTTGATTTGACAGAAACTAGTTATAATTAATTACCTCAACTTTATAAGACTTTTTATGTGTTAGCATCGTAATCTTACATTTTGGGTTACCATAACTTATTTGTGTTATTATTGTTAAGTAAGCGCCAAAGATAACTCAAATAAATTTTACCTTTTGAGTTACAGTTAATTTTCGGTACTTATTTCCCCTATCCATTGTCATTCTTCCTATTGGCGTAGAATTTATGCATTAGCCAATCGTATCTATGGTTTAAAATAAGAATCTAATAAATGAAAGGTAGTAAAAAAATTTATGGTTTAGTCTATGAAAGTGTTTTAACACTAATCCAGGTTTTGTAATCTAGTTATTTTTTGTATATATCCGTAGTATGAAGGAAGAGTGTCTAATTTTCGTTTTATGCAATTCACACATCTACTAAATAAAATTTAAGTTTATTCTTTAAGATTTTATAAAACAAAATAATAGTCATGTTTTTGAAAGAAAAAAAGAACAAATATTCTCCTAAATTTAAAGATGGGACAATTGAAGAGTAATAGATTCATCATTTATGACAAGGTTATGAAGAGGAGACGAAAGAGAGAGAGGCGGAGATGGAGATAGGGTTTCCGATGGACGTGAAGCACTTGAGCCACATCGGAGTAGATGGAACCATGACCATTTTTGACAACTCATCATCTTTACCATTCGCCGGCTTTCATCTCACCGCCGTTTGATTTTCGTATCTTTTACTGTAAATCAAACTATATATGACATTTCTTACAAACATTAAATTTCTTTCACTAGTTTAAATAGTTGTAAGTAAATACCTCAAACTATTCAATAATGACTCTTAAAAGATGGCTACTATTCCTTGCCGATTTCATCTTTCAGTTTTGGTAATCTTTGTTCCTCATAATTATAATTTTTCATACAATGGTAAAATTTTACAAAACATTGTTTCTTTAAAAAGAAAAACGCTTCAACTAATGCTCTTAGTGAAGTAAGAAGTACAAGAATTTATTGCTATGGTTGGATCTTATGAAATAATTCTTAGAATTTTTTTTTCGTTCTTCTCCATTTTCTAGATTCAACCAAAAAAAAAACGTTTGCTCTAGATTTGTTAGAAAACGTTTTCTCAACTAAAAAAAAAATATATATATATATATTAGAAAACAAAATTAATTTGTTAATAAAACAAAACAAAAGCAAAAAAGCAAAGCAAAACAGTAACAAAAAGGTAGAGGAATAAGAAACTAAAAATTAAATTGGGGAGGAGGATGAATTCATTATCCAAGAAAGACACCTGAGAGCAGCTCATCCGATTCCCGTGAGGCGATTATGGTGTTGTCTCACTCTCGCTCTTAGTCATCAGCCTTCATCTCCGATCCCCGTCGTCCGGAGCTTTCTTCGGCGGTCTCATTCTCTGTTTTCTACTTGAGGTTTCTTCTCTTACTACTCTCCCCCCAAACTTTAATGAATACGTTTTCTCCTGAGATTTGGGCTTTTATTCGTTATTTTTCTTACAATTTAGCTTAATTTTTGTCTTCTTTTTAGTTTTTGTTTGCTTTTTTTCTTCGTTCCTGTTACTTAGAGAAAACGAGACGTATTAGGTTTTTTACTAGGAGAATTGCATTGTAGCATCAATAACTTTTTTTCTAATTACTTCGTTAGTTTGATGAATTTATTGGTTGGGGACCATTTGCTTTCGTGGAAAACCTTAGCTGAGGGGACGGTGATTGGGATCGAAACCTAACTTACTGTCTCAATTTGTTAGTTCAATCTTTATTGCTGGAGATAAGAGGTTCCTTCATGGTGTCTTTTTCTTTGACATAAACTTACTTCAAGGTGTAAATTTGTAGACCGCAATAGTAAGGTTTTAGCCTTGGGTTCTGAGGAGGTTAGTTAAGAACTTTCTGGAAGTACAAAGGAGGAATGGGTAGGGAAGGGTTTGCAGTTATGATGGCTATAGGTTTAATGACTTGTTAACGTCTTGTTTCTTTACAAGCTGTTGATTTTCTGGGCAATCTGATTGGAGGACTGTGGGTCCGGTTGAATAAATGCCACTTAGTTTTTGTGTGATGGAGAGCACAAGAGGGAGCTAAGAAAAGGAATCCCCTTTCTTTTGCCCTTTTTACTGGTCTGGGTGAAACATAGAAAGGTTTCTCTTGCTGAGATTTATGATAAGCGGGTGAGTAATAAACGCTGATGACCCTTGTGTGGTGCTTGAAATTCTGAAGTTTCTCTTCTCTCTTACGGTATTGTAGTTAAGGGTGTTGTCTATAAATTATCTGTTTGGCTGGCTAGAGTTATTTATAGGATTGTCTAGTCTTCTCTTATGTGATTTTGGCTTTCATCTACTATCCCTAGTTCTGCAATTTTATCGTTAATTCAGTTTTTGTTGCTCTGGCATTTGGTGGTAGACCCACATCTTGAATGGACTGCAACATGGTATCTTCATTCCAGTGGGACTGGGAGAATTTGATCATGTCCAATCCGTCAAAGACTGAAAATGAAAACAAGCAGCAATCTACGGAGTGGGAATTTGAAAAAGGTGAAGGAATTGAATCTATAATTCCAGATTTCTTAGGCTTTGAGAGAGTCAGTAGTGGCTCTGCCACCAGTTTCTGGCACACTGCTGTATCGAAAAGCTCACAGTCGACCTCTATCAACTCATCATCTCACGAGGCCAAACAATGCAAGCTTGCATCACAAAGCTCCCCTGGAGATTCTTGCAGCAACATAGATTTTGTCCAGGTGAAGGCATCCACAGCTCTCGAGGTATCTGTTGCCTCAACCGAATCAGATCTTTGTTTAAAACTAGGAAAGCGGACATACTCTGAAGAATTTTTGGGTAGAAACAATAATGACATTTCAGCGGTTCCTATGAAGTTGTTGACTCCATCTGTTGTTGCTCGGAAGAAATCCAAATCATGTGGTCAGAGCATGCAAGTCCCGCGTTGCCAAATTGATGGCTGTGACCTGGATCTCTCGTCTGCCAAGGATTATCATCGTAAGCATAGAGTCTGCGAAAAGCATTCAAAGTGCCCAAAAGTTACCGTGAGTGGCCTAGAACGTCGATTCTGCCAACAATGTAGCAGGTAAACCCATGATTACGGTTCAGACCGGTGGTTATGCTCTGGCCTCGGTTAATTCTTAAGTTGCATTTTTGTTACTGAAAAGTGCCCATTCAGTTTAATTGTCCAGGATATTGTTTTCATGCCCTAATATTATATGGTAGAGGATTGATTTCTTTACTAATTTTCAGGTTCCATGCCGTCTCTGAATTTGATGAGAAGAAGCGAAGCTGCCGCAAACGTCTTTCTCATCATAATGCAAGGCGTCGCAAGCCACAAGGAGTATTTCCACTGAATCCAGAAAGGGTGTACGGTAAGAACCGACACCACAAATTGATATAATCAATATTTCCTCAGGATCTTTCCACCTGTCTATTCTATCTTTCTCTATCTCTCTCACACACACAACACTTTATATCAGGGTAATATACTGTTTACTTTTGCAGATCGAAGGCAGCATACAAGTATGTTGTGGAATGGGTTGTCCCTTAACACGAGATCTGAAGAAACGTATGCATGGGGTACCACTTATGAGACAAAGCCTACACAGATGGAAAGCGGCTTTACCCTGAGCTTCCAGAGAGGTAATGGCTCTGAGGAGCAGCTGTTTGCTAGTAACAGCCACTCTTTCTCTGTGTTTCAAACCTCGGGCAGGTTCTCAGCTGGGAAATCCAACATTCAACTTCCTGACAAAGGTTGATATCTTCACTTCTTTACTGGTCATCTTGTATTTGTTGTGCATGTTTGCTGATGGATCGGCGTTGAATCTGAGTTATATGTTTTGGCAGGTCTGGGAGAATGCTCAGGAGGCCTCCATGAATCTCAGGATTTCTACAGTGCTCTCTCTCTTCTGTCAACCTCTTCGGATCCACGTGCGACCAAACACAATCCCGTGGTCGAACCACAGCCAATATTTGGCACTTTCCCTACTCATTTCATATGAATGAGTTAGGAATGCGAAGTCACTCCATTATAAGTCAGGTTGCATCCGATGGAGTTTATTTTCAAATAACATAAAAACGTGTAACGTTCTTTGCTCTAGCTAAACCAGTTACTCGGTTAGCTCAGCTTCTCTTGTACTTTTCCAAACTTATTAAGTCAACTTCTTCCTAGATCCGTTTGTATGCCAACTTCGTTACTCTCTAAGACATGTCTACGACTATTTTAAAACCAGTTCAGAGATCATTCAGGTTGTAATATTATTTTACGTCTTTGCATTGTGAAGACAGTGAGAATTATGCAAGACAACTTCTGCCTTTTTGAAAAGGCATAAAATCTATAAAAAAAGTTTGATTAGTGGGGTTTTAGAGAGTTTAGAGGCAACTACTTCAATAAATGATTCAGCTTGTGACAAACCTGAACATTCACTTCTGGTGTACTGGTGAAGGAGATTCATTCGATTCCACAAGAAGTGTCATTATTGAGCTCCAGGATTAGGTTAAGAGTAATTGAGTAATAAGGTGAACCTTCACAACATGGGAAATCATGAGGAATAGAAAGAGCCCTTCTTAAAGAAGGGAGAATCATATACACTCAATGAATACTTTTGTGGAAGTTGCACCAGGTAAATAAAAAGTTTAAGAAATATCTTGCAAGGACCTCTTTTGAAACACTTGGTAGGCACTTTTATATCCATGCTCTTGTTAAGGTGCTTTCCATACTATTGGAGTTCAAGTCTGAGACTCAATGGGAAGAAAATCTTATTACAAAAGGATATCGGCTTGATTTGTGTACGGTGCATGTTCTTGTATTGGTGCCTAGCCTTTTGTCTCCTCCATTTTGTCAAGAAGTTCCTCCAAAGACCACTTGGTGACAATATACATTAATTTCAATCCTTGTCGTCTTTTTTCTTTTGATTTCAACATCAATCCATTAAGCATATGGTTCTCTCTTTCAATTTACACCCTTCCTCAGGCTTTTCGACGTTAGAGTCTCTTTCCAAATGAAATTGATATTTAATTTTGGTCCCCTTCACTGGGGTTGTACTTATACCTCCCAACTTGTCATCTTTCAATTCTCTTTTTCTTCTCACTCCTTGATCCTTCAATAGCCTTTCAACAATCACCAAATAGGTGTCTCGATCTTTTCAATTTGGCTTTTAATCTTCCCACTTCTCATTGTTTTTCCTTTTCTATGGATGTCTCTTTTTTTTTTTTTGGTCTCAAACTAGATTTTATAGATAATTTTTACCCTCCAATAATGGAGAAATGGTTCAACAAGTACAGCAAAGGGGCTACAACGGCCAAAGAACCCGATGCTACAAATGCCAAGCGGAAAACATGAAAGAAACGGATAGAAGCATACATAACACTTAAGCAACTAAAGTTGAAGACACCAATAGTGCTAAAACGTGAGATGAGGCTTTGGAAATCAGAGAGCCACTCGGTGATCTACTGCCCGGAAATGTGTAACGGGACGATGAAATGGGATAATCCCAATCTAGGGAACCACCGAAGAAAGGGCACATCAAAGCCTAGAAGGTGAAGGATCACCTCTCTATGATTCAGTGATGATGGAAGATGGTGATGATCGATAGAGAGAAATAGAGATTGAAGAAGATAACTGTTTGTTTGATTAATAAGATGATGGTTTTACATAATGGTCTGAGGGAGTTATATAAACCCCACTACGGTTGACAGATAACCGCTTACATCATTTAATTAAAGGAAATAAGAAAACATGAGATAAACATAATATAAAGATATGGGTAACAACGTGGTGTGATATGTGAGACGTGTTACACTGTAACAAAATGCTGCATCCATTAGTGAATAATTAGCATCCAGAAACACGGCTACAAAAGCATAGGCGACAAAGCATCGACTTATTGATACTACGAGATTGGAGGAAAACCGCAACTTCGGAGAGAGGTTGAGAAAACCACCACTTCTCAATGAACAAATCTGGTGTCCAAGACCCAAGATTGTTTTTTGTTAAGACGTAAATTGTCTTTTCCATACACCAGCATGAATTTTCATGAAACCAAACCAAAGGAACAATCTCATGAATTGAACTTGGCAAAATTTGAATAACATCCTCATATTGATATCTCTACAGCCTCACCCATCAGACTGTAACTACTTCTCTGGTACCAAGTTGATAAGAATTATGTAAAGATATTTATACTAAACTTACCTGATTTTGATAATGGCCCTTAGAAAACCTCAAAACTCTGTTAATTAAGATGTTAATATGAATTCTGATCTGTTGCTTACGATCCTAAAAGTAGAGTAGAACTCATGCTTAGTATTTAATAATTTCTTACAGTATCAATAAAGAGAGATACTTTGCAAAGAGAGGTGAGTCTGTTACTAGGGCACGATACAAGGATAATGATAATATAGTAGCCGAAGTTTGGCATTCTACGGGATCCAGAATGAAGTTGTTTTGATATGTTTCGAAAAGTATCCACCAACAGAGTAACAGGTTTACAAATTTCACATTACTTACTCATCTATTTGGTACAACATCATATGAAAAGGGTAGAGAAAGTGGATGCGCATGTGGTTGAGCCAGGGGATCAGAAGAGGTTGACAGAAGAGAGAGAGCACGGTGGAAATCTTGAGATTCATGGAGGACTCCTGAGTATTCTCCCACATCTGCCAACATATTTAACCCAATTTTTAAAGGACTAGCTATAAAATCAACAGAGATCTACTCCATCCATATATACTAAAGGACCAGTGAAGAAGTGTAAATACCAACCTTCGCCATGAAGTTGGAACTTGGACTTCCCAACTGAGAACCCGCCTGAGGTTTGAAATGTAGAGAAAGAACGACTGCTACTAGCAACCAACTGCTCCTCAGAGCCATTACCTCTCTGGAAGCTCAGAGTAAAGCCGCTTTCCGCCTGTGTAGGCTTTGTATCATAAGTGGTACCCCATTCATACTTTTCTTCAGATCTTGTGTTAAGGGACAATCCATTCCACAACATATTTGTATGCTGTCTTCGATCTACACGTTACATTAGATTTCCATGAAATGAAGTTGCGTGTGTGTGTGTGTGTGATAGAGACAGATAAAATAGACAGATGGAAAGATCCTGAGGAAACATTGATTTTATCAAGTTATGATGTATGTTCGTACCGTACACCCTCTCTGGATTCATTGAAAATACTCCTTGTGGCTTGCGACGCCTCGCATTATGATGAGAAAGACGTTTTCGGCAGCTTCGTTTCTTCTCATCAAATGCAGAGACGGCATGGAACCTAAAAATTAGAAAAGTAATTCAATTCGCTACCGTATAATATAAATAGGGATGTAAAAGTTGTTTTTGGACAATTAGACTGAATAGGAACTCGACAGTAACAAAAATGCAACTTAAGAATTAACTGAGGCCAGAGCATAACCACCGGTCTGAACCATAATCATGGTTTTACCTGCTACATTGTTGGCAGAATCGACGTTCTAGGCCACTCACGGTAACTTTTGGGCACTTTGAATGCTTTTCGCAGACTCTATGCTTACGATGATAATCCTTAGCAGATGAGAGATCCAGGTCACAGCCATCAATTTGGCAACGCGGGACTTGCATGCTCTGACCACATGATTTGGATTTCTTCCGAGCAACAACAGATGGAGTCAACAACTTCATAGAAACCGCTGAAATGTCATTATTGTTTCTACCCCAAAATTCTTCGGAGTATGTCCGCTTTCCTAGTTTTAAACAAAGATCTGATTCGGCTGAGGCAACAGATACCTCGAGAGCTGTGGATGCCTTCACCTGGACAAAATTTATGTTGTTGCAAGAATCTCCAGGGGAACTTTCTGATGCAAGCTTGCATCGTTTGACTTCGGGGGATGATGAGTTGGTAGAGGTTGACTGTGAGCTTTTCGATACAGCAGTGTGCCAGAAACTGGTGGCAGAGCTACTACTGACTCTCTCAAAGCCTAAGAAATCTGGAACTATAGATTCAATTCCATCACCTTTTTCAGTTTCCCACTCAGTAGATAGCTGCTTGCAGTCATTTTCAGTCCTTGACGGATTTGACATGATCAAGTTCTCCCAGTCCCACTGGAACGGAGATACCATGTTGCAGTCCATTCAAGATATGGGTTGATTTCATAGACCTAACACCAAAGCCAGAGCAACGATTCCGGCAACAACCAAAAGTTTGCAGAACTACGGAAAGTAAATGAAAGCGAAAATCAGATAAGAAAAGACTAGAGTATCCTATAATAATTGTGGCTAGCCAAACAGATGATACCTAATCGAAGACACCCTCAACTAACAATACCACAAGAAAGAAGAAAAAAAGTTCAGAATTTCAAGCACCAGACACAGGTCATCAGCGTTTATTGCTACCCCTTTTATCATAAACTTGAGCAAGAAAGACTTTTCTATGTATCACCCAGACCAGCAAAAAAGGGTAAGAGAGGAAGTGTATTCCTTTTCCTCTTGTGCTCTCCATCACACAAAAACTAAGTGGCATTTATTGAATTGGTCCCACACTCCACAAATCAAATTGCCTGAGAGTATCAGCAACTTGTCAGGAAACACACGATCTACACATTGTAATTGCAATACCCATTCCTCCTTTGTACTTCCAGAAGGTTCCTAACTAACTTCAAGGCGAAAAAGCTTACAACTTTACACATTGAATTAACTATAGTCAAACAAAACGGCACCAAGGTGAGCCATTATTAGGGGATCTATCTCCAGCAATAAAGATTGGACGATTAAAAATGTGACAGTAAGTTAGGTTTGGATCCCAATCAAGGTCCCCCTATACTACCTAGGGTAACACAATGAAAGCAAGTGGTCCCCAAAACCAATAAATTCATCAAACTAACGAAGAGATTAAGAGTAGAAACCTCAAGTGGGAAACAGAGAAGAGACGGCCGACGAAATCTCCGGAGGTCTCCGATCGGAGAAGAAGCTTTTGACTAAGAAGAGATACAGTGAAGGGGACGATACACCAAAATCGGCTTAGGAGGAAATCGAATGAGAGCAGAGAGCTTTGCTCTTTTACCTGTTTTGCTTTGCTCTTTTTTTTTATTTCTTTCATTTTTCCTTTGCTTTTTTGGCTTTCATTTTTATTTATTTTGGTGCCTTTTATTTCTGCTAAACTAATCATATATATTATTATCACCAAAATTTATCAACACAGATTCAATTGTATATTGCAAATGGATTTTTTTTTTCCCGGGCTAAAATTTGTATGTATTACAATCATAGACAACAAAATGATGAATGATGACTTGTAAGTTGTAACTAATTTTAGGCTCTAGCTCTCCAAAAAAAATTATGAAGTGTCTTTTAAATCCTGATCATACCAATTTTTTTTTTAAAAAGAATTAGATGTAAAATGGACTTCGTAAGAAATGTTTGATAGGACTTAATCTTAGCGTACACGAAAACCATGCCATTTTGGGGGAAAAGAAAAGAACACTTACGATATCGAACCTAGAATGAACAAATTCAACATTTAAGGCTTCATAAGTGCAAAAAATGTAAATCAAAATTTTCCATTGGGTTGAAAAAGGGATATGAGAATCTAATATGCCATTTCTTTCGTTGTAATTAGATTTTAATGTTCGGATATTTCCGGTGTTTAAATTAAGCAAGAAAGCTCAATTCGTATAGTGTGGATCTATTTTACATTCTTAGCGGCCGCAATTTATATGTTCAACATTATTAATTCAAAAAGTCACCAAAACTGTTTCCATTCGTTATTAGTATTACCTAGTACCTACCATTCAATTTAACATTCGTGCACGTTTTAATATTTATAAACCTCTATGACTTTCAAAAGTACACAAATACTAGTATCGGTTTGCCTAACTCCAAAGTGTCTCTCCAACATTAACCGTGTACATCCCTCATTGAAGCACCGATCATGTCCCAATCAAAATCGCCCCACAAATGCAACACGACAACACCGTCAACGGTCCGTAACACCAAGGCCCAAGCTCTTGAAATTTTTAGGTTACTCGTAGAAAATAAGAAATCTAAAAAGCGTTGTTTGGACACGTCACACGTCTGATTTTTGTCCTATTGAGGCTTCAATTCTCGAGCCTTCTCTCAAGCTCTTAAAATCTCAAACAAGGATCCAATTATCGACGGACACGTAGACATCACACGTCTCAATACCCAATCAGAGATGTGCTGTGACGATGTGCGTTGTGAGAATAGCAAGACTGAACCCCCTTTTCTAGGTGGTGGTGAAACGCAGAAGAAAAAAAAAAAAAAAGGATAATATTGAAACAAAAAAGAAGACAAAAGTTAGAAAAAAAAAAAAAAAAGGTGAGAGTGTTCTTCGGCTCGTGATCGTCATTTCAATTCCCTTTTCTCCTCCTGCGTAATCATGGTATGGCTGCGATTCTCGATCTTTGCTCATAATGGTTTGTTTTGTCGATTGAATTATGGGGATTTGTTTTTTTTTTTTTTTCGAGATTCATGTTTTTATTGGTTAAAAATTATGTTTCCGATCTGATTTAGTATGTGTAGTATTATATGAGGATTTGATCGTCTATTGAGCTATTTACCAATGATTTACTCTGTGTTTGAATTTTGAATCATGGCAGATTCCGCATCATGCCAAATTGAACATTTATAATCTATTAATTAATTAGAAAATATGGATCTGTTTTCGAAATTTATGTCGGATTAGCTTGAGTTGTTATCTACATTATGTGTATTGTTGCTTTGATTTAGATGCATGCCCAAATCTTTCCCAATTTCTCTTTTAATTTGCATAAATACATGAATTGGTACCCAAATTGTATGTTTTGTTGAATGTAGATGATTTGAATATCCTCGATCTATAAAGAACCATTACTATCTGCGCAGAGGCAGGTATATATAATGATGATTATAGAATGGGTTGTTTTGATAATTTGTTGCAGACAACCTCGAAGCGACTCGCAGACAGGAAGATTGAGAAATTCGACAAGAACATTTTAAAAAGAGGATTTGTTCCTGAGACCACCACCAAGAAGGGAAAGGATTACCCTGTTGGCCCGATCCTGCTCGGCTTCTTTGTCTTCGTTGTCATTGGATCATGTGAGTACTTCTTCTTCTGATTCCAATTCCTAACTTTACTCGCAAAAAGTTACTCTATCTTGAGGGCATCACAATAGCATCTTTGAGTTAGGCTTCGTGCTCCTAGTTTTACGTCTGAATTTGGATATAGGTTTCCTGATTGGTATTGGGTTCTACAATGTCTTCTTTGTCCCCCTTTTATATGACACTAGTAACGAACATAGTCTGGAATCTGAATGATTTGATTCTATTATGTGCATGTGTTGTATGTGTTTATATTTATAAACCTTCTATATGCTTTGTTACAGCTCTCTTCCAGATCATCAGGACTGCAACTAGCGGAGGCATGGCATAAACCAAATCACATTGAAGCTGGAGGAAGCAATTCTCAAAATGTAGAATCTTCTTCTGTGTCCTCTCTTTTCTCTCCTTATACTGTAGAATGTGTCAACTTTCTGTTTACTATATACATATCATGTAATGAAGAATATTTGCTTTTAAGTTATTATATCCAACATTAAGTATTTTCTTGAAGTTAGATGTCGTTGTTCAATAGTTTCCCCTGGATTTAGTCATATTTTATGAGAGATTGGTCACAAACTCACAATTTTAAGAAGTTCCACACAACCCAAGTTATTTATTACAACACGAAAGTTGTGTATATTACAGTCTCGAAAATCAAAACCAAAACAAAACAACAAAAACAAACCAACCGTGTGTGTAATTCGTTCGAATACAAACCTCAAAGACGGCCAAGGAAAATGAACCAAGAGAAGAGATGATCAAGCCCTAGCTGTAGGGCAGGGATGAAACGCTGTCCCGCAAGCGATCCAAAGTCTTTTTCTCCCACGAGGAATGGTGCAGCCAGGGACCTTGGTCCATTCCCTAGTAACAGCATTGTAGGTTATCAAACGGTTCATCTGTCTGGACCTCAAGGACAATAATATCAGACAACCTTTGTTGCCTAGACAATTCATCCTAATGTGCTTTCCGTAAAAATCCAAGCACCATATGTTTGGCATTCTGTCAACCTCCTTCCACAACAGTGTCATCTTCTGCAGCTCCCATATGCAAACGCAAGTGGCAGCGTTTTTAGTCAGTAGACCCACCAGCATCAACCGCTCTCCGCACGCAGCTAGCGTGTGATCGCTCAGGTCTGGTGGACCCGGTATGATGAACTGCTTCCATTTCCCAGAGACCATGTCATGGGACAATATCCCTTCGGGACCTGTTAACATGAAGTAAAGTGTGCTGTGGATAGCCACTGGCTGTGACTTAAAGTTGAGCAACACCGGGAGCTTTATGTTGGACGGGATGGTCCCTCGTTTGGTCCACACATTAGTCAGGGAATCATACACTTCGTACTCTCCTTCACATCCAACCCACAGGACCTTATACCCATGACTGGTGGAGTTTCCATTCAGAGTCATTCCTACTGCAACACGAGACCAGACCTTGAACGACCTAGCAGGCAACTCTCTGAAAGACTTGGTCAGCGGGTTGCTCACGTAGAAGTTCCGATGACCAATGTCGAGGAAGCACACTAGACCTCCCGCAGAAGCCATTGGCAAAACAATACTCTTCTTGGGCAGTGCCGGGATAACCGGATGGTGCCATTTCTTCAAAGAAGGGTCATACACTTGTCCCGAGTTGACATTCTCATGGGTTATGGTGTAGAACCATGGGATGGTCTGAGGAAGCTCGGTGCAGTATCGGGAGAAGCTATCTGAATCAACCAGAGCGTTCCATTTACGGCAAACTGCACGGAACTGGAAAAATGTAGCAATTGGTAGTCTGGAAACAACAGCTTCAAAGAGATCTTGGGGAAATTCCTGCCAGATTTCTTGATCCATGTTTCCACTAATGTCATCTCCTTCCGTACATGATTTCCCTGGATTCCGTTCTTTTCGAGTTCGTTTGACAGGAGGCTTGACAGTTTCTAACATGTTGAATATCCCAGGCCTCTTTCCAGCAGCCATTACAATATCACAACAATCATCAGCAGAAGTTTCTTCAATACAGGGCAAACACCATCTGCCATAACAAGAATCGTATCATCTGTCAGGAAAAAGTTACACTATCCATATTCTTTAAAATTAAATCATTACATTTGAAAGAAACAAATATTTGCCCTCAAATCAACCAGAAATACGTATACCAGAGAAAAAGGGAGCAGTAAACCAGCTAAAAGAATAACCCTATACTGGTCCAAGCATTGGAAAATGGAAACACTTAATATGTATGTTATCTACTTATTCAGAAATAAGTGGCAAATAAACATAAAATTAGATGCTTGTAGAAGTGAAGCACAGCAAAACACAAAGAGAAGGCCTCAAGTCAGGATTCATAGTAATCATCAGCAGGGGAGCTTTCCAAATTGAGACCAACCAAAATTTGCCAAGAATATCAAAGCAAGGAGGGCCTTAAGCAGACGCTTTGGTATTGACACAGTGCTGGAGTGCTTGTAACAGTAAGCAGGCAAAACGATGCCCTCCATGACCAAATCGAAATCAAATCAATTCAAAGATCAATTTCCTCTTTCAGCTAATTTTAAAAAGCAAAAAAATTACAAAGGAATCATCAGACCTTCACATATGGGATCGCATGATTCTAAGGAAGAAGCAAAATTGTATCATAAGCCCTTAGAAAAAAATGAAGCAATAAAAAAAAAAAGCCCTAAACCGAAACACATTACGAGAAGTTGCGCAAATCGCCCCAATTTTTTTAAAAAAGGATCGAAATCCCCACCCATAGATCTATAGTCACAGAGAGTTAGAGAGAGATAAATGTTCACCCGTTCTGATACTGAGGATGGTGGAGAACTAAAAACGACGGCGAAAAAGACGGAGATGAGAGAGGAGGAAGAGGAGGAGGAGAGCCGTTGTGCAAGAGCTCTTGAAGCTGACCGATGAGCTGTCTAAGCATGGCAAGCTCTTCTTCCATGCCCCAACAAGAGAACAACAAAGAGAGCTAAGAGAGATCAATGGCAGCAGCAGCCATTAGCATCAATTGAAAAATGAAGAATCTGGGTTTTAAGGATATAACCTCCCACCATGTCCCAAAGTCTCTCTCTTTCTCTTAAAACAAAACCATTGTTATTCTCTCTGAATTGTCTTTTTCTCTCTCTTTTGCTTCATCTTTTTCCATGTCAGTTGGCCCCATATGATTATTTCGTAGCAATTATTCCTCCTTCTATCTCTTGTTTTCCCCTTTTGCCCCTCCCCACTTTATTCTTCTGTACGTTATATTTTTCTATTACTACAATTTTTACTTATAGTTTCATTTTGTTGTATTAGAAACAAAACCAATTAAGCTCTTCTTTCTATAGAGAGAGTGTTGTTAAAAAGATCAGCGATAATGGCGTCACGAGCTCAAATCTCTGTTTGCTTTGTCTTCATTGGCTGATGAACATTTGAAGACCATCCTCAATCCGATCAAGTCCAAAATCTTTTCGATGGAGTCCACTTGCGATTTTATCATGCTATTTATATTTATGTGTTTTTTTATCCATATGGTTGTAGGTAAGAATTATCCAGTATCGAGTCCTTTAGCAAAGAATCTTTTGATCGCTTGTATTATAACATCCGGTTAAGTTTTATTATAAGTAAATTTGTACCCAAACAAAAAAAAAAAAAAAAACCATTTTTTTTGGTTACCAAATAAGAAAGACGCGTGCTTGATAAACTAAAACTGAGATGATAATTGATAAAGAGGATAATTGATGTTGCGGCAATTATACTAAATCATGGTTTCCTCCACCTTTGGCCCCTTTGCATATGAAAATATTTTTGTAAATTTATTACATAATTTTTCTTTTTTTGTAATAATACAAAAATTTCGACTTCATCCATTTTAGCTTTTGTACAATTGAGTGAGTATGAAACCAAATTATTATATCACGACTTCATCCATATTAAAACTAAATTACTCTACGAAAGACAAGACAGCTCCAAAAAGACACCATTTATAATCCTCATAACCGTAATGTATATTGTTATTAGTGCTATTGAAGAATTCATCATACGAATGGATGTCTCTACCAAAGAAAAAATGTGTAGAGGTCAACTAGAAATATGGACAAGAGATTGAATCTTATTTTGTGTGTCATCGTTAGAAGAAGACAGCGAACAACTTGATTCCAAAAGTTATTTTAGTTTGTTGTAAGAAAAGTCATTGAATGTACAAGTTAACAAAAGGAAGAAAATGTGAATCGAATGTAATTAATTGCATGTGCATAATTTGCCTGGTTATCTTTTTCTTTCTGTGTAATAATTATATTTTCAAAATCATTCCACAGAGAATGTAAAGTAGTCGTAAAGCGTGGGGGTTCATTTATCTCATCCCATCAAATATGCTTTGGTCAATCATGTCTCTTCCATTTAACATAGCAATTACCAATATATTAAAGAATAATGATGATATTACTCATCATAACCTCTCAGTGTTTCCTTTTCTCAAACTATTCTTACATATATATGCCCCAACTGATATAAAGCGGTAAAAACAAAATATTATTAGTAAAGGATAAGGCTAAATGATTCGTTACGATGGTAAAAATGAGGAGAGATGTTGTTACAGTTATAAATATGATTGGTAAAAGATAAAAGGTAAAACAGTATCTAAAACTAAAAATATTAATTAGCACACAAAGATCTCTGACGGTTAATTCTCCAGCCATAATCAAATCCCAATTTATCACACAAAGATTCTTCATGAATGAATAAGTTTTCATATCATTCACCAAGTAAAGAATATAAATTCAAACTCGGATCAAAAGAGATATGACGGCTACTTCTCATTATTATTTCTCTCAACTCTTTGGACTAACGGTTCTACCAGCATCCGCATGGTGTCTCCCTACCAAGTACCAATCCATCCATCAAAATACATTTGGATTTTTTTACGAGTAGCCCTTTGGCCTATCGTCACCGTCCATTCAACGATCAACTTTCATCTTTCATATGAAATCGTCAAATATCTAACTATGTTTTATATGGTCCAATTGATATAAAGAGGTAAAATAAAATTACTACCGAAGAATAATGCAAAGAGATTTTTAGTATTAGACTATGTAATTGTAAATAGAGTAGGAAATCCGGTTTGTATAGACCGAGTAATAAAGTTCGGTTATCTTCAGTATACCGAAAGCCTCTTACTATATAAGAGGCTTATGTAACAACATTTTGAATAAGTTGAATAATAACAAACTCTTTCTTTAATCAACTTCATATTCTTCGTTCTTGATTCGTAACATGGTATCAGAGCATTGAGCTTGAAATCTCAACCGATTCTTCTCAATTTCTTTGTTCTTCTGCCTAATTGAACTAGATTTTTCGGAGATTCTTCCCGATTAATCAATTTTTTTTTTATTGATTCTGATCAATCCGCCGAGGCAAATACTAGTTTGGCTCATTCGAGATAATGGCCTACTTCACATTGACTCATGAACTCATATGTACTCCTAAACTCCTGAAAATCGCTGTATCGACAAATTCTTGGTTATTCCGTCAAGATCCTCGGTTGATTTCACAGTTGTTCCGTCGCGGAACATATATTTCCGATGATTGCGATGGACATAGCCCTAACAAGCTTGCGTTTATTGATGGTTCTGTGACTAGGCCTAGCATACAGATCGTAACTTCAGGATTTGGTCTAGATGTAATAGTATGGTGAAATCCTGGATCTTGAATTCAGTCTCTAAACAGATATGACCGACTTGGACAAACCAAAACCAACAAGGGAGCCCTTGGAATAGCCTTGATCTGATCCAGCGGTTATTTCTCCAGCCATAGTCAAATCCTAACGTTCACTTTTCTTGTTTAGCACACAAGGATTATTCATGAATGAACAAGTTTTCACATCAGTTCACCAAGTAAAGAAATATAGATTCAAACTCGGTTCAAAAGAGATATAGATCCACTGGAAATAGTTTAACGGTATCTGTATTGGGTGTCACATATGGCGAATCAAGTTGAAACAAGTGAACAAGAATATAAACGTAAAGGTTGGATATTTTTAGAAAAGACTCAAAATTCTTCATAACATGTAGTAAACAGAAAGTTGACACATTCTACAGCATAAGGAGAGAAAAGAGAGGACACAAAAGAAGATTCTACATTTTGAGAATTGCTTCCTCCAGCTTCAATGTGATTTGGTTTATGCCATGCCTCCGCTAGTTGCAGTCCTGATGATCTGGAAGAGAGCTGTAACAAAGCATATAGAAGGTTTATAAATATAAACACATACAACACATGCACATAATAGAATCAAATCATTCAGATTCCGGACTATGTTCGTTACTAGTGTCATATAAAAGGGGGACAAAGAAGACATTGTAGAACCCAATACCAATCAGGAAACCAATGTCCAAATTCAGACGTAAAACTAGGAGCACGAAGCCTAACTCAAAGATGCTATTGTGATGCCCTCAAGATAGAGTAACTTTTTGCGAGTAAAGTTAGGAATTGGAATCAGAAGAAGAAGTACTCACATGATCCAATGACAACAAACACAAAGAAGCCGAGCAGGATCGGGCCAACAGGGTAATCCTTTCCCTTCTTGGTGGTGGTCTCAGGAACAAATCCTCTTTTTAAAATGTTCTTGTCGAATCTCTCAATCTTCTTGTCTGCGAGTCGCTTTGAGGTTGTCTGCAAAAAATTATCAAACCAACCCATTCAATAACAATCATTATATATATATCTGCCTCTGCGCAGATAACGAATGGTTCTTTCTAGATCGAGGATATTCAAATCATCTACATTCAACAAAACATCCAATCAAATTTCGAAAACTGATCCACATTTGTCATGATTCGGTTTTATATTTTCTAATTGATTAATAGAGATTAACAGAGCTATTTTGGCATGATTCAATATTCAAACACAAGAGTGAATCATTTTGTATCAGATCGGAGCATTGTAGCCAATAAAAACATGAAACCCTATAAATCGACAAAACAAAGCATAAAGCAAAGATCGAGATCGCGGCAAATACCATGATTAAGCAGAAGCAGAAATGCTTGAAACGAACAGGGAATCGGATTGACGATCGCGAGCCGAAGATAAACTTCTCTCCTTGTCTCTTTTGTGTTTGACTAAATTATGTCTTTGCTGGTTTCAAAATAGTATGTCACGATTGACTTTAAAAGGGATCGGTTATGCAACTCACCGCGAACGTCGTCACAGCCATTTTTTTGATTGGTTATCAAGACGTGTGAGGTCTACGTGGAGGTCACTGATTCGATACTATTATTGGGCTTTGAAATGCTTGAGAAAGCCCTCTCTCATGTCAATGTGGACAAAAATGGGACGTGTTTAAAAAGTCAAAAGCACTCACGTTTTCGGGTCCACATCTCTACTTCTCCGACGGTGAATTTGTTATAGCTATAGATATAACACAATTGCAAAAAACCATTTTAAAGAATTTTCAATGTAAGAGAAAGTAAAGCTATCTTCAACTTTATATCACAAAGCCAGTGTACGTATAAGTAATGTCCACTCCCTATCTTGGACGATGATAACGAAGAAATTGCAACTCTTCTAATACAAGAATCCTAAATCATACACAACACACTTTTACACACATACTATGGCTCTCTTCCCTGTCCAAAGCAACTCTCAATAGAGATTCCAGCTGCTACTCATCTACAAACCACAAGTTTTGGTCTCCCAATCAGAGAAGAGAAAAGAAAAAGAAAAAAGAAAAAAACTTTACAGTAGAAACTGGTCTAACTTCTTGGCCTGGCCACAATATGGTCAAACCGGCCTTTCTATATACACTCTTTTGCAATCGTCGATCTGTATTTACCTGCAACCAATTTCAAAAAGGCGTTGGTAACAGTCGAGAAAGCATGTTTCTTTAGATGGGGAAGATAAATATATAAGGGCTTACTACTACTTCAAGATGCAAAGGAGACCCGAGTTTTTGTGTTTCCTTCGCCGTTCTTCTTCCAGCCCATCCCTTTTTTATGATTCTGTATCTGAAGGCGAATTGAAAAAGCGAGAAACTTCCCGGTACAGCTGCTCTGCTTCAAAGGGTTTTGATACATACCCATCCATTCCACACCTTATACATTCCTCATGTGTTGCTTGAATCACGTCTGCGGTCATTGCTAATACCGGAAGATGCCAGCTTGATTTGTTACCGTTCTCTACTATCAAAGCCTCCCCATTCTTAATTCTCTTGTTCATCTCCTCTTCCATATCCCGTATTCTCTTCGTAGCCTCAAATCTGCAGAAAGACATGGCAAAACATCTCAACTTTTAATTACATATATCAAAATTTTCACAAACTAGTATAACAATCAGACATACCCATCCATTTCTGGCATCTGAATGTCCATGAAGCAAGCATCAAACTCGTGGGGTGGCTTAAGCAATGAGATTGCCTTTATCCCGCTCTCAGCGCAGACCACATCAGCGCCATACTTTTTCAGAGCTCCTGCTGCCACTCTGAGATTTACGTTGTTATCATCCACGATTAAAATTTTTCTACCAAGGAGAAGATTCCTGAGAATCAAAGCAGGAGGTCCCTTGTGTTGAGGTGGTTCCCTGTTTCCAATACCCAACCCCCTCTGCAAAGTTGCTGCTAGCATACTCGCCCTCAATGGTTTCACTATCACTATTGGAGGATCTATACCGGTGCCAAAAGCATCTGATATTGACGATTCTACTGAGTTTGCTAACAAAATCAATTTAGGAGAAAGGAAAAGAGGGTCTTTCTGCAGCTTCTTAATGAACACATCTGCTTCCCTATTCCATATTTCTTGCTCTATAAGAATCATATTCACAGTGGTAGTACCAATCTTCATATAATGTAGAGCCTGTTCAACACGTGGAACTACTTCGACTCGAATTCCCAGGCGCTGAAAATGGTACCACGAAACTTTTGCCCTAGCAGGCCGATGGTCCACAACCACAGCTTTCATGCCCCGAAATTCCGAGAATATGGGCTGGTTGTTATTCTGCGGGTCGTTCTTTCTTTCAGTTTGTTGCATGCCATTGGAAAACACAGCAGTAAATGTGAATGTGGACCCGACCTTGGGAGTACTCGAGAATCCAATTTCTCCCTTCATCAGTCCAACTAGACATTTGCTTATGCTAAGTCCAATTCCTGTGCCTCCATGCGTCCTGGATATGGATGGTCCAACTTGCATAAAAGGCGTAAAAATACGGGACTGCGCTTCTGAAGGGATCCCTATGCCAGTATCTTCAACTGAGACAATTAGGTTGATATCAGGTGGAGATGGTTCAAAGCTCTGATGCCCATTGGAGCTGAAAGCTTTAAAGTTTTCCCAGCTCCTCTGCCGGTCTGCAACTGGAAGCCCGCTTAGTGTACTTTCCGGAGATGATGCTGTCTCTCCATCGATAGATTCAAATAGCTCCTCCACCAGATGAACAGTTACAAAGATGTGTCCTTTTTCAGTGAACTGCCAGGATATTTATAAATGATCAGCTCCTTTTATCAGTCAACTAGGATGCAAGGAATGATCAGCAAAGAATATAACAAACAATTTACCTTGATGGAATTACCCATAAGATTTGTGAGTATTTGTCGAAACCTCCCAGGATCACCAATTAACATCTCTGGAACACGATCAGATATGTATACTGCCAACTACGTTCATTACCACCACTCAAAAAATCAGTAAGAAAGACTTGATATAAGTTACAACCCTTTGTTTGCAGATCATAAATATCATATAGTAAGTTACCTCTACCCCTTTTTGTTGGGACTTTCCAGAGAAGAGTGACAGGACATCATCTAATATTCCTCTCAAATCAAACCGCACGTCCTCAAGCTCAAGGTTTCCAGATTCAATCTTTGCTTGGTCCAAAACCTCGTTTATTAGCGAGACTAAAGCTTTTCCACTTGCCTGTGCAGTCCTGACATAATCCTGTTGCGTAACATCTAACTCTGTGTCCATAAGCATATGCAACATTCCTACAAGCCAAATCAAAGTCAACATGAGAAAATATGTGGGAACAGAGGTGAAAGAAGGAGGCAAAATAGTGGCCATTTCAATACTCACCAAGAACACCATTCATTGGAGTTCTGATTTCATGTGAAACAGTAGCAAGGAACTGTATTAAAAACAAAGTTAGATTACAACCCTTCTTACAAACATAGAAAGCTTAATATGCTGTGGAAAACTATCAATTGAGGATGATGTATGTACCTGTGACTTTGCAACATCTGCTGCTTCAGCCTTTTTCTTGAGCTGCTCCATTTTATGACAATCTTCTTCAACTTTGGTTATCCGACTCACAGTTGCATGGATTATATGTGCAACAAGCAACGCAATCACAAGGATACCAAATGATGTCACCATTGATAGCACTGGCCATGGTGGTTTCTGCTTAAATCTACAAAAGAGGAAGAAGTTCACAACAGAAGGTTAGCACCTGGATTCTTGCAAACAAGAAGAAATATCAGACATATGCTGAATTGGCCAAGTACCTGCAACGCATTTCATGCTTTCTAAATGGATCGCCAAAGTTTAGTAGACTAACACGTTCCAACCCATCAGCGGACACATTTGAACCATACATGCTAATCGGCTGGGAGTGATTGGTGGTATCGTATACATTGACAAGAATTGTTTGCTTGCTAGCCAGCTGCTGAAGCAAGTTTTCCACCAGGGACTCAATGTCAAACACTCCACCAAGATACCTTTAGTGCCATCAAAAGAGATCAATGAGCAAAAATAATATCTGTAAATCTTATGCGTGATTGCGTGAAATATCTAACTCCAATTATTTATTTAAACGCCTATGCTACACACCCATTAGTAGCCTCAATTCTCTCTTTTGGCGTTGCATTTGAAGGGAGATCGCTCTTGTAGACTGCAAATGTCAGGATCACCCCAAGTCTATTTGTCTTTATCAATGGGAAAGGAGCTGTCAAAACCCCTTTACCTGAACTCCTGGCCCGCAACACATTTTCACGGTCTTCCTGTCAAGAAGAATTCAGTGAGATTAAGTATCAGTTAAACCAGTGCTCTAATCTTTACCTAAAATGATCACAACAACTTAATCAGTAAGCAGAGATTGAAATATGAACTAGCTAGTCGGCAGAATTCACCGGTAGTGAGTGTAGACCATAATTGTGAACTACATAAAAACAGTGAAATGAGAACTAATAATGGAGCTTACTTTCCCAGACAGCATATCGAGAGAAACTACATGAGAAACAGTGTCCTGAGCAAAGATGACTGGAGCATACTCCTCTTGAACAGGGGATGGTTCCAAAGCTTCCGGGTCATATTCATCATTATGAACTGGGTTTTGTTCAAGAGAATCCATTCTCCTAATAGTCCAACCTTGTTGCCTCTCAAATTCTTCCCTCTCTGAATGGAGCACCCTCATAGCATATGCAACCCCACTCGTGAGAGGCCTCTCAAAGGAAGTTCTATCAGTGTACTCTGAGAATGTCCTCTACACAAAGCTTATTGATGTTAGTATATTGTTCACTAATACTCAAGAAGACAGGAATCAAGCCACCAAGTGTTAGCTAAATACCAAGACTTATCTGAGACGACTAAATATCACCAAACTGTAAGCAAAAAATCTGCAAAATTGTAATCTTAACTGAACTCCGAGGGCAAGTTGAATGAAAAAAGCTTCCATATTTTGAAGGTAAGTGTCAAATCATCCAAGGATCATTCATATACTACACCATAGGAACAACTTATGTTCTACAAGCAAGACTAAATCTCAGGCATCAATCAAAATTCCCAGAGAATGATATCGTAACACAATCCAAACAGAATTGGAAGACAAGCAGATGCGAAATCAAGAATACCTGATCGATAGCAGAAGGAATCTTGCCATGGTGGAAGGTGGAAATCAAGATAGACATAGCTTGAATATGATTCATGCTAACGTTGAACTGATCCTGCAGCATACGAGCTCTCTCATCGCACATACTAGCAAGCGTCTCTTTCCTCTTCTCCATAGCTTGAGAGCTAAAGTACCAGAACGTCCAAATTGAGACCAAGACCCAGAAGACGACCCAAGCCACCACCAGCTTCCTCTCATATGTCTTGATGAATTTAACTAAGCCAGGTAACTGATAAGAGAAACTCGGGATCTTGAGTCCGCTACTGGAGATCCTATTCCAGAAGCACATTTTGTTCTTCTTCTTCATCGTTGTCATCTTCGTCTTCTCAAGATCACCGACAGAGCCAACTAGAAGACCAGACTTGTCCTCGATCCCATTATCAACGAACCAAGAAACGAACCAGCAGCATAGCATCCAGAAGAGATGCCCAATCTTCACACCAAACCCTAGCACAGGGAACAAACTCATCCACCAACTTGAAAACAAGATCAACCCCAAGAAACAGAGTGATTGCAAACCAACTCAATTCAACTCAAGAGAAGCTCCCACAACCACAAACCCAGAACCAAACAAAAACCCTGTACAAAAGGGGACGAATCAGAGAATCACGAAAATCCAAAAGCACGAATTGTTTTTTGGGGTTTTTTATATCCTTTGTAGTCTTCCCACAAACAAGAGAAGAAAAAGAAAGCAAGACACAGGAACGTGTCAGATTAGACAAGCCAAAGGCTTCAAATTGAGAGATCAAAGAGGTTACTTAATCAAAGATGACGAAAGATAAGAGAAGAAAACAAAAAAAAGGTAGAAACTTTGAACAGGAACTTAAAGTCCCAAAGCGAGATTCCTCGAAATCCAAAACAGGAAACAAAAATTCAACAGCTCGTACTATATAATTCCCTCGAGTTTGGTTCCAGTACAACAGAAATCTTGATTGTGATGATGATGATGGTGAAAGAAGTGAAAAAGAGCGAATAAAGCGGCGAGGAAGTGAATAGGAAGCTGGAGAAGAGTTGAGTGGATTATCTAATGGAGAAACTAAGAAGGAGGAGCAGAAGAAGAATCCATCATCGGAAAAGATGAGAAGAATATGGTGGAAGACAAATGTCTGCTTCCTTCTCTCTCTCCCTATTATCTGATTATATCTTTCTTTTCTTTATTTCATTCATACTTCCAATATATATATTTTAATCTTAAGCATATGTACTACTACTACTAAATACTTATAATTCATATACAATTAAATCCTGATGATGTTAAAACTCGTTTCTAGAAGAAATCTTCTAAGTTTTGATTCTTGAAGTTTGTTTAGATCTGATTTTTTATAAACAATTTTAGAATATTTTTTTTCTATTTAAATTACCTCATTAATTCTACTATTAAGAACACATACTATTAAGAACACATAAGTACATAAATATACATACCAAATGATTGGTAAAATAACTTACCTCTATTTAAAAAAAATAACTAAACGGCGCAGGAAAGAAAAAAAAAAAAAAAAAGCTAAAGGGGCCCACCAGAAGGGAACAAAGGCATATATGGTCTCACTTCTCAGTTCTCACCCTCCAATAATAAAAATGAAAATAAATTAAAGGCGTGTTAGAATTTATAATGTAATATTTGGGGTGCAGTAGTTGGTAAAGTGACCAAAATGTTTGGCCATTATCAAAACTAAACAACACAAAAGTATTACAACAAGTAACCAAAGCTCTTATTAGTGAAATGAGACCCAACTTGGATTAATAGATGTAAATGAGGCTTTAACATTATGTTATCCTATAAACTTGGATTAATGGATATCTAAATGGGGCTTTAACATTATGTTATCCTATAAACTTAATTGGTTTTCATATTCTCGTGTATTTAGCTTTGCTCTCTTCTCTGTAATAAACAATCAGAAAGTTGATCGATGAATTAAGAGATTGGCGTCTCTATTCAGCTAAAGATCTTCTCTCTCTTTCTTCACCTTCAACCTCCAATTTCTTCTGATCTTCTTCCTCATTTCTTCTGTTTTTCTCTGTCTTTAAAATAAACTTTATTCATGGACTTATCACTATATAATTTGGTTTTTTCCAATTTCAATATACACTTCCTTTTAAAAACTAAAACAAATTGCTAAATCAAAATATAAAAAGCATTATTTTTTCTTGGTACGTCATCTGTTCTACACGTGTTGATATCTGAAAGCCTAAACATATCATTTTTTTTTTCTCTAATTATTTGCAATTGCTAATAGAATTTTATTAAAAATGGGATTGGCTTGGAACTTGGAAGACACCAACCCATGAATCATGATCCCTTTTCTTCCACCCCGATCTCTGAGATTCAACAACTAGCCATAAATAAACACGGTTTTAACTCATTTTGTCCTAGGTTTTTTTTAATACTCGTAGGGCTAAACGGTTTGTTTACACGTATTATAAACAAAATATGATTGGTTTTGAATATATCCGCATTTTACAAATCAAATAAAAGTAAGTGATGCATTTGGAACCAAAAGGTCACAAAAGCTTTTGATTTCGCCTCCGATTGATAACCATTTTTGAGGAAACCGACGAGGAAAAATATAAATGTTCCTCTTTGTTTCTCAATTTTTTTTACTATTTACAAAAATTTATTTTTAATTCAGACATGTGAGTCCTACAATTTTTCCTCTTCGTTCCTCATGAAAAAAAAAATAATAGACTAAAAATATTTTTCTCCAAAATTGTAGAGGAACAATGTGGAACAAAAATAAAAATTTCATTTTTTATTAGTAAATAATTTTAAAATAGATTTTTTTGATAATATTTGCATTTTTATAGATAAATATTTTTCGTATTATTTCTTATAAATTTATATGTATATATAATTTCATCAAAAATTTTACTTTAACTCAATGATATGATTTTATTTTAAATTAGTATTTATAATTAAATAAAAATAAAAAATTTATATATATTTTTATAAGATATTCAAATTTCTACTACCATTTTATTTTAATTGAATTTTATAAACTAAATTTACTAAATGAATCTTTTTATTAAATATTTTTTTTAAAAATATCTATTCAATATTTTGGTTACCATTTATTATAACTATTTGTTCAATTTTTCATCTAAACATTTATTCTCCTCGTTCCTCATTCTGATCATTTTTTTCCTTTTTGTTACTTTTTATTTATTTTCTTTTTCATTGTTCTTTTTATGGTCACCAATCGAAGATATTTCTCTCTATTCTTTCTTCAGTTTTGATAAAAAATAGTTTTGTTCTATAATTCTTTAAAAAGAATAAATCTTGAGCAATGAAAAAAAAAAACATGTCTAAATTTTTAACAAAAAGAATCTGTAAATGGTGTTAGCCTGTAGGAATTAAATGAAGTTACCAATTGAAACCACACTATTGATTCTCCCAAATATTAATGGGCCAAGATATTATAAGTTCTAAGGCCCATTTAAAAGTATCGTCAAGGCTCTTTTCAGTGGTCTATTCGTACAATTTTCAGTTGTTATCTCACAACCCTTTCGGTCATCTCTCTCTCCTCTCCTCTCCTCTCCTCTCGAAAGCACGACGGAAGAGCGAAGGATCAAAGGAAGACGATAGAGGATGGATCCAGACGCAGTTGCGAAGGCTTTCGTTGAGCACTACTACTCCACCTTCGATGCAAATCGTCCAGGTTTGGTTTCTCTGTATCAAGAAGGATCCATGTTGACCTTCGAAGGCCAGAAGATCCAGGGCTCTCAGAACATCGTCGCTAAGCTCACCAGCCTCCCTTTCCAGCAGTGTAAGCACAACATCACCACCGTCGATTGTCAGCCTTCTGGTCCCGCCGGCGGTATGCTCGTCTTTGTCTCCGGTAATCTTCAACTCGCTGGTGAACAGCACGCTCTCAAGTTCAGCCAGGTTTTTGCCTAATCTAATTCCCTTGATTTAGATCACTTCGATTTTGAATGTTTCCCATGTCTTTCTGGTTCTCGATCATGTACGAGAGGGTCTTATGGTTTAAATTGTGCTTTTCTTTAGATTGATATGCCTATTAGGTCAATAGAAGCTTGAACGATCTGGAATTGTCTCGAAATTATATACCCTCTCTGATGCATTTAGTAATAGATCCGTGTGCAGGTTAAAGGTAAAGAGGTTTTTCTCCTAATGTTTGCGTAGATGTAATCTTGAGTCATCTCTTTCTGGCATTTTTTATTTCGTCTTGTGGAGCCTCTCTCTCCTTCTGCTTCGTGAATGTAGCATCGGAATTTTCCATGCTTCTTCTAGTTTTTTGTCAACTATGCGTATATGTGATCTTGTAGTCTTTGATATGACGCATTCCATTAAAATGTCTCAACTCTATTTAGTTCTGTGTTGCTTGTGGTGTGTGCATCATCTGCTGTAAGACTTTTTTTGGTCTTTTCAATTTTGAAGGCTCTTTACTAGATCTGTCCTATAGGAAGCCAAATAATATGTTTGCATCATTGCCTCTTGTTCTTCATTGCAAAGGTACTACTTGTGTCGTTGTTATCATTTTTTGTGTGAACATCAAACTAGTGGAATGTATGCATCGAGCTAGGTGGGATGAATTCATTTCAACATGAGCTATATATGCATCTCTCATGTTGCGGATTCCTGTATAAAAGTAGCATAAATCTTGTTTGGATTTTGCCTGGTTCCTGACATGCCTGTCTTTTGTGCCCAGATGTTCCATTTGATATCGAATCAGGGAACCTACTATGTGTTCAATGATATATTCAGGTTGAACTATGCCTGAGGAATGTGGTCAGGGGTATATTCACCATAATTACAAGCCAAAAAGAGACTGATGGAAGTTTGGGGTGTGAGTTGGTTTTAGATTTGGAACATGAAGCTTATTTCTGGTGGTTTGCTGTCTGTTTTAATTTTAATCAATGGATCTCTTTGTTACTTTGTTGAGATGACTCCATTTGTTTTCGGGCATTGATCCATGATTCAGTAAGTGCTTTAAGGATAAATCAAAGGTTTATTTGAAATATGGTTCCCTTTTGAAACCCTTTTTCATATGCTAAAACAACTATTCTTTTCTGTTGCATTTCGATCGTAAAAAAGTAGACTACCTATATTGAAAAGTAAGAAAATAGTGAGGGTGACCCTGTTCCCAGATAACAATTGTATTATAGTCTCACAAAAGAAAGCTATCCTTCTTCATCGTCGTTGAAACCAAATTCTTGCAACAGCTCGGGCACTTGAAGATGAGGTCCACTGTCTGTTCCATTCCCATGGTTGTTTTGCTCCTTGGAAGTGGAAGTCCCCGCGAGTTGGTTCTTGATTGGGCGTATCTTACTTTTGAACATCCCATTAAGCATACCCCCAATGGATCTGACTGGGTGGCTTATCCTATCTTTCAACATGAAAATCATCGAGTACTGAGAGAGCTGCCAAGTCAATGTCAGGATGATCATAGCCGAGAGCAGTACATGGGTAATTGTGTTCTGCTTCTTCACCTTCTTGATGTCTTTAGCTAATTCTTCTATACTCTCTTCCAAATGTCTCTGGCCCTCGTGTTTTCCTTTGGATGGTGAAGAATCTGCAGATTGTTCTTCTTCTTTGGCTGTCCCATCAGTTTTTCCCTTCAGCTTCGGTGATTCCAACTAAGTTACAAACAAATATTAGCATCAGCCCTGAAATGGGAATAGGTCATCAACTCATCCCAAAACAGGACATGAAACACAGAAACTAACACAATCATGTTGACAAGATTGCCAGGACCCGAGTTCAAATAAGAATAAGGAGAGACACGCTAACACTTAATCTTCATTTTACTGATCCAACCCCAACAAATAGGAGCTTCGTTATGATAATTGACAAGCTTACAACAAAAGACAAACAGCTTGTATCTGTCTGATTCATGAGTAAGATCAGACCAATCAGATTTCATCAAATCAAAGCACTCATCACAGCGGATATTTTCTCAAATAGTCATATGATTCAATCTTAATACCCAGAAAAGTTGATTGGGGGCAACATCAGATTAATCAACAAATGAGAAAACAGATCCCCGGGAAAGAAATGAAGTACCTGAGAGATAAGCCGAGAGAGCAAAAGCTGATCGTCGTCGTCTTCGATGAATGCGTCACCAGAAGCTTCTCTCTTCCTCTTCTCATCAAGAAGCTTCTCGATGGCTTTGCTCAGATTCACCACATCGTCACTCGACTCCATTTCACAAACCCTTCTCCTCTAACCTCTCCGCCGCTCTCGCTATCTCCAAAGATGATGTCTGTTGCTTACAGTTCTCTATTTTTAGGTAGAGTCTTTTGTTTTGTATTGACAGTGTAAGTCAGGACAGGACACGTGACATCTATTGACGGCACGGCACCTCCACTATTTTCCTTTCACTACATACCAAAAAATAAATATATATATATTGAGATTCGCAATAGCGCAGTACACTTTAATATTAAACATGTAATAATGTATAGTTTTAGTTGAGTAAGATACTCAACTTTGCACCTCAGATTCGTTCTCTCTCGGAATTGACGCACACACGAAAAGAATCTACAATGACAGCGAATTATAGAGAAGAATGAAGAAGACAAGCTGCTACTCAACTCGTAATCTGAAACGCTTTCGGTTTACTCTTTCAAAGAGTATTACTCTTCTAGCCCTACTTTTCTTTTCTGATTTAAATACCCCATAAGTAATCCAACTTCATCAATTCAATCAGCTTTTCAGTTTGACATGCTAGAGAACCAAAACCAATCATCTAGCTGCAAGGTCTATGATTGGAAAACCTAAAAGAGATCAAGAATAAGCAAAAATAAGAAGTATCTATCGAGGACAGAAGCAGAAAATGGTTGGATGATAGAACAATATTTAAAGGAGATTACCATATGAGTGTGTCACAAACAAGCAAGAAAATTGAGGCAGTAGTAATCCTAAAATCTTTGTATGCTTTAAGAAATCATGTTACATAAAAACATATCCATTAAAAACAAAAACACAAATCAGAAGCCTTCTCTATCTCTAACAGTAAAATAGAAAATTCTTTTTGATAAGTAAAAATATAAAACTCCCCAATATCCACATGATTTTCCCCAACCCCCAAATACAGATAAAAGAACATATAGAAACTCTACTGGATATGTGTTATATAATCTCAATCCCTTTTCTTTTCTTTTTTGTCCTGCTTCGCTCTGTTTCTTCCGGATGATATTAGCTTAAGCTTGTTGTGTGTCACTTCACAACAGCTTCCATTCTGTCAATCATATGTCAAAACAAAAGTTACTGAAAGAACATGAATCTGCTTATTAACAAACACAGAAAACATAAGGAGAAGTCAAGCATACGAATGAAAAGTAAGGTGAAAATGTATGATGGCACAAACACTATCATGATCCAAGAGGAAACAAATAACAAGATCGTTTGACTCAAAACAGAACAAACATCTGTGTTCTTGAATAAACCTTAAAGATACCCATTTTGCTTTTCAAGAAAACCCTAATTCGAACCTCCATTTCTAACAAGATAAGGCAAGAACCAAAACCCAGTGGAATCATTTTGAGATAATCAAGAAGGAAACTTTGGATAAAATCTAAACAGATCCGAGACGAAAGTACACAGCTTGAATCATTGAAATCAAAAGCACTACCAATTGTGATAAAATTACCCAAAATTTCAATGGAAATTACCAGATATCTCCTTTCCGGAGGAAGAAGGCGGCGTCAAGACGTAATAGAGGATCGACCTCCCAACCATGGAAATGGCAGAAACGATCCCAGCGACATAGAAAACCATAATAAGAGCCAGAACCCAAGGCATCAAAAGAAACCCGATGAAGAAAGTCACAGATCCACATAGCATAAGAGCCAGGGATATACCAAGCAGCAACGACGCGAACCCAGATGGTGAAATATGAGCCATAGAAGGAGACGACGAAGAAAAACGATGCGAAGACGGAGGACGAATTCTAGCCGGCGGATCGGGAAATTGATCGGGTAAAGAAATCGGCATAGGAGACGAACGGAGAAGATTCAAAACCAAAGCCGATAGATCGTAAAAAACCCTAGATTGTTGTTGATCTCGCTCTCTTCTCATCATCACAACCACAACAACAACAACAACAAAAAATCAAACTTTAATCCAAAAGATCACAGAAAAATTGCTTGAGGAAGAAGATAACTAAACAAAAGGGGTTTGCTAAAACCGAGGCGAGGAGATAAAACAAAACAGCCGCAAATTGATTGGGTAGAACAAGGTTTTAATGGCGATTGCCAACAAAACACGATAACAATCTCTCCTACACACACAAAGGATTGAAATTTCTGCAAAGACTCTCTTTTTTTTTTTCTTTCTTTTTTATATATATATATATTCTAATAAAAATGCAGAGAATCGTGAATCCCGTGTTTTGGATAACGAAATAAAGCAACGAAGTAAAAGAAGGCGCGTGTCCACACGCGATGGTGTGGCGAGTAGTGAGAAGAAGAAATGGACAATGTGGGTCCCAGTTATGACGCGTAGTTGGGTTTTATCTTCTACCACATTCTTATCTAATTATTTTGTTCCAATCATACCAGAGAAGTCGTTTTCTTTGTTTGCTTCTTTTTTTTATTTTTGTTAAAAATTTGAATTTCAATCAAATAAAGACTGATGGCTTTTAGGAGAATTGACTGCACTTTAAAATGTCTATCGCTGGGGTTCATTTCAGGCTACTTGGAGTTGGGAAAAAAAAGATATTATTAAGGTAGATGCAGTTCAATAATTCATCATTTACATTCATAATATCTTCACTAATCCTTTCTTTTCCCATTTCCAACGAAAAATTAAGATATTATCAAGGTAAATGATGAATCATTGAATGTACATTAGTTTATTTTTGTTGATTGATTGGTAATAATACTAATCCTATCCTTTTTGTTCAGAAGTCAAACTCAAATTATTTTGCATAGGACCCAGTAAATATATGACCCAGTCCCAGGCCTAGTACTATTAGAATATTTCTTTTTCTAATTAGTTTTTTGTTCTTCTCTGTTTTCCTGATTTTGGTTAAGTTGAGCTCGGTTTACTGAAATTTTGATAGGTTCATGAAGTATGAGTCTTCTATAGGCCCTATACAATGGCCCAAAATGATATTAGGTGGGCCTACAGATAAATATAGGTTCAGTGGGTTAATTGTTATCTAAAAGATAGAGATAAACAGGTTCTTCTTTTCTGTAGATTGGTTTGCATATTAATATATAAACAAGAGCCTCTAAAGTCGAAGCTTTTTTTGTATGTGATGAACATCCAAAAAAACAACTAGTTAGTGTGAGTTTAAACTTTTTTGCTTTTGGTTAATGGTTAATTATATCTATTCAAAGCCTCCATAACATAAAATGTTAGTTAGTCTAAAAGAATCTGGAGCAGGAAGCATACATCCTTAAAGCAAAGTAAATATGGAGAGCGAAATTGTTGAAAAAATTATTGAATTATAGAAGGGCATAAGCATTATTACACACACATGCACACGAGACAGAAACATGGGAGAGGAAATTAAAATAGAAACATCATTATCTTAAAATGTCAAAAAAAAAATAAAAATAAAGAAAGTTTCAAATAGAGTTGGTGTCATAAGGTAACCAACCCAACATGTAATTATTCACACTTGGTCCTGCTCCCATTCCATCTTGATGCGCTTGATACCTGCGCCATGGTTACCAAATTACTACTTAAGATGACGCTGAGAAAATCAAAGTAGACTAATTAAGCTGTGAGTATTATATAAAATAAAGTTACCCAATTTGAAGAATGGGTTCACATTCCAAAGGCTGGAAGAAAGCTTGGGAGTGTTGTTGTTCATGATGACGACCGTAGTGATCAACATGATCTTCTGGGTTAGGGTTCAGTTGGAGTGGCATCTGATACCCATCAGCTAACTGCCACGTACACACACTTGTTACTTCAAACAATAACCAAATTATTAAGTGATACATTTATTTGATGAGAACGTGTATGTTAATTAATTAATTACCCTTAGTCTTAGAGTTTTATTTGTCTCTATCAGCATGCGTTCCTGCTCCAAATATTTGAGTTTTGTTGGTTATATACTAGATTTTGGAATTAAGAGTAGAGTGAGTATTAGTATTTCTTTATATACCTTACTCTGAAGATCGTTGAGCTGGTCGAGCATAAACTGTGTCTGCAGAATTAAACCCAAATTTAGTATATAGATATATATATATAGCATCTTAATATGGACGATCAGTGTACAGATATGAGAAATTGTTGAACAAGTACCCGGAGAGCTCGGATCTGCTTCAAGGAAGAATCAAGTTGTCTCTCAAGTGACTCAAGCTCCTTTGTACTTAGAGGCCCAAGATCTTCTCCCAGTAGATTCCTATTTCAAGATCAAAATCATCAGTTGTCTGTGACATAAAAACAACTATATAGCTAGCTTAATTAATTAAGGAGTTAATTAATTACCTTTGGGTTCTTTGTAACGCGTCATAACGCTCCTTAAGCTTGAGATACTCCTGCTGGCTACTAAGTTCCTGCAGCGTATTAAATCAACGTTAATCATTGGATCTCGAACAATTAATTAAAGCGAATAAGTAATTAATTAAGGTTTGAAAAGAAAGAGGAAGGGGTACAACTGCTAAGGCCTCTCTTGAAGGCACATTGGGTTCTGGTGCTCCATAGTTGCATTTTTGGTACCTCTCCAGTGTCCGAAGCATGCTGCAACCACACAAAACATCGATTCATTTCATTAGTTAGTCAGGTGTCCAATAAACTTTGGTGATCTCAAGATCAAGTTCAAATCAATTTTAAAAATGAGGTTTTTAAATGTTTACTAGGGTTCACAACAAAATCTGGGAGTCTTAAAGGGAAGATCTAGAAAACCCAGAAAGAAGGATGAATCCCAAGTACATATCCAATGGATACTTAGTTATGGAATTTGACATTGGAGTCAATTCAAACCAAAATTGGAAGCCCTAAGGGTTACTAAATATAATCCCCTAAGAACTTTTGAATCTGACACTAAAATTGAGTGATTTGATCGAACTGGACGACCCCAACAAATCAAAAGGTGGAAACTTTTAGCTGTGAAGAGAAACCCTAATTAATTTAATTCACCACCAAAGAAGTCACATGAGAAACTAGCCCTAATTTCATATCAGATCAAATAAATTTAAGTAGATATAATTCTAAGGAAAGACAAACAAATAAGCTTAAAATCCTGCAAGAAAAAAAAAACTTTGATGTAAGGAAAAAAAATAGAAATAAAACAGAAGAGAGAAAAATCAAAAACAAAAATGGAAATCATAAGAAAACACAAAAAAAAACATCAAAAAAGCAATCTTGTGTTTAAAAAATGATACAGATTTGGGTATCCCAAAAATATTTCCTCTTTGCTTCTTTAAAAAGGATGATAGAACACGTACGACACAACACATCAGAGAGACCCATACATACATACAACACACTTTTTTTTTTGGTTTGGTTACATGCATGTAATATACAAAAATAGATATACCTCGAACTACTGCAAAACTCGTACAGCTTTCCTCTATTTGAGAAGATGATGAGAGCAACCTCTGCATCACATAGAACGGAAAGCTCGTATGCTTTCTTCAAAAGACCATTCCTTCTCTTTGCAAACGTCACTTGCCTATTGATCTTGTTCTCTATCCTCTTCAATTCTACTCTCCCTCTTCCCATTTTTTTTTTCTCTACCAAAATATATCTCTCTCTCTCTCTTTCCTTGCAAGCAATTCTATATATATGAGCCCCTCTCTCTCTCTCTCTCTTTGTGTCTTTTCTTTATATTTTTCTCTATGTTATTTTTCTTTTTAAAGTGTACATATACATTTGTACAATCTCACAACACTTCTCTCAAGTACATTAATATGTCAGCTTCAAGACTTAGAAATATTCTCTTTCCATATACTCTCAGGCTCAACTATATATATACCCTCCAATTATTGTGTACCAAAGACCCTCATAGGATTTATTCAAATATTGCAAATTGAAAAATGTTAATTATTCTATCAATGCTTAGTTCTTTTCAAACCTAGAAATTTGGTGCATTTTTTTATGTTTATACATAATTAGTAATGGAGACAATTAGAATTCTACTCTCGCCAACACTTTATACTATAGTGGTTTTTCAATTTCAAATCCATAGTTTAGATAAATGTGATCCTGGCCCAGTTAAAGATAGTTGGATGCTTTTTTTTTTTTTTTTTTACTAGGATCATCGAATTATTTAGATTAATTGGAAATCCTACATAAACCCTAATATTTAAAACCATTAAATTCAAGCTTTTATTTATGGCTTTAATATGTTGAGAGAGACAGAGATATTAAATCGTATGATTCATAAGAGTAGTGATGTTGAAAATGAGAGAGATTAATGGACGGTGGAGATGGGGGCGTGGGTGATGAGTGATGGCAACCCTAAACAGAAAAGAGTAGGGCAATGAATGAGTTCGGACACGTGTCGATATCTGGATGGTAGGGTCACCTGATTTTAAATTAAAATTAATTGTTTTTTTTTTTTTTTTTTATCGAGTTCAGGGAATCATGTGACCTAACCTTAACTAGGTGAAGCCTCGTACGATTTTCCCAACTTACGGAACTACCCTTGTGATTGGTGAAAAATGTAAAGTAAAAACACCCTCTTTTGTGATTCATTCATGTTTTATATTCTTTACTTCTAGATTCATAATATCTACATTCTTACTGCTAGATTTGTTTTCGTTTTCCAATTTTAAAGTGCTATATATTTTTGCTCATGAAATTAAATTACTTCTCTAAAAGAAAAATTAATAATTAATAGTCTTATAATAAAATATTAATGTTTATTATTCGACTTTAGAAAACACCATGTTGATAAATCCAGTTTGGTATAGAGGGTCGATGAGACACACAAAAAATATGGAAGAAAAAAAAACATAAATGGATAAAATAAACAGAGTTTTGAATATAAGTTATAGTTTATTTTGGTTATCTTAGGGTTGGTTCGTCCGATGTTAGAGATCATGTCTGCCCAAAACTCTTAGTGCTTTTTCGTTGCAGACGTAATTGCTTTATATTGACCGGTAAGTAGGTGATGGACACAAAGGTATGATTCAATTAGAAAAACTAAACATAGCATTATTATTCTGTTTGGTTATATTTAAACCATTAGCTTATTTTCTTTGATTTGCACACTGAATCTTTGATAATCTCGCTTGATCGTAGAAGCATTTTAAGAAAGTTTGCATGAGTTCTTTATATCTGTCTTTATTATGTGGACTCGAGATTAATCTTGATATTTTGATTAATTTGCTTTATATTAGTTTAGTTTAGGTCAAACAGAAATTTGGTTGATAATAACTTCCAATCAAATCTAGTTAGAAGGGTATGAGAAAAAAAGGAAGACAAGTTCTTATCAGATGTGCAGGTCGTATAGTTCAGTGTAAGATGATGACAATTGATAGAGTTGATGTGCATTAAACCAAAAGAGAAACTAAAGTACATTCAACTATTTATTTATTGATGTCATACCAATGAAGTTAAAACATATATGATATATATATATATATATATCTTCTATCTTTTCCTTCTCTTTTTGTACTCTTTCCTTCGTTTTTTGATACCCCAAAAATTTCAAATCTTCCCCATTGATAACATATGTGGTGAATTACAAGGTATGAGACCAACAGCGATACTATATTTAGTTTTTAAACGTTTCAATTGTCAAACATTTCAAGAAAATAAAAAACATTCTTGAAGTCTCTTTAAGACTTTTATCCCAAAAAAAAATATTGTAACATATAAAATGAAAAAAAATTGCAAAAAATCAAATTAAAAGTTAGATTAGTTTTTTTGTACGATGTTATTATTTATTTAAAAGTTACATAACGCGTAATTTCTTCATATAACATATAATTTTCCACATCTATTTTATGAAATGGAGGTTTTATATATTTTAATTCTTGCTATATTTTCATGTGTGGAACACATATCTATGTAGACATCTATTTTACACTATTTGACAACCATTTTAGTCCTCTGCATCACTAGATACACCGAATTAACTCGAAAAATGTCACAAGTAAAGTAAAGCATACTATATTTTAGTGATAAGACGAGATCTTGTAAGATATATAATTTGTAAGAGTGGCTATGGCGGAATAAATATCTTCTTCTAAAGCATAAGAAAAAAGGGTTTATAAAAAAAGAAAGAAGCACTTGGAGTTGGAGATACTCTTTTGGCTTTGGAATCATATGCCCTGGAGCACACACAGGTCCCACTTGGCTGGATGGATCATCCATCAATGAGAGATCCAACGGTCAAAAGAACTCCCAAAATCAAAAATGCTATTACACGTAGGAAGAAAGAAGAATCTCGATGTGCTAAAGAGACGAAGGTGATCGATGGGGACCATCTCAACTTGCAATGTTGCACTACAAACTAGAACAAATAAATGCCACGTGAAATCCTACACGACAGCTAAGTTGCGAAGTACTGGTGAAGTGGTCCATTGGCGTAAGATGTAAATCGGACGGCTTTGAGCCAATGTCGTGAAGGGTCGAAGAAGTAATAAGAACCGTTGGATTAATCTGCTAAAAATAGACGGACAGGGTCCACGTCAAGACGTAATGGGAAGGGGACCTCGTTGCCCAAAATAGAAAGATGGTGTTATCGTCAAACAAGTCACGTCTGGGTTTATTGAGTGGGGTTAAGTTTTTGGACCAGTCTCTCTACTTTTTTTACCCTTCCCCTACAATATATAGTAAGTTACTGTTGTCATAGACTCATAGTCATTATGCATTAAAAGGTTTTCACTTTTCAGCGTGTAAGAAAAATATGGTTCAAACGTTATGCAAGGACCCTTATACCGTAATCTAAACTAATAATGAAAATGTTATTTTACAAACGCATGTAGATTTTATTTTAACTGTTGTGTGTCACTTACATATACACTAACAAATTTCAGATATATACAATGATATATATAACAAAGCAGAAAAACTATATAACATATATATTGTCATTATGTAGGGACTAGAGATGGTAAGATTAAATAACTTTGATGGTAGAACCTCATGACTGTTTATAAGTTTGCGCTTTTTATTAAATGGTTTTCGTTGATTTTAAAACGGACACATTACTACGATTAGACTGGAAACCTTACAAAAAATAGAAACAAAAGAGAGCCGACGAAACATTTTATACCATATTTTAGATGCCTAATCCAAGATAAGGATAGCACCAGAAGAGAAGAGTCCATCGTACTAGATTAGGTGGAGTGTCAAAGCTAGTGTCGGTTTCAGATTTCGGAAAGAAGAAGCTTTATTTTTGACAGTCTCTGAACCACTATTTTAGAGATTTGAGTTAGTAGAGCATCGCAGTTGAGAGTGAATCTTGTTGCTCCTTTCATTTCATGCCAAAGTTCGTACATTGATGAATGCTAAACCAAGGCTTAGGTAGGTTGGGGGCGAGATAACCAAGTACCAATGTACAAACATCCTTTTTAACCAGAAATTTTGCATAGATATATATATATATATATATAGGCTGTTAGAAAAGAGAATGAAATAGGTGACCAACTCTTAGACTCGTAAACTAACATGCAAATAATGGGCCTCAAACACTACTCATGAATCTTTGAAAAATGATTATTGCCATATCTCTAGTGAAGCTTTAATACAAGTGGTCTTTGTGTTTCATTTAACATTTAGGGTCTCTAAAACCCGCCATGTCTCATAACATTGGTATGATATGGAGCCATATACATAGGAACTAGGAAGTAAATGAGATGAATGATCCTATATATGTAATATTTTACAAATATAAGGTTGTATGAATTTTGTGAAGAATCAAAAGATATAAAAGTCTCGGTTTTGCAATACTCCACAGTTTAATCTCAAATCCTCTATATATGTAAACTTACACCATATTTTGACGATCCAATAGTCCACAGTCCACAGAAACTTGAGGTTTTTTACATGTAGTAACTTCTTCTAAACTGTCTGTTAGTGCCAAATACCTCATTAATAATATAACGTCTCCTAGAGCCCCCAATTACCTCTCTTGATTGCATAAACTTCATCTTTAACATATTAACCAAAAAAAATAAAAATAAAAAAATACACTTCATCTTGCATGTCTTACACTAGAGATATACACACATGCATTCAAAGAGGATTTCAATTTTATCTCTCCTTTGCTATCTTTTGTTTCCCTTATTTGGTAGCTTCACTTTGTTGTTGCTCAAGTGTCTCGGTGAATGGATCACTCTAAATTTGGGGAACTTGGGCATTTGAATCATCCACAAATACCAAGTGATTTTGCAGGCTTTGTTTTTTTTTTAAATGGACCAATTAAAATGATCGGATCGGGTATTATTTTCTGATCACATTTAAACCGAATCTGACCGGAACTTTCGGTCCGGTTTGAGTAGATCTGTTTTGTTGCCTCAATACAACGAGAGAACTATATAGTCGCACGTCGTCTTTCTCTCTGCCTCACTTCATCGTCCTAAGAGCGCCTCTGTTTCGCCGGTACGTTCCCACAGCTCTCTTCTACCAATCCTCTCTTAGTTCTTCGCCGTATTAGCTCGTGTCTAGCCATGGCTCTTTCGCTCGGGAAGCTCACCATCCTCATCGGTGCAGGTCTGTGCTTTTGGTCGTTGGTCGAATTCTCCTCTGTTTTTATTTGTTTCGTTGATGGGTAATCGCAATTAGAGGATGGGAAGTTAGGTTTTTTCATAAACCCTTTGAATCCTGTAGAAAACATCAGTGTCCTTGACTGGCTCAAAATTTAAGGCTTTTGATCTTTCAGTGTGGTTTTCTCCGTGGCGTATTGGATTCGGAATATAGTTTTTGCCCGAATACATCTGAGTTGTTGCCTCTCTGTAAATTTTTATTAGGGAGGAGAAGTTTTTGTTTAATTTCTATGTTAATGCACCTACAGTGATTGTGAACTTGCTGAATCGATTGATTTAGTTTACATGCTTAATGTTCATCCAAGTTACTGCATTTTACTATATTGTGATTTTTGCAAATGTTACTTTAGGTCTTGTTGGGTCAGCATTTGCTAAAGAAGGGGGCTTACTAGATGTCTCGAATTTGGTCTCGGGTGCTCTGAAGGTATTCAAATTTCTATGTTGTGCAAAAGCTTGGCGACTCCACATGTGTATGATGCGGTTAGGCAAAATAAGGCAATGGTTTTGTTTCTGTTGACAGATGGTATTTAGGCAACTGAAACAAGAAGAACCTAGCAAAGCCGCTAGCAATCCCCATAATGATGTACTTGTGGCCCAGGTTAGTTTGAAACTAATCTATTGTCGAGGATAAGCTATCGGATAGAGCGGGATAATATAGACTTACTGAGGACTTACATTATTGTGAATGAGCTCAAATTTTTTTTTTTGTAGGTTAACAGTATTAGGCATGAATTACAATTGCTGTCGTCAAACAGACCTATCACCATTGTTACAACAGCAGGATCAGGTCCTCTGGAGTTTTTAACTTTTTAGATTGAAGTTTTGTATTCCTCTTCTGCACTAAAAATGACGAAATTGGTTTGATATGAAACTTGGAGTTGGGTTTTGCACACTTAAATTATCTGGACATTGTTTTTTGAAATCCTATTTCAGTTTTTTTCTCTTTTGTTACTTTTCTCACATCAAACAAGACAGACTTATGCTCTGATCAGTGGCTTTTTCTTCCTAGCATTAGCGAGTCATTTCACCAGAGAAACACCATTCTTTATTTAATGTTAATCGAAACTCGGAAGAAAACAGTTAACACTTTCCTTCAATTCGCAGGTGGTAGAAAGTATGGTTTGATCATTATTTTTGGGGTGATAGGTTACGGATATGTGTGGTGGAAGGTAATAATACTTCACCATACCTGAGCTACTTAAAATTAGTTAGTTGCTCATTTGAAGTGTTGTTGACTAGTCAAGATTTTGTATTTTGGATAACATTTCATTCGGTTCTCCTTGCTAATTAGTTTGACCTGGTTTAGTTGTTTGTAGTTTCTTTCTCTTTTTTTGAAAACTTACTGCTCACTGATTTATTCTGCAACATTCTCAGGGCTGGAAACTTCCAGATTTTATGTTTGCGACAAGGCGTAGCTTATTAGATGCATGTAATAATGTTGGCAACCAGATCGATGGTTTTTACTCATCGCTCTCGGCAAGTTCTTACTTCCCTTATTTTCTCGACCACTCTTATAGACTGCTCGCGTACTAATTTTTCTTTTTGACCATTGAACTCTATTCTTATCAGTTATGATGGTTTCTTTCGTGAGCTAATCCATCCAAATGATCTAGTACAATAAGTATAATTCAAGTGTAGAATATCAATATTTTGTCTCATTTTGTTTCTGTTAGCATTTCATGACAGGGTACAAAACAGGAGTTAAGTTCAAAAGTTGACAGGATGGGTCGTCGTTTGGATGCAAATATGGAGGATATTGAAGAAACAGGACGAGAGGTATGTTAGATTGAATTTAAACAAATATTTCTGGTTCACTGCGTTGTCAAGGCTTTCTGATGATTCTCACCATTCTTTATAATGTATCAAAATGTTTAGGTGACTGAACTACGGGATGTTACAACAATTATAAAGGATGACATTAAGTCTGTTTTCGATGCTGTTGAAACTCTGGTGAGAAAATTGAGTAATTGCATATATGTTCAGGAAATTGAGTCATTGCATATATGTTCACCCGTTTGTTCCCTAAAACAAAAAAAAAAAAGAGAGATAATCTACTGATCTTCATGATTGTCAGGCAAGCAAAGTCTATAGCATTGAGGGAAATCAGGTAACATTTGTCACAGTTGTACTTGGAGAATTTTTTGTCTGATCTAGCATTGTGTTGATTGAATTTGAATTTCTTGGCCATCCATAAAGGATATCACGCTTAGAGGAGTTGGGGCTCTGCATGCTCAATGTCGGGAGAACCAAAGAATTCAAGAGTCCAATCAGGCATGACCCTTCTCCATTGTGCGGAGCATTTTAGGGAAATTGCTACACATACATGTTCATCTTATTTACCCAGACTTCTTTTATGTTTAGGCTTTGCCATCAACTTTGTCATTGCCAGCCCTTGAGGGAGCTCCTATAACACCATCTTCAAGGGTAAATGACAAAGTCTTTTATCTGGTTTGGTGTCATAATGAATTTGAACTGTTCATCACGTTATCTGGATCGTTACAGATCTTGCTCTGTTCAATTGTTGATTTCTTTCTTGTGTTTGATGTAAGCAGACTCTGTCTTTGCCTCCTGTTTCTCCCGATGAATCCCATTCGCCGTCAACCCCTAATGGGGCTAAACAGGTTTGTTCTATCTGAAACCAGAGTTTTTGGTTAGAAACTAAATTTCGTTGTACAGAGTACTGACGTTTCATTTGGACAGTCACACGGTCCACTTCAGCACACTCAATCTATATCTGGTTTGAAGGTAAAGATTCTTTATCTATTCACTATCCCTCAAGTTCTGAGCACCAATATGCGTCAAACCTAACCTAAAACAATCTTCTATAAATTCGGGTCTTAGGACATAAGTGAAAGCTCTAGCAGCCGCGAGACATTTTCAAATGGAACATATTCTGGGGGAAACGGTGTATCAGGCTTGAGTTCGGGCATGCTTGGTAGGTTCTCAATACCAAGAATAGTGAGGACTCGTACTACGGTCAACACAGTGCCTACTAACTGAAGAGAGTTTGTTTATTTAATTATTAGGATTAACAAAACAAGAAGGGGGCATGTTGTATCTAATAGAGAGTATTTGAATAGATTTTACTTTTTTTTTGCATGCATCGAGACAATGCCGTAAATGGTGCATAGTTTTTGGTAGGGATGCAGCTTATATATATATTTATTCTCTGATGATTTATTAAATATTGTACAAAGACCCTTACAAGTTACAAACCAACAAAATGGGTTCAACGATAGACCCATAAAGGGTACAGTTATAGACCCACGAAAGACAACTGCAATAAACATGCAAAAAGATACGGCCACAATTGTTTCATCATTATTTCCACAGCACGGCCATCATTACCGTTAATCCACAATGCTCTCCAACAAACTAACCAATGATCGAATCTTAAGAAGAAATTAAAACTTTCACAAATTGTAGTTGGATCTAAATTCCTCCAGAACAGCAACGATCTTTGAAAAAAAAAAAAACGAGAAATCATGATCTCTCTTGATGTTAAATTCTTTCGAGGTAAGCCGGATTGAGAACATCTGACTTCACAAACTTTTGCTTTTAATCGTTTCTCTGTTTTTTTTTTGGACCAATCAGAAGTTGCAACATTTGAGGGAAAATTCTCTCATACAAATAACCAAAGTAGTCTGATGCAGGATCAGGACCTCAAAATCAGCCATGTTAGTCTCTCATCCCTTGCTAGAAACAACATTGAACATGTCCAAATGGTAGTACCTCTCGCGAGTGGCTCAGCACTTACGCGAAATAGTGATCTCGTATCTACCCACTTACTTTGCTTGTTTCCAAGCATGATCACTTCATAACTCTCACATTAACTAAACAAAAGATGTCATGATACAATCTCTTATCATTTTCACTATTAAGGAAAACTTTGGTAGAAACAATGTAATTGCCAAATGGACCAGCCTTTTATTCAATACAGAAAGGAAAAGAAGAGACGGCCAGACAAAACCATCGTCGACTTCTGTATAAACTGAATTACGAAAGGGCAGACAGACTGATTAACTGTGACATATAATCCATCAAATATACGCTGCATCCCTACAAAAATGCACCATTTATGACATTCTCTCCACTAAGCAAGGGACCGAGCATAGACGCAGCATAATCTATTCAAATCCTCTACTAGCACTAACCCATCTCTGGCTTGCTGATCATAATATTTGAATAATCAAAACTCTCTTCGGTATTGACAAGCAACTATTGGGGCCCAATAGAATTAGTAGGTACTGTGTTGACCACACTACGAGTCCTCCCTATTCTTGGTATTGAGAACATACTAAACAGGCCCAAACTCGTGTTTCCCGTGGTTTCTTCGGAATGGGTTCCATTTTCGCTTATCTCCTGAGACCCAGGTTTATAAAAGATTGTTTTAGCTTAGGTTTGACCCATATTGAAGTTTGAGACTTGAGGGGAAGGGATGAAGAAAATGATATTTACCTTCAAACCAGACATAGATTGAGTGTGCTGAAGTGGACCACGTGACTGTCCAAATGTAACGTCAGTATTTGCTAGAACCAAGTTCAGTTTCTAATCCAAAGCTCTAGTTTTAGATAGAACAAACCTGTTGTGCTCCATTAGAAGTTGAAGGTGACTGGGATTCACGGGGAGAAGCAGGAGGCAAAGATAATGTCTGCTAATATCAAAACATGAGAGAGAAACAAGCAAAAGAACAGAACAAGATCAGTAACAATCCCAACAACGCAATGTACAGTTGAAATTCATCATGAGACCAGATAAAAGATTTAGTCATTTACCCTTGACGATGGTGTCATAGGAGCTGCCTCAAGGGCTGGCATTGATGACGTTGATGGCAAAGCCTAAACATAAAAAATGGCTGGGTAAATAAGATGAACATGTAGATTATGTAGCCAATTCCCTAAAATGCACTGCAAAATGGAGAAGGCTCATGCCTGATTGGACTCTTGAGTTCTTCGGTTCTCCCGACACTGAGCATGCAGAGCCCCAACTCCTTTAAGCGTGATATCCTTCATGGATGGCCAAGAAATTCAAATTCAATCAACACAATGCCTAATAAGCAAAACAAATTTCCAACTACAACTGCTACAAATATTACCTGATTTCCCTCGATACGATAGACTTTGCTTGCCTGAAAATTACGAAGATCACATGATCACCTCTTTTTTTTTTTTTAATTTATTTATTTAATTTTAATAGGGAGAACCAGCTGGTGAACGTATATGCAATCACTAAATTTTCTCACCAGAGTTTCAACAGCATCGAAAACAGACCTAACGTCATCCTTCATAATTGCTGTACCATCCTGTAGTTTAGCCACCTAAACATTGTGATATATTATGAAGAAAACAGTTAGAATCATCAGAGAGCCTTGACAACGCAGTGAAACAGAAGTATTTGTCAACATTCAATCTAACATACCTCTCGTCCTGTTTCTTGAATAATTTCTGTATTCGCATCCAAACTACGACCCATCCGGTCAATTTTTGAACTTAATTCCTTTTTTGTACCCTGTCATGATATGTTAAGATAAACAAAATGAGACAAAATTGTTGTTCTGCAACTAAATTAAAACATGTACTAGATCATGTGGATGGATTAGTTCACAAAAGGAACCACCATAACAGATAAGAATAGAGTTTAATGGTCAAATCAAGAAAAATTAGTAAGCGAACAGTATTCAAGAGCACTAGAGAAAATGGGAAATAAGAACTTGCCGAGAGCGATGAGTAAAACCCATCAATCTGGTTGCCAACATTATTACATGCATCTGATAAGCTGCGCCTTGTAGCAAACATAAAATCTGGAAGTTTCCAGCCCTGAGAATATTGCATAAATAATAGTTGACAAGGAGAACCAAATAAATGTTTTCCAAAATACAAAAATCTTGACTAGCCAACATCACTTCGAGCAAGCAAGTAACTATTTTAAGTAGCTGAGGAATAGTGAAGTAATATTACCTTCCACCATACATATCCGTACCCTATCACCCCGATTATAATGATCAGACCATACTTTCTACCACCTGGGAATTGAAGGAATTTGTTAAATTATTTGCTTTCAAGCGACTATTTACAGTAAACAAAGATCGACGTCACATATATGAAATGACTAGCTAATGCTAGGGATGGATCAGGACATAAGTCTGTCTTCTTTGATGTGGAAAAAAGTAGCAAAAGAAGAAAAAAAACCTGAAAGAAAATATCGAAAACCATGGCCAGAAAAATAAAAGTGAATGTCAGAGTTTGAGAAACGTTCTAGTGTCTTGTTTCATATTAGCATAATAGCCAAACCATTTCGGTCATTTTCACAGATTTTTAAGCTAGAAGATTAGAGCAGAGAGGGATACAAATCTTCAACATAAAAATTCTAGAGGACCTGATCCTGCTGTCGTAACAATAGTGATAGGTCTGTTTGAACCCAGCAACTGCAATTCATGCCTAAGACTGTTAACCTACAAGAAAAATTGAGATAAGACAAGTAAATCTAAGTCCTCCACAAGACTATCTTCTCCAGCACTATTTATAACTTATCCTCGTCAATAAGTAGATTAATCTCAAACAAACCTGGGCCATAAGTGTATCATTGCGGGGCTTGCTTGATGATTTGGCAGGTTCTTCTTGTTTCAGTTGCCTAAATACCATCTATCAAGAGAAATTAACCATTACCCCATATTTCCAAATAGCATCATCATACACACAAGTAGTCGCCAAGCTTTACACCCAATATTTCGTAGTAAAAAGGACACAAAGAACATTTTTTGAAATCAGAAGGTGGGTGAAAGATGGTAAGCAGTGTGACATAGAAATTTATACCTTAAAAGCCCCCGAAACCAAATTCGATACATCTGGTAAGCCCCCTTCTTTAGCAAGCACTGACCCAACAAGACCTAACGTAAAAGCAAGATAGATGAACATTAAACATTTGCATTAAATTTTCGGATACAGTAAGATAGCAATGGGTAATTTATCATCGTTGTACATCCACAACGAAATTAAACATAAATTTGCCCTCAAAGAGATCCCCTAACAAATACATGAGACTTAAAAATTATTCCTTTTTTCAATTTCCGGTGTTTTCAGATAGGCCGAAGAAACTAGGCACACAGATGAAAACCAACCCAGTGAGCACACTAAAAGATCAAAAGACTTGAAATTTGAGATGAAGAACATTCGATGATTAAGAACCAGTCAAGCAACAGTGATCATTCTACAGCAATCAAAGGGTTTATCAAAAAACCCTAATTTCTCATCCCTAATTGCGATTACCCATGGACGAACCGAAATCAGAACCAGAAAAGAATTCGAGCACCAATCAATTATCCAATATGACAATAAATGAACGGACCTGCACCGATGAGGATGGTGAGCTTCCCGAGCGGAATAGCCATAGCTAGAGACGAATACTCAACCCTGCGAGCTTGTACAGCGAAGGACTAAGGTGGCAGAGGAAGCCGCATGAGAGGATCCAAGAGAGAACCGGGAGAGGAGCTCCGGAAAAGTACCCGCGAGACGGATTCGGTCTTGCGACGACGGAGAGAGGCAGAGAGAGAGAGAGACTCAAATTGTCTTGTCGAGGGAACAGTGTTCCTCAAGTGACTTGAGAAACATATTTTTCTTCTTCATTTAATTAGTATTTTTTCTTTTTTCTGGGCCGAGAAAATCAAAATGGAAATGACAAGGCCTTACATTAGAATATGCTCTGAGAAGATGCCCATGACTCCATGAGGTACCATTTTGTTTTTGTTTTTTTTTTTTTTTTTTTCTTTTAATTAAAAAATAAATGTGTTAAATTCCGGGTTTCTATTTGCTTTCGGTTCGGGTATTTCAGATAATATTTTACGGTTCTCTGATCAAATATTTTCGTTCGGTTCGGATAAATTTATCCGAATTTGTAAAGAAACTATATATCTAACTCTTTTGGGTATGATATAGAGCTTCAAATGTATTTCAAGATCACGGATTCAAAATTTGATACTGGTAAATGACTAATTTACATGATATGATCTTAGATCCATTGAATATTTTGATGCTACTAGGGGTTAATACATTGGTTTTTTTCCTTTCCGGAGCTCTATACTCGCTGACAAACTAAATAGTAACAATGTATTGCTCCATTATTTATACCGGAGTTAACCGCCATGCTTGATTTTTGAAGGATCTGTTAATGCAGAAAAGGACCAAAGCTTTACAGGGTAAAGCAATAGTCCTAACTCCTAACTCTTAAATAGTAACATGATCGGAAAAGAGTTTCCCTACAACTTTAAATACAAACAATAAATAACCAAAAGTTGGGACATGAATAAACAAGAAAAATAAACTATACATTAGTTGCTAAAAAAATATCAAAACGAGACACTATTTGAGAAGTGCCTAATCAAACACTATTAGCCCACCTTCCGAAACTATGTAACATTGTAACCTACCTAATCCCTAAAAATTTGTTCCTAAGCAAGAAAAGGATAAATGGAAATTCTAAAAATGTGTTCTTTAACTTAGAGAGTGAGGTTGTTATCACCAACCCAGAAGGAGAAAGAATATGCAGCAGAGCCTGAAAGCAAATAGCACAGTTTCAACAAGTTTAATCACAAGAACAGTAATGAAAGATATGCCTGCATTTTCAAAAACAAAACATAGCCAGGTGAGTTAACATAAGGCACTGAAAAATTAGCATTTCTTATAAGTAACACAAAAGGAGCTTTTTGATCGATGCTTTAATTAAGCGTTCGGATTCCAAAAGCTCAAGAAACGCGAATTGAATAAACCCAAAACGTCCGGTAATAGTAACACGTTCCTCGCCAAACCCTTATTGTGTCCGGTCACTATCTTCATCGATATTTCCGTTTCATCGGAAGTCACCGTGGGCTGCGACGGTTCTGTGATCTTAGGGATGGGTTCTTCCGATATCTGTTTCTTTTTTGCTCTGTTTTTGTTTCTCTTGGATTTGTGGGACTCTGAGTTTTCGCTGGTGGTGAGATGATCTTCGAAGGCTTCTATGATGTGGTGGATGAGCTCATGGTTGGGCGAAGAATCCCATTTAGACCAGTAACTAGTGTAGCAATCGAAATATCCACACTCAAAAAGGGGAGCTTTATCAGTTCTCTTCTTCTTGCTAGATACAGTGGTGGTGAGTGACGTGGTGATTAAGTAAGCAAGGACTTCCCGATTTCCGGCCGAGAGAACCGAGACCAGAACCAGAATCGCAGCCGGGAGAAGATTAAAGACAGAGAGAGAGAGAGTCATCTCCATTTGAAGAAGAAGAAGAATATGGGTGCACTTTACCTTTCTTCAGACTTTTCTTTTCTACAGAGAAGGAAAGGAGAGAGGTGTTTTTTTTTCCGCCATTAACGAGTTTTCATTAAAGATACGATGTGCCGAATAAGGTTAACATGGTCACAAGGATCCAACAGTTTCCACCGGGATACCGAAACCACCCGTACCAATCCTACATGCAGAATTGAAGGACTTATCCATTTATACATCACTTACTCCTATAACTCCACTAAAAATTAGTTATAGAACCCGTGATAACTACCACAAATGGTCACAAGGACCCAACCAAAAGAAAACAAATCCGCAACATAACCAACACCAGGCCGGAATAACAAGAGTGAAACTTCAACATACTACCGAGTTTTCTAAGTTTTCTTCGCTGTGTTTACTATTTTTTTTTTGTTTTTTAATGGCTTTCGCAGATAAGAGGAAACAGAGTATAGCCTATTTTTCTTGTTAATTTATTTTTATTTTACTCTTTTTTATTATTATTATTATGGAGATCATCTCCTATATCTTCTATATATTATTTAAGAAGTACATTTATAAAATAAACCTCATAAAACATAATTATTTACATCACATTGCCATTACATTTAAGAACAAATTAATAAATTTCATTAAGGTTATTTTAGTCATTATTCATTATCTAATCATTTAATTAGATCATGACCATTATTTTAATTCTGCTAATCATAGCGATCGATTTTTAAAAACCTAAACCTAATTCGATTGAACACCATTTCCTATAAAAATCTATGTCAACTAAACCTAAACCTATGTCGAAAATACCTAGCCGCAGTATTTTTTTCCACGTTCTTATCATCCATCAGTGGTTTAATATTGCTTCGTAAGAAAAGTTACGTAAGAAATGGGGACATGTATCATTGGTTCTTCTCTCTGTCTTTCTTCACGTGTCTCCCATCTATTATTTTACATCGACTTTAAATGATACGTTGTTTATTTGAGATACCAATTCTTCTCTGAATTTTTTTCCAGGAAAAACTAATACATCTAAGAAAAACTAATAAAGATATGGCCACTAAGAATGTACATTTTTTTAATTCATTCTATCGAGTTTAAACGTTTAATTTCTAATTTTTTTTCGTGAAAATTCTATTGACTAATCATCATTACTTTCACTTGATGTCACTAGTTTTTTTTTTAATTGATTCTATCGAGTTATGTTTATCTTATCTATTTTTTTTGGAAAAACTAATATTTGTATTTTTGATATTTGTTGATTTATCCCATAATAAATCCGAATTACTTTAATTAATGGTAATGTTACTTTAAATAAGATATTCCGAGAAGAGTTAGTTATCAAAAAACTTTTCAAATTTATAAAATTGAGGAAATATATCCCGATTAAGTAGGATTTACCAAAAACAATTACCAAACCTTTTAAGCTACACCAAAATTCTCATAATAATTTTTATATTCTGAAATCGTATTTTTATTTGATTTCATTAATTTTTTTTTTAAATACAATAGAGTAAGGAAAGTTAGTTATCAAAAAACTTTAAAAATTTAGAAAATTAAGAAAATATATTCCGATTATCTTAGTATATACCAATCTTTTAATTACCAATATATTCCGATTAAGTAGGATTTACTATCTCATGGAAAAAATACATTATCTTTTAAAATCTAAAACATAATCTCTATATTTATGATTGTATTAAGAGATTTATTAATGTTGTACTATCAATATCGAATTGGTAAAAGTTCTATTTTTAATTCTAGGATATATTTTTCGAATTGCTCTTAATATAACCTGTGTATGTAAAAATCCATTTTCGAATTGATTTTAATATCAGGATATGATAATAATGATATCCCCATTTCTAGAATATATTAACAAATATGAGATAATCCTAAAATTCGGAATAAACAAATTTTAGAAACATTATATGGTTGGTTTAAAATAAGGGAGTTTTTAAATAAGAGAATTATTTAATGATTGGTTTTAAGTAAGGGCAATATTAACAAATTTTTGATTCAAATAATTTTTGGCATTTATGATTTGTTTTAAATAAGAGAATTAAAAGCGGAAAATCTAATTCAAATCTTAAAAGCTGAAAAATTATATTTCTATATGTTATGAAAATAGGATTTTCGTGGCTCGGGTATTAATTCAGGGTAAATAACGAAATTTGTTAATTTTGGAGTAAATCTACGAATCACCTAATTTATACTTTACATTCAACAATAAATGTTTTTCCAAAAAACCTAATTTATAATTCTATATAAAGTGTTTCTTTCTTCTCATTTCACCTCATCAAACCAAAAGTTTTATTTGACTTCATATCGACAACACAAATAAAAAAAATGTCATTCTTGGTGAAATACACTTCTATAAAAGATTTAAACCGTTTAAATCTTCTTGGTGTATTAGAGTTAAAATACTTCATTCTTTTGTGCACTATACCAAAGAAATATGAGCAAATGATTTTATTAATAAAACATGGTGTCATTGACATTAATAAAATTATTTAAAATAGATCTTAACAATAAATATGAAAATAAACACATACACAATATAAAGAAAATCATTTAAACAACTTAAGGATTTAAATTTTTAGAATTCTTGACATGTTTTTAAAATAAAAACAAAATTTAATTCAAAACATTACTCTAGAAGCTAAACACTATACAAACTTTTGCAACAGATAAACACAATATTCCTCTCTAAAACCCTTAAATCAAGCACTCCCTCTTCACTATATATAAGATCATCTCATTCCACTTAAATACCTAATATTGTTTTATTTGTTCCATTCATATATATATATATATATATTACTTTTATGTTGTTAATGATTTTAAAAAATTTAGTTTCATATCTTTTATGATATATTTTTCTTATATTCATGCATGTAGTGGGAGATGGTAATGGAGACACAAAAGTGATTTCGTTGGGATATGTCTTTTTCCTAATTATTTACTATTTTTTATGCAAAGTAATATGTTAAGATTTTTATTATGTTAAATTGTTTTTCTTGGTTAATTATAGTATGAAATGAAAAAAAAAGTTCTTAGTTTATATGTAAAAAGAAATCTTAGATCATGAAATCAAAATAGTAAAAAATTTATTTTAACAAAAAAAGAATTTGAGAATATTATATAATTTATTTTATATATATATATATTTAATTATCTTGAAAATGCTACATGTGAAATATATATAGATTTCATGTTACATTTAGAATCATATTTATAACTTAAACTCTAAGAATGTGGACTAAATCAAATTTACTACAATAATATTGTATTAACAAAATTACCGAATTCATAATTACCAATATAATACAATACATCAACTAATCACCTCTATGATTTCATATTTGTAAATAATATTACTTAAATATTTTAATATCTTTTTATAATATTATAACTGTAACACTTTCAAAAAAATACTAAACATTATTTTAAAAAAAATATAATCCCGTACTGTAGTGCGGGGTAGTATCTAGTTTGGGTAAAGGCAGACAAATCAACAATAGTTGCAAACCCTTGGAAATAGAAAGCAAAAGGCCACTTGTGATATGAAATATTTTATTTGCAATAACCCTTCACCTAACCATACCAACACAAAGCACAGATTTGGCAAAGACATAACCTTTGGGAGACGTCAAAAGGCTCAGATTTTGACAAATTGTCCTTAACAAATTCGCTCATATCATTAGCGCAATTGTGAGAGACTTTTGCATCCGAACCCATCTTTCATAAACTCGTCTTAATTCGAAAATGTCATCGTTTTCTTCGTCTCTGTCCTGCCCTACCTACGGCTCTCGCACCTCGTCGTCTCCTTTCTTGTCGAATCATCATTCTTCGCTGATCAATGTCCGGTCACTCTCCTTCCTCTCCGCTTCTCCTCAGGGTTTAAATCTCGATGAGCTCTGTGTTAGATCGCAGAGGAAGTCCGTTCAGAGTTCTGTTGTCGTGCAAGATGGTAACTTTAATTGGATTCTCGATTGGGTTTTCTTCTTTATGCGTTGCTTTGCCGGTAACTTGAAGTTTGGATTTTCACATTTTACCAAAAAAAAAAAAAAACTTGAAGTTTGGATATAAATAGGATTGATTTCGGTAGTTCACTAAAGTCTCCGACTTTAGACAAAACAATGCATGTAATATTCTCTAATGCGCTTACAATTGTGTTTTAGGCGCAGTAGCTACCAAGTCAAGACCCGCTGAGGAACTGAAAGACGGAGGACTGTTAACGATTCCTTCACTAGAAGCAGACAAGGTTGTAGCAGAATCTGATGGCGGCGAACACCAGTCAACAGTTAGTATCACGGTGGTCGGAGCCTCTGGTGATCTTGCCAAGAAGAAAATATTCCCAGCCCTTTTCGCACTTTACTATGAAGGCTGTCTTCCTGAGGTACAAAACCTTTATCTCTTTCTTTCTGATGATTTTTACATCATTGATTGATGTGGTAAGCTGTTTTTTTGCGTTGCAGCATTTTACAATATTCGGCTATGCAAGGAGTAAAATGGCAGATGCTGAACTTAGAAACATGGTCAGCAAGACACTGACATGTAGAATTGATAAGAGGTGAATCATTGTAGATTTGTAAAATTTCTGTTTTTTGTCCTGATGGTAAAACCACCAAGACATTTGGTCCTTATGGTTTCTTTTCAGTTTGGTACTTTGCCAGAGATGGTTTGCTTGAGATTTAACTGTGAGCATGTTATGCGTGCAATCTTTCAGGGAAAACTGCGGTGAAAAGATGGAAGAGTTTCTCAAGAGGTGTTTTTACCATTCGGGTCAGTATGATTCCCAGGAACATTTTGTTGCATTGGACAAAAAGCTCAAGGAGCATGAGGTATTGATGTTTTCCTCTGCTTATTATTTTTCTGCCTTCATCATGAATCTCCTTGCAACCAGATTGTATCATTGCCTCGTTTTTCTGAAGGCTAGTTCAGGTCATGCGTTACCTTGGTTGGTGATATGATGTAGATTATGACACCTGGACACAGAATTGGGAAAACTATTATTGTTTCTGAAAAAGTAGTAAAAACTAGAAAAGTTTGATCTTCTTACTTTTTTCTTTCTATCTGTCCTTATCCATCACATAACTATTTGCAGGGTGGAAGACTCTCGAACCGCCTTTTTTATCTTTCAATCCCTCCAAATATCTTTGTTGACGCTGTGAAATGTGCAAGCTCCTCTGCTTCATCTGACAATGGATGGACTAGGGTCATTGTCGAGAAACCTTTTGGCCGAGATTCCAAAACCTCGGCTGCTTTAACAAAGTCCCTTAAGCAGTACCTTAAGGAAGACCAAATATTTAGGTGGAGATATTGTGCTTATCTTATTGTAAATTTTGAATCATGATGGTTTTAGATACCTAGCTGATATGGAAAGTTGATTTTTACAGGATAGACCATTACTTAGGAAAGGAGCTAGTTGAGAACTTGTCAGTTCTTCGATTCGCAAACCTTATATTTGAACCGCTATGGTCAAGGCAGTACATAAGGAACGTGCAATTCATATTTTCTGAGGATTTCGGCACTGAAGGACGCGGAGGGTAATCGGTGTTGTCTTCTGTCTGACTTTTTGTTTCTCTTCTGTGTTGAAGCCTATGTTTTGACACTCATCTATTCTTAGGTACTTTGACAATTACGGAATAATAAGAGATATAATGCAGAATCATCTACTTCAGATATTAGCTCTTTTCGCAATGGAAACACCGGTTAGTTTGGATGCAGAGGATATCAGAAATGAAAAGGTCTCCTATTGTTCCCTTTCTTATAATTTGGTTGATTTCAAGATGGTATTCTGAAATCCTTGCATCAATTCAGGTAAAGGTACTACGTTCAATGAGGCCAATACAACTTGAAGACGTGGTGATAGGACAGTACAAGGGACAAACCACAGGAGGAGTTACTTATCCAGGCTATACTGATGATAAAACTGTGCCAAAAGATAGCCTGACCCCGACATTTGCAGCTGCTGCACTCTTCATCGACAATGCAAGATGGGATGGCGTACCTTTTCTAATGAAAGCTGGGAAAGCACTACACACCCGGAGGTACCAAACTTTGGAACTTTTCTGCAATTTTTTTCTTTCTGATTTTCCTTTTCCATGAGTAATATATTTCTATTTATTGATACAGTGCGGAGATAAGGGTGCAGTTCAGGCATGTGCCTGGAAATTTATATAACCGGAATTCTGGTACTGATCTTGACGGGACGACAAATGAGCTTGTCATCCGTGTCCAACCAGATGAAGCTATCTATTTGAAAATCAACAACAAGGTCCCTGGTTTAGGAATGAGATTAGATCGGAGTAACTTGAATCTTCTCTATTCAGCAAGGTGAGTTGAGATATAATAAAGAAGAGCTTTTATGTGTTCTTTGTATATGTGATTCTCAACTCTTTAAGAACTTGTGTTCTTTTTGCCTGTTAATAGTGTCATATACCCTTTTTCTGTTGAAGGTATTCGAAGGAGATCCCAGATGCATATGAGAGGCTTCTGCTGGATGCGATCGAAGGCGAACACAGATTGTTCATAAGAAGTGATGAACTAGACGCTGCTTGGGCACTTTTCACTCCATTGCTCAAAGAGATAGAAGAAAAGAAGAAAATCCCAGAACTCTATCCTTACGGCAGTCGTGGTCCAGTCGGTGCCCATTATCTAGCCGCAAAACATAAGGTCCAATGGGGAGACCTAAGTCTGGATCAGTGAAAGAGTGGAAGAATCAATCAACATATTTTGTTCATAGATCCACGTCTGAGAATTCTCATTAATTTGTGTTCGTTTATGGGGGACAATGGAAAGTTTCTTCACTTGAGTTTTCTTTCGTTTACAGAGATAGAAGTGGGTTTGTTCGATTTTGTATCTTGAATAATAAGGGTTTCTGTTTCTAGTTTCTACCCTATTACAGAGATAGAGCAATTTCGCCTTCAATGAAGGAAATAAACCACAAATTAAAGTGTAGCCTCTGCAAAGACTTGAGCAACATGATTCTCTATACATTACATACAAAAAAAAGAAAGAAAGAACGAATAGTGGTTAGAGCCTGTGTTCTTGATCGAGATCACCTGATGCACCTTGAGGCCATTCCAGGAACTTATAATGCAGAAGAGACGGAGGTAGATATGTCTGAGCTGCCGCAGAAGAAGGATCATTGGGAGGATATATATACTCTTTTCCATAGCCAAGTTCCTTCATTAACTTGGTTGGAGCGTTCCTCAGGTGTAGAGGCACCCCTTCATTCTGTCCAACCGAGTCCTTCACAACCTTCTGTGCAGCTCCTATTGCTCGGTAAACTGCAACGGATTTAGGAGCCAGTGCCAAGTAAGCGGTGCATTGGGCAAGAATTACATTGCATTCAGGCATACCCAAGAAATGTGAAGCTTGATAGCATGCAACCGCCTGAGTAAGAGCTGAAGGGTCGGCAAGGCCAATGTCCTCGCTTGCAAACCTTATAAGTCTCCTCGCAATGTAAAGCGGCTCTTCGCCAGCCTCAAGCATTCTAGCCAGCCAGTAGATTGCAGCATTAGCATCTCCTCCTCGCATAGACTTATGAAGTGCGCTTATGAGGTTGTAATGTTGTTCCCCTGCCTTGTCATAGGCCAAATGTTTGCACTGAAGAGCCTCCTTTGTATCATCAATAGACACAACAGCCCCAGCTCCGGCTCGAGCGGTAGCCATGGTAGCTGAGATTTCCAAAGCATTCAACGCGACTCGTGCATCACCATCGCAGTTATTAGCCAAGAACTCAATGACAGAATCATCAACCTCAACGCTATTGGAGAGTCCTCTCTCACAATCATCTACAGCTCGTCTAAGAAGGGTCTTAACATGATTGGGTTTCAAGGGATTAAGAGTAAGAACTCTACAACGTGAGAGTAAAGGAGTGATCAAATGGAAAGATGGGTTCTCAGTGGTAGCTCCAATGAAGAGGATACTACCATCTTCAATAACAGGCAAGAATGAATCTTGCTGTGACTTATTAAATCGATGAACCTCATCCATAAACAACACGGTCCTCTTTTTACCTTCAAGATTAAGCCTTTTGGCACTCTCAACGGCATCTCTAACATCTTTAACTCCACTAGTAACAGCAGACAAGGAGACGAAGCGATACAGAGACGGGTCCTCAGAGGAATTGATGAGAGACTTGGCGATTGAGGTCTTTCCGGTGCCAGGAGGACCCCAGAAGACAATGGAAGGGAGGCGATTGGACTCAACGGCGGAACGGAGGAGAGAAGCGGGCGAGAGGAGATGGTCTTGACCTACAACGTCGTCGAGAGTGCGAGGGCGCATACGCTCCGATAACGGCTGGTGTTGTTGGCGGTGGGTGGATGATGAGAGCTTGTGGCGCTTGTTGGAATCATCACCCACGAAGGGCATTATGGTTTTGGAATTGGGGCGCTTGGCGGAATCATCATTGACGATGGTGTCCAGGGTTTTGCAATTGGGGCGGAGGAAGCGGTCGAGTTTGGGCTGTGACGTGGCAGTGGTGGTTTGAGGGGAAGAACGGTGAGAGAGAATCCAGTCGATGGCTTTCTGGATGGAATCCCCACCGGTGGTCGTTAAAGCTTCGGCGGCCAAATCGCTGGAGAAACCCATGCTCACTAGCTGCTCCTCCATCTTCTTTTTCTTCTCTGGTAGTGGAATACACCAAAGCTGTGTTAGCATGCTCCTAAGCAACCCTTGACTAAACAAAACCTATATAGTAAAAAAAAATGGTAACATTGATTTCAGTCGAGCTCATTACCGCACTACAGTGTGTAGTGCCTACACTATCAAGGTTGTCACAGTCACAGACTAACAGCTTTCGGCTGTGATTGGTTGTAACTTTGAAATCAATCTACAACCATATTTGGATATAAAACTCTAAATTCAAAGCAATCAAATTTTACATTTATTTTCAAAACTAAAGTCACTTTTATTTTTGTTTCTTTTTCTAAATTTCTTTTTATGTAAAAAACTAAAAATCTAAAAACATAAATTTTGGTCTTGCAAAAAAAATCTAGTACACTAGTCAGATGGAGCGGCTGCATCAAATAGGATCTTAGCATGATGAATAATAAATACATTATAACGAATACGAACCAAACTATTTCTCAACTGAATAAACATTACTCCCTCTGTTTTTTAAAGAGTGTCATTTCAACATTTTTCACACAAATTAAGAAATAAGAATAAAATTCTATTATACCTCTTAAATATTCATATAATTACAGACTGTAATTTACAGTTATTTATTTCATTTTATTTTAGTGTATTCATCATTTATGAATCAATAGTCAAAAGTTAAAATTGGTATTTTTTTGTTAAAAATTGCATGATATACTAAAATGACATTCTTTTTGGTATAAAATTTTAGTGCTAGAATGACATTTTTTAAAAAAACAGAAAGAGTATTATTTTATTTCATGTGTTCCAATGTGATGGAAGGTATGTGTATGTCTGTAAAGGACCTATACGCCTAAAGCTTGAGAAAGCTCTTTACATGTAAAGATTCTGTACAAAAAAGTTAAAAATCGTCAGCGCGGTGGATCTCGCCCATAAGAATGCGATTGCTGGTGACTTTGAAACCGAGAAGAGCTGGATCTATTTGCCTCCCTTTCTTCCCTTTCTTCTTCCCACCTCCACCTTTGCTTCCTTCAGTTGCATCATTTGACTCTGCTACCACCTTCTTCATGCTATTACTCTTCTTCAACATCTCACTGAACGATGCCTCTGACGTTGACCCTTTGTTTCCCGCTGCTCCTGCTTCCCGTCTAACACCTCCTGATAATATTTGTATACAGACTTAGTCTCATTTTCCATAAATAAAGCCCGGAACCACAAAGGATCCTTGAGATAAATATACCTTCACTTCCACTATACGAACTTGCTGCTGTCCTGCTAGCCATGTCAGACATACGCTCGAGCAATCCTTCATGCGATGATGAAGAATGGGATGAGGGAGGCCTTTTTAACAAAACTGAATCTTGCCCATGTGATGGAACTACCAACCTAATAACAATCACGTCAAAATTTAATCGGCAGGAATATAGAGGTATCATCCAATCTACTGGTTGCTAAACGTCAGAATACAAAATTACCTATCCTTCTTTCTATCTCCTCCAACCAAGTTGTCACTGTAATGGTCTGCAGCAAGAGAATATCAGGATAAGCCTTCATAATAATAAAGCAAATATCAACCTTCCAAACCATGAATTCAGGGAAAACGAAATCTTAAAGATGCAGTTACTCTGAAAGATACATACCAGAGACGTTGAAAGAAGACTGTCGGCCAAGCGTAACAACAGGAAGCTCCCCTTGAACCAGGGAATCTAATACTGCTTGCTTGCCCATTCTGTCTTGGGCTTCATATGACATCATCCTTCCCATTCCCTCATTTTTAGGCGGCACATTGTTCCAAGTTTTGATGTCATTTGCGTCCTTGTTCATGGCAAACATATTACTGAATGCTTGAGTTTCATTCTGATTTGACCGCCCACTATCGATAATTCCCGAAAGCAAGGAACTATTACGGTGCAATGATCCCATATTGTTCCTATCTCCCGGTAATCTGTTGACCTGTTCATCAGAAGATGCTCGAGCCCCAAAAGCAGAAGCGTTTAGACTATCACCATGATCTGAAAGTCCACCAAGTGTTTGAATCCCTGGGGTAAGGCCTGAAGGAGCCATCCGGTCATAGGGATCCCCACGGTTCATGCTTGGTGACTCAGCAGATTGATGGCCGGGTCTCTGGTGGAGCAACTCCATAAAAAGCTGTTTTGACCTGTCTTCTGTAGATCCACCTATTATCCATGAGTTGGAATCTTCACCCAGTCTCCTCATTTCTGACCTCAATTTATGATGTTCAGCATCAATAGTTGATCTATGAAATTGAGATTCGGCCCAGTCACCAGCCACCTGTGTATCAGCTCCAGACCAGCGTCCTTCCATTGGTTCCAATTGTGAAAAATGAGGTTCACTTAATGGTAAACGGGGATTCTGATGATTGAAACCCAGAGTAGAATTTCCCAATCTGCCCGAAGATTGCATGTGGGCAGTAGAATCTCGTATATCCAGACCCTGAGAGAGTCCAAGACCATTTACTGCATCCAGATTCAGCCCCGATGCACTTACGGGTAAGGATGCTGATCGCTCAAATGGAATACCCTGCTCGAACAATTCTTGTCGAAGCTGTTGCTGATACAAAAGGTTCCGCTCAAGTTGACCAAACTGATCCTCAAAAGGTGGCCTCTGCTGCTGTTGATGAAAGTCTTGTGGTCTAAATCCCGTAGAAGACCGCGAACGGTGGATCCCAGGATGAGTTCTTAGAAGCTGATCATTATGGTCAGATGGCCACAGAGGGTCAATATGTCTCTGTTCCTCCAATAGTGTATTGTGCCTCACTCCATTTGCCAATTGCATCAGCTGCTCTTGCTGCAGCAGTTGGTACTCCAAAGACCGGGTTGGTTCAGATTGCAGTTGTCCGTGTTGAGATTGCATTTGTCCATATTGAGATTGCATTGGTCCATATTGAGATTGCATTTTTGTTGAAAGTAGCTGTTCAAGTAGTTCCCTCTGATGACCTTCATGTGGCAATTGCCCAAAATTTCCTGCAGCAAGTTGCTCAATGTATGGTGCGAAATTTTGTGACGGATGGCCAGAACTTTTCTGCAATTCATTCATTAACTGCTGCTCTAACAACATCTGATCAACACCGTTGGATCGAGGGAAATCATGTGACTGCCCAAACCTTGAATCAGGAGTCTGTCCCTGTAGAATCTGTTGAAAATGTAACTGTCGAGCATGAGATTGTTGTTGCTCTTGTAAGAGCTTCTGATGTAACTGATGCTCTTGTTCCAGCTGATGCTGTTGCAACTGCATCTTCTGCTGTTGTTGCAACTGAATCTTCTGCTGCTGTTGCAACTGAAGCTTCTGCTGCTGTTGCAACTGAATCTTCTGTTGCTGCTGCATCTGGAGAGTTAGTAAATGCTCCAGATCCTGAGCTTGATCACCTATATGTGAATGCGACAGCATATCCCAATTTTGAAATTGCTGTTGGTGATGTTGATTTGATGAAAGTTGATCCCCAAGGTTAAAGCGGTTGGATACATGTTCAAACTGCGACATCCGGTTAGCGGCCAGAGCATCAAGGGACATGTTGGGATCAATTTGTGTATTTCTTCGGGAATCAATGGGCCAATTGTCTATTGAACCAGTAGGCTCCCCCATTGCATCATAAGACGTGTTTGGTAACAGGCTAACTTGTGTACTACTGCTCTCTAGCTCAGACCACAACACACCAAACGGGTGCAGCTTATTCTCACTCTGATTTTGGGTGGCAGCCTTAGTTGATTCAACAGGAATAGCAGACTGGCCAGAAAATTCCAATAAAGCATCATGCATACTTGTAGAGGATTTAACCGACGCATAACCAGAAACTCCAGCTCTTCCTGGGAATACAATTTCTGATTTAGAAAAAAATACAAAAAACATTCTTTAGTTATGATGAACACAAAAGAAATTAATATGAACATGAAAGCTTCTCCACAAGTATATGAAACCCAAAGAAAGAAAAGTGTCCTCCCACGCAAATGCACAGAAATGAGAAAAGTTTAGCAGCATAACAAACCTTCATCCTGAGGAGAGAATTCCAAGAAATTTCGGTCCTCAGCATGTGGTGGTTTCACATAAACTTCTGACTCAGACTTTCTCTGAAAATTATCCTGAGCTGAGGGATTGTTATACACAGATAACGAACGAGATGTGCCAGTTATAGAGGATGAATCATTAGATTCTGCTACAGGTGCAATTGATAAGCCAGCATCTGAATTTGCTTTTAAAGTAGTCTCTTCTAGCTCACTCTTTTGGTCACTGATATGGGTATCGATGCTTTCTGTCTTTAAATATGACATGATCCTGCCTAGATCTTGAAAAGGAGTTCCTTCTGGAGCATTTGCCGAGCGAACCTGTAGGTCTGTCCCAAAAAACCCTTGTTCAAACCATGAAATAATGTCAGAACCAATGAACGGTCCCTGAATTACTCCTTGAGGATCAATATACAAGAACAAAAACTCCTCAGGTGGCATAGTATCTTCTGAGTGATTCACTTCAATATCTGGTTGCTGCAGCTTGCCCATATAATCTTGCTCGAGAGAAGCAACAACGGATTCACTCCCATCCAGCACAGAGGATTTAGTAAAAGCAGATCTAACCGCTTCAGGACTTCCATGAGAAAGTTGATAACCAGCTCCAACAGATCCATAATTTTCAGAAGCCACTGAATTCAATCTTGAGACGCTTGACGCACCCCCCAGACCTCCATTATGACTACCAAGTAACCCTACAATAATAGTTGTTCGACTTTTGTTCAGAATATATAGGACATTCAAAAAATCCAGTAAACTCATAAGGATAGACTTTTTCAAAATAATACATGATTTTAAAGACCCAGTTAATACCTATCACACACGTACCAGAATCACTATTTTGCATGTAAACATTGTCACCATTCACAAACCCTACCAAAGTACCATCCACTTTTGTTTCATCTGAGTCAGGTATGCGGCATTTTACTGCAGTAACATCCAAAAGACCACGGTCAGAGAAGCATTCGTCATATTATGCTAGGTGGAAAGATAGAGGCCAAGCAGCTAAAGACAAGATAACATACCCAGGCTGTTTTCACCTGAGGATTCTTCCTCAGACGGAGTGTAAACTTCGCTACTAATGATCCTTCCCTTCCATATGCCGTTACGGCTTGCCTGATAGATAAAATACCCGTCAAAAACTCAGGAAAAGTCAGTTACGAATAAGAAATAAAAAATTAATGACACACTCATGAAAAAGGGCAATGGAAGCTAGTTCTCAGTGGGGACCATACCTCTTCTTCGGCATCAGGTGCGATAAATGCAAGAGGTTCAATCAAAGCCACTTGAGTAATGGAGGCAACTTCCTCCATCTCAGTCAGTATCCTACCTAGGGAAGAATCCGGCTTCTGTTTTCTATACATGTCAAGCAACTTGCCCCTTGGATACCGAAACATAGAGGCTGAAGCACTTTGTTTACCAGGAATACTTTCATTTCCTAAGAAAGTACATGCACCAGTACCAATTAAGGAGGTTGAAGAACCCCTCCCAACTGCAGATGCCCTTCCTCGGCCCACAGTGAACCCTAAATTTGGGCCCTCGGCTCGTCCTCTATCAAGTCCAAACCCAGGTGCAGCGCGATAAGAAGTCGGCCCACCAGACTGGGATTCCATCCTATGACGTGGCCTCCATTTGTCACGAGGGTCAGAGTCCCGTTCAGAGGTTGCACGGATGCTGCTAACCACAGATTGACTTTCACTATGAGGCTCTTCCTTGTCCTTGTTATTATCTACCTTCCCGCAACGGGTTTCTTTCTCTTTGTCATCTGGACCCCAGCGAGATGACCATTTGTTGTCACGCCGAGGTTCATGTACAGCGGCACGAGAACTAACATCATGCCACCTATCAGAAGAAGCAGTAATTTTACTGTCACCAGTTTCTCTGCTTGAGACATTGTCGATGCGACGTTCTGTTTTTCTTCGATCCGCTTTCCTGACACCGAGTAAACCAGTTTCTCTTTCCTCTTCACGCCATCTGCGACTAGTTTCATTCTCAGGCACAACTTTCCTCCAGTCCTTTTTGTCTTCGTGTGCATCCAAGCGCCATGCATCCTTCAGATTTGGGTCACTTGGATTTCCCATGGACACAGGAGTAGGAGATCGAACATCCTACCACAGAGCAACAACATGAGATGAATGGACCACGAAAGAGTAAAAATGTTACAGAGAAACAGCAAAACTCATCTAAGAACTTGATACTTTCTAGATACGAAGCATAGCATCTTCGGATCTTATCAGGTGATAAAAAGAGAAGAAAAGTACAGCATCTTTCTTGATTAGGTATTACCATCTTGCTCTCACTTGATTTCGTGTAAAGCCACTGCGGAGACAAAGGAATGCTGTTATCTGAGGCCAATTCTGCAGAAAAACAAATACAAGGTAGTCAATAGCTGAAGGAAATCAGAGAAATCAAACAGATAACAGAGTCAGAAAACTAGTACTGCCGGAATTAGAGGCACGACCAAATCCTTGGTTCTTAATTCCAGATCCCAAAGTCTGGAATCGGCAACAAAAGAGAATTACGTCTCTCGTTTTAATCCAAACATGGGAGTAGCTAATGCATCTAAAGCGGACATAACAAGGTTGATAAAGATAGATTGAAATCGTAGAACCCTAATCAGCACATATTAGGTCAAATTATGATAAATCTGATTGATATACATGGCTGCCGCATCCTAGGGAATTCAGATCCAGAAACCAAACGATTACATTTGTTTCTCCGCATTCAAATCGGTCCAGAGAGAAAGAAATTCAAATTCAAATTCACGAAATCAAAAAAGAAGAACAAGACGAGGATTGAGAGGCAAGAAGGTGCTGCAGGAAGTACCTTTCAACTGATCAGAAGATTTGGAAAAGATGAGATCGTCAGGCAGATTGAACTTCCCTTCGGCCATGGCAGGATTGAAACAACCGACTTCGAGATTACGTAAATAGGAGACGAACGAACGAGTGAGCGCAGTAGAAAAAGCCTAGTAGAAAGGAGAAAGGGTTTTGGAGAGATTTGGTGGAGAAACTTTTTGCTGGTTTTCGATTTGCCTTTGGAAGAGAAAGCTTTCGCGTTGAGATCGAGAGAGAGAGAAAAATAATAAGAGTGAGTGAAGGGGGCGACAAAGGAAAGGCTATGGAGGACTTCGCCCAAGTTTTTTTTTTTTAATTCTTTATGTAATTATCACTGTTATTTTAAAAATTTTATTTTAAGTTTTACTGTTGAAACCTCTCATATCTACAAGATTTCGATATATGAATTAAATTTTAAAAACAGAATAATTATATAATTTATATCTCACATCAACTTTTTAGATTGTATGTATTTAAATCTTCTATAAATTTTAATATGTCTTATACAAATCGTGATAAGACTATATATATCAAAGGAGGATATATGGTTAGTTATATATTACATTATTTAATATTTATATATCAAAATATAAAAGATTAACTTTGGTATACTACAACAAAATGACCCATACTATTTTCTTCTATACTTTTAGCTTCATCATTAAACTACATAAAATAATATTATTCTTTTTAATAAATCATAAATTTATAAAACCCTCCAAAATTAAACATATTCAATAATTTGGTTAGAAAACCCGAATTTGATCCATTAACTCGATGAACATTTATTACAGAAAAAAACATTTGTTACAAAGGCACGTGGTGTTTTGAATAGCCAAGTTCGAAGACGCATAAAGATGATAAAAAGAAAGATAGAAGACGCAACACACCGAAGAAAAAAAAAAGGCTCCATTCATGCATAAAACTTGCATTTTTGGGATCTTTTACACGTTTCAATGTTTGTAGTAGTAATTTTGATCTAGGGAGCTCTGTTTAGTTATCACACATGGTGGGTACTGGTCGCTTTCCATTTTCGAAGCCGAGGGAGACGCGTACGTTTATTATACTTACACTTTCGTTGCTTTTTCTTCTGTTAACCTCTCTTGTTGTTGTTGGGATTCAATGAGTGAATAAAGAAAACAGGTTTTGTTGTTTTGATTTTGTAGCAGTTGGTATTGTGGGTTGCTTTCAGTGAGTTAGTAGCACTGTCTCTTGATGTAGTTCATTTTTATATATGCTTAACAAGATTGGATCTCAGATTAAGGGAATTGATCTGATTAAGGTTTTTTGTTGTTGTGATTCAATGAGTGGGTAAAGAAAACAGCTTTTAGTTATTCTGATTTTGTAGAAGTTGGTATTGTGGGTTTGCTTTCCCTGAGTTAGTCGTATCTTTGATGTAGTTCCTTTTGTAAAACCCTTCAGAACTTTATCAAAATTGAATCTCAGATTACAAAGGCTTTTATTGTTATTTAAGGGTTTAAGCAAACTTGTATACCATTTGTTCATGTATTGTGGAGAAAGGTGATTTTGTTTTGTATAATACCTTAATATGCTCTTGAATGTCTAGAGGCATAAAATCTTTGTTTCGCCTCAATTTGTCCATGAAAAGTCTTCCAATAACCGGGCTCTTTAGTATCTTGCATTTCCCATTCGGAGTACAACTATGGTTAGGGTAGTTAGCCTTCACCAAAAACATTTTCTTTGGCTCATCGTACGAACAATAAATTCTCCATTGCCATTTACCTTTCATGCCACACTTGAAGCCAATTTTTGTCTTCTCCCATCTATCTTGAACAATGTTGTTTCCAGTTTGCAAAGCATAATCTAAGACCGCCTCTTTAAACTCTACGGTAGTATAGAACGCTCTTCCCAAAGTTAATTTTTCATCTTTTCCCCTACGGATTCTTCGATTTCGCAAAACCAACTCTTCATCATCTTCTTCATCAGAACTGTCAGGGATTATATTTCGAGGAATAGACTTCTCATCCACAAACTGAGCTACTGCTTCCTCAACCTCATACTCAGATCGTTCCATTTCATCTTCCTCATCACGTTTATCTTTGTTGTCTTCATCATTCTTGTTTTCATCTGTCTCGTTCTCAGCAAAAATCGTTTCTATCACTCTCACCTTCATCATGTTTCCTTTCATCACTTGTTTCATCTCCATGTTCTGTTTTCTTGTTCCTCTCACTGCAACAACATAAACATTCTTCCAATTTTACACATAAAACTCCTTAATATCGATCAAAATCCACAATTATTCTACAAACATACTTAAGATTAGGAGATTTGACTATTTACGTATCTAATAATTTGTTGTCAATTTCTTGAACTTTCTCCACTTCTTGAAAGTTTGATGGCTCCATATCCATGATGTGGCTTAAGAACGGAAGCAAAACCTTTCTTTGATCAGGAAAAAACAGCAATTTTCTCGAGGAAAAAAGAAAGGAAAATAGCGAAAAATTAGAGAGAAGAAGTAGACGAAGGGCAAAGATTTATAGGGTTAGGGTCGGCGAATTTGTTCACGCAAGGATTTTTTTTTTAATCGGGTTAACGGATCAAATTTGGGTTCTCTAATCGTAAAACCAAAATGCGAATAAGAGTTTTAAAACAGGATTTTACTTAATTATTGAATATGTTTAATTTTGGAGAGTTTTATAAATTTATGATGTATTAAGAAGATTAATATTATTTTATGTAGTTTAATGATGAAGCTAAAAGTATAAGGGAAAATAGTATGGGGTCATTTTGTTGATATAGTATACCGAAGTCAACCCAAATATAAATATAAAAATTGATTAAGTATAAATTTTGTTCAAAACGTGATCAATTTTTTAAAAAATATTCATTAATTTTGTTTTCGATGATTTTAAATATTGAGAACTTATATCCATATAAATTATGATATATGCATAAAGGCATGTTATGTTTGTTGAAATTTTCTAGTAGATAGTACAATATTATTGTGTTAGGATAAAGTTAACCTTGTTAGGATGAAGTTAATCCTGAGATCATCGGGATTTCATGTTATCAAATAATGCAGTTGCTTGCTGCGTGAGCTATTATCTCCTATCTTGTAATCACCTATTTAAACCCTTCCTTCGATATGAAATAACAACAAGAATTCATGATATCTAAGTTTATCTTGGTATCGGAGCTAGAAATATAAAAAAAAAAAAAAAAAAAAAAAACACACAAAACAAAGCTTTTCTTAAAAGCTGCGTTGGATATAAAACAAGAAACCATTCGAAGATCGAAGAGGTTGTTGGTGATAATCAATCACTCACATCAAAAATCAAACAAGTGCAATCGACATGTCTTCCACAAGTGATTCCGAGGGATCCAACACAGGTGAAAAGAAGATCGAAAGCACTAAGATCTAGAAAACAGAAACACGAAAAACAATACCTCCATACGATTTGACCGCGACAGACAACCCCGGCGCCGTGATCTCTTATCCATTGTTGAAAGGATCAAATTACGACGAATGGGCAATCAACATCAAGACAACTCTTTGTTCAAGAAAGAAGTTTGGTTTCCTCGATGGAACCATAGTGAAGCCACCCGAAGATTCCCCTGATCATGAAGATTGGATTCCCGTCAATGCTTTTCTTGTATCGTGGATCAAGATGACGATACACGAGTCATTACATTCTAGTATATCTCATCGGGAAGTGGCTAAGGATCTATGGGATCATCTCAAGAAATGTTTTAGTATCTCGAGCGGACCAAAGAATCAACAACTGAAGAACGACTTGGCAAATTATAAGCAACAAGGACAATCAATCAAAATATACTAGGCAAATTGAACAAGATATGGGATATGTTTGCATACAATGAAACCAATTCGGCTTTGCAAATGTGGACCGTGTTTTTGTGACTTGCTGGAGATACAAGAACGTGATAGAGAAGAAGACAAAGTCGAACAATTCTTGTTAGGACTTGATGAAACCTTTCAATCAATCCGATCTATTCTTCTCGTTCGAACACAATTCCCATCAATTGAGAAAGCCTACAATCTGGTCCGTCAAGAAGAAGATCTCCTTAGCAATAATCATAGTCGTGATGACAAAAGAGAGGTCATGGCATATGCAACACAGTTTCGTCCAAAAACACGTGAAGAGAAACCACGTACCATATGTCACCATTGTCAACATATAGGACATGCTCCTGAACGTTGTTTTTTGGTCGTTGGCTATCTAGATTGGTGGGGAAATCGTCCTCATCGTTCGTTGCAAGCGACAAACTCGATGAAAAAGCCACAAACACCAGCAAGATCGATTGCTAACACAGCTGTGACACAAGTTAAAACGGTGAACCACGTCTTCACGGACAAGGATAGAGATGGAATCTCTGGTCTCACGGATACACAATGGAAATCGGTTCTAAACTTACTCAACGCCTCCCACACACCTACATCTGAACATCTTTCCGGTATGTTTTCAACCTCCCATTGGATTTTAGACTCCGGTACTTCTCATCACATGACTGAAAATTTGTCCCGCCTATCTAATCTACGGGATATAACACCAGTTAATGTTATACTTGCTGATGTTTCAAAACGAATTACAACACAAGAAGGACCAATTGCTTTTAACTCCGAGTTAACATTGAAATCCGTTTTCATGTTGATGGTTTTAAAACTGCTTTGATATCAGTGGAATAATTATTAGATAAGAATAATTATGTTGTGCAAATGGCTGATAAGTTCTTGATTATCCAAGACCGCATTTCGAAGACGGTGATTGGAGTCGTTAAACGTCATGGGGAACATTTTCTTTTCAAGAAGTCGCTGTAGCAGCTGCGGTTTCGACAAGAAAATGTGAGACAGACCTGTGGCATTCCCGCTATGGTCATCCTTCGAATCAGATCTTATCTAGTGTTTTGAATATTGGTATTATTCCTAAGAATAAAGCGTGTGATGTTTGTCTCTGCGCAAAAACAAACTCACGAATTTTTTCCGTTAAGTGATAATAGAGCAGCTCACCTATTTGATTTGATTCATTGCGACGTATGGGGACTTTATTGAACACCAACACATTCATGAGTTCTATATTTTCTTACGATTGTCGATGATTATTCAAGAAACGTCTGGATATTTTTAATGCTCACAAAATCTGAAATAAAGCAAAGGATGATAGACTTCTTGACGATGGTGAAACGGCAATTTCACACAGATGTGAAGAAAATAAAAAGTGATAATGGGACTGAATTCACGTCTTTGGATCCTTTACTTCAACAATAAGGGATTATACACGAGACATCGTGTGTATACACACCAAATCAAAATGGTTTTGTAGAACGTAAGCATCATCTTGAATGTGGCTCGTGCTCTACGGTTCCAAGCTTCCCTTCCACTGGAGTTTTGGGGTGAGTGTATCCTCACTGCTGGATACTTAATAAATCATACACCAACGACGGCTAAAAATGGCAAAACCCCTCATGAATTTATCTACAATTCAAAGCCTCCGGTTCAATATTTACGGTCTTTGGCAGCCTGTGTTATGCACACAATTTATATACAAAGGGTGACAAGTTCGATACACGCTCTCGGAGATGTATATTTGTGGGTTACCCCTATGGCCAAAAAGGGTGGAGACTTTATGATCTTGACACGTTTGAATTTTATTTGTGTCTTGTGATGTTCGTTTTTTTGAACAGGAATTTCCCTTCTCCATAGCTTTAGCTATTTCGACAACACCTCATGCACAAGAACCAGCAAATACATGTGGTCTGTTAGCCTTACCATCAGATCTAGTCTCAGCCACAGTCCTTAACACCACTTCAATCACTCCACTTGAACCGGTTATATCTCATGAGGAAAAAGATGAGCCGAGTAAAATAGTTTCTAGTGACACGGTGGTAATCAATGACATCGTGCCATCCGCTGCAACCACATCCGCTGACGTACAGACCTCCGACGAATAACTTGGACGAGGAAAACGACCGAAATTTCCCTTGGTCAAACTTCAAGATTTTGTAGTCAACACCATTCAAACGACTACAGGTTCTTCCACGACTTCTTTGTATCCAATAGCCGGCTATGTCTCCTCATCAAAATTTTCTTCTCCGCATTGTGCTTTCCAAGTTGCGATCACTGCTGCAACAGAACCTACACATTTCAACGAAGCAGTCAAGAATGTACATTGGCGAGAAACTATGAGTGCTGAGATCAATGCACAAGAGTTAAACCGTACTTGGGATATTAATAAACTTTCGAAGGGAAAGAAGGCCATCGGTTGCAAGTGGGTTTACAAATTTAAATTTCGATCTGATGGCACATTGGAATGACACAAGGCGAGGTTAGTGGCTCTTGACAATAGACAAAAGGAAGGTGAAGATTATGGAGAGACATTTGCTCCAGTAGCGAAGATGGGAACTTCCCGTTTGTTTCTTCCTTACGCCGCTGGGATGAATTGGGTAGTGCATCAAATGGATGTGCACAACGGGTTTTTATACGGGGATTTACATGAAGAAGTTTATATGAGACTACCACCAGGATTTCAATCACGTTATGGCAACAGAGTTTGTAAGCTAAACAAATCAATTTATGGCTTAAAACAATCTCCTCAGTGTTGGTTTTTGAAACTATCTTCAGCCTTACGTGTATACGGCTTCACGCAATCAAACGCAGATTACTCGCTTTTCATCTTAGATCGCCAGACGTACTCGTTATGAATACTGGTCTATGTTGATGATTTGGTGATCAAGGGAAGCTGCGAGACAGAAGTAACCAGATTTAAAGCTTATTTATCAACTCAATTCCACATGAAAGACCTCGGGTTGCTCAAGTATTTTTTGGGCATTGAATTAGCACGAAATTCTGAAGGTTTTTATCTCTGTCAAAGGAAATATGCACTGGATATTATTACGGAGACAAGTCTACTTGGATCCAAACCATCTATAGTTCCACTGCCTCAACATCATTCACTAGCTTTGTCCACGTCCACCGAGCTTGCAGAACCGGCTTCGTACAGAAGACTTATCGGTAAGCTGATTTATTTGGGTAACACGAGGTCGGATTTGGCATATTCAGTCCACGTCTTAGCTCAGTTTATGCAAAAACCATTACACGATCATTGGGAGGCAGCATTGATCAGGCACATGGTGTCTTACTCATCTCGGACTCTAACTTCGCGATCACTGGCTGGTGCGATTCCGATTGGGCAGGATGTCCGGTAACTCGTCGGTCTTTGACCGGCTATGTGGTGCAGTTCGGCGGTTCAACCATATCATGGAAAACCAAGAAACAAGAAACCGTTAGTGCTTCCTCAGCTGAAGCCGAATATAGATCGATGGTAATAATCACAAAAGGAACTATTGTGGATTAAACTAAGCGATCTCGGATTTGTTCACAAAGCCCGATGCTTATTTTTTCTGACAGTAAATCAGCAATCGAATTAGCCCGCAATCCGGTTTTCCACGAAAAAACGAAACATGTTGGCGTTGACTGTCATTTCATTCGAGATGAAGTGTTTGCAGGAACAATCACACCAATTCATGTCTCAACAAAGGAACAAATGGCGGATCTTCTCACTAAGGCATTGGGACGACAAGAACTGGAGTGTCACAACGACAAGTTGGGCATTATTGATCTACATGCTCTAACTTGAGGAGGAAGGTGTTAGGATAAAGTTAATCTTGTTAGGATAAAGTTAATCCCAAGATCATCGGGATTTCATGTTATCAAATAATGCAGTTGCTTGATGCGCAAGCTATTATCTCCTATCTTGTAATCACATATTTAAACCCTTCCTTCGATATGAAATAACAACAAGAATTCCTGATCTCTAAGTTTATCTTATTGTCATCAAAATAGATTTTAACATATCGTGAATAATAAAATTTGTATTAAAAAAATGGTTGAAGTATATCCAAAAGCGTGTCGATAGAACTTTTGTCGTTGAAGGTACACTTAACTAACCAATTTTCATCAAGAAAATATAATGTTAGATGCTAGTAAGTAGTAACGCTTTTGTGTTGTGCTTACATGGCTAAAATTTGTTTTATTCGAGCTCTAGTGAAAGTAACCAACAATACGAGAGCAATTAGTCCTGCAAGTTTGGTTAACTGAAACGAAACCGTGCCGATTTTTCAGTTATCAGACAATACTACTGTAATTAACCAAATAAATAATCAGTTTGGTTTAGTTTTCGATTTATTTTGGTTATTGAAATTCTACCGAATAAGATAACCGATTGGTTCGGCGAACCGAAATGTAAACCAAACATGATTCAAAATCCTGACGAATTGAACTGATTGCTAAACCGATTTTGAACCAAAAACCGAAAAATTCGGTCTGGGAAAAAACTGTAGGTCTACGAGCAATCACAACCGCCTTTATCATTGAGTATCTCTATATCTGTTTTATCCTAGTTTCTTTCTCCATCCTAGTAGACTAGGCCACATAGTATGAATATTGAAAAAAAGAAATTATGTATGTAAGTTGATTTATTCATGTTTTCAGTGGATCTGGAAGGCATGAAATAGATATCACTTTGCGTCATAAAAATCAGATTTTCGAAAATCAATATAAATTCATAAAAAAGGTTAAGTTAGTAATATAATAATTTGTGTTAGTGTCGTTTCTTTACCATTCGGATTTCGTCTTTCTTTTTTAATTTTTTTCACCTCGAATTTTGTCATATTATTGGGAGGAAAAAAAAAAAAAAGAGTTAGTTAATGAAAGTATTTGACCAATAGACGAAAGGTGAACAAAACCCTAACAGTTGATGACTCACGGAAGCCACGGCCGGGATTTTCGTCGAACACTCGAGCTGCGTTTTAAAGTTTTCCCAAATGGCGCCTTTTGCCTCATAAAAACCTTTACCTTCTTCCCCTCTCTCTCTCTCTCTCTCTCTCTCTCTCTTCCTCCTCTCTTCACAGAGATCTAACTCTCCGTTTCCCAATGTTCGGCACTCCCTCATCCACACCTGCCTTTGGCACGTCTTCCCCGGCGTTCGGTACACCGTCATCCACGCCGGCGTTCGGTACACCGTCATCCACGCCGGCGTTCGGTACACCGTCATCCACTCCGGCGTTCGGTACACCGTCATCCACTCCGGCGTTCGGTACACCGTCGATTCCTTCCTTCTCCTCCGGCGGATTTGGCTCCTCACTCTTCTCTACTCCCTTCTCATCTCAACAACCACAGCAACAGCAGCAACAACAGCAGCAGCAGCAGCAGCCGAGTTCACTGTTCCAGCAACAGCCATCTTCTGGTTTTGGTTATCAGTCACCATTCAACAACACGGCACAGCAAACGCCCTTCCCAAATGCTCAATTGACTACGCAGATGGCTCCCGTTGCTCCAATTCCTTACTCTCTCGCCGATCGTGACGTCCAGGTTTGCTATCTCTTTAATTCCAGATCTAAAATCCGTAAACCTAGTCTTTACATTGATTGTTTCTCCCTTTTACTGCTTTTGATTTAGGCTATAATTGAAGCGTATAAGGAAGATCCGACGAATCCTAAGTATGCTTTTCAGGTTAGTTTGGGGTGGAAATTTCTGAACTCTTTAGCTGTGTGGAGATTTTTGTGGTTATGTTAACTGTTGTTTCCATTTGCTTGCAGCATCTTTTGTTCAGTGTGACTGAACCACAGTACCGGGTGAAGCCTGCAGCTGTATCAGATGTGAGAATCTTCTTGATCTTTTCTACCATATCATGGAAATGTGCAGCTTTCTTGTGTATAATGAATCTTGTTATTAGTTTCTTGGTTGCTCTATGTCTTCTCTGGGGTCTCTCTGAATGATTGCTTGTATTTGGTGGTAGATAATGTGGGCAGAGGCCATGAGCAAACTTGAAGGCATGGATTCAACAGAAAGAGAACGCCTGTGGCCTCAACTTGTGCAAGGTTTCAAAGATCTTTCTCAGCGCCTTAAGGTTGATCTCATCACCTGCGAAAATTCTATTTTACGGGGTGCTTAAGCAAATACTGTTTTCTTATAAGATTGATATCCAATGATATGTGAAGAAATCATTCATTTAGCACACTTAACAAATGAATCTTGACACGTGGGTACCTGCAGCTTCAAGATGAAGTTCTCGTCTCAGATAGGGATAGAATAAAAACGACTCAGAGCAATGTTAAAATGGTTAGTTATCATTTCACCACTCTCTTTCTCTCTCATATTATTAGTGGATAATCTAACAAGAAATTGTTTGATTTTCTTTTACAGCTTCAGAGACATTTGCAAGCACATACCTTTCCATCTATTGAAAGGTTGAGACAGAAGGAGCAGAGTCTTCAAAGGCGCATGCTGAGGGTAAGAGAAGTCGTCACATTGAAAGATCTGACCTTGTCATGTGAGTCCAGATTCCAGTCAAAGTTACATTTACCCTTGTATTCTGGCTTTGTGCTTGAAGGTGATGAGGATAATAGAGGGCTTAGAAGGAAAGGGTTTCCGGTTACCCTTGACGAAAGGAGAGGCCGAACTGTCTGAGAAGTTAACTGCAATTACAAGACAGGTCTGTTTTCATTTTATATTGAATTTCTACTTAAGGTTCACAAAGTTTGATGTAAAAAATATGGGTGTGGATTACTGGATTCTCAGGTGAAAGGTCCTGGAGCAGAGCTTTCTAGGAGGGTGCAAAGTCTGCAGACAATATCTCGTGCTCAAGCAAATTCGATTGCTGCTGGTAGTTCCCTTTATCTCCCTGGGTCAACTAAAATAGACGAGCAGAGCCTGATCGATATGCAGGAGGTATGATATGCAACATCTTTGGTCACTAACCTCTGGATTGGTATATGGGTATTTTGTTTTTCTTTAGGAAACTACATTAGAAAACTATTTGAATTTTTGGAATATTGTAAATAGGTATTGCAACAAGAGACCGAAGCCATAGGAAGACTTGGGAACGTATTGAAGCGAGACATGAGGGATGTGGAAATCATGGTGACTCAAGACCCATAAAAGTGGAACTGCAATTACTTTAGTTTCGAATGTCTCCTTTCCTTTACTATCACCAGGTTGGATGCGAACATTGTTATGCTCAGACACGACAAGGCTAGCTTTAACATGTACGTAGTAGCTGAGCTATAAATCTTGATGTATTGTGATTGCTGTTTCATTAAAGTCTTTGGAAGAGACTGCCTTATTTTGTTCACAAATATGCGCGGATAGATTGTTCAAAGTTACAAATGTTTTTTTAAAATAGAGGGTATTCTTCAGACATAATTAAGAGGATCAGTGCAGACCAACCGGTGAAGACACGGGCACCTTCTCCAGTTCCTTTTGTTTGATCATAGTGTTCCCAGATATAGCCAGTCTGGTCATAGTTTCTAACCACGTTCCTGCATCAACAACACAATATAGGCAAGGCCACACATACTCAGACATCTTCAACTTCAACTGTACCTTTTACAAACATGCATACCTTATCAGATTGCTCCTTAGTTCCTCATAAATTGTTCTTGCTTTGCTGCTGTATGGTCCATCCGCTGCAGGAAATTTTGATGGGTTATACAAAGTTTTTGTTTGTGAAGAGGTGGGGACTCAGAAATGTACCTTTAGAGTAGTGGTGCAGGGAAGAAAGAATCATGTAGTTCATATTCATCCATATTGCACCTCTCCAATATGGTGCTTCGTCCTCAGTGTTATACTTCATGTACAAAGAACTGCATGAAGACAAATGAGTGCGTATGAAATCACGGAAGAATGAAAATTCTTAGATATGTTTGTTCTTGCAGGCTCACCTAGTTTTGGCAAGTGAAAGTAATCCATAGTCACTCCATACGATGCTCTTGTTTGAAATGAGATCGAGTTGTCTGTCGAGGATTGAAGAATCCTTTCATCAAGCAACAAAAAATGTAAAGGTTTAGTTCTAGTTTTCCACAAGGGCTTCAACAATCATATGGATGATACTAATGCACAATATATAACTCACAGCTGGGATGATTCTAAACATGAAAGGAAAGAAGCTGACGTAGCCGATGTGAGGAACCAATCTTAGCTCTGGTCTCCCAAATGTCTCCCTTACAAGCTCTCGAGATAAACGACCATCTTCTCCAGATACCTCTTTCCAGATTAACCGAACCTGAGAAATCAAACCGATGCATGTATTATTCAGCAAAATTTCCTAGATAGTTTTATCTATCATGACAGTTGATATCTAGGCTTCTCTAAGACATAATTCATCAAAATTTCCTAGATAGTTTTATCTATCATGACAGTTGATATCTAGGCTTCTCTATGACATAATTCATCAAAATTTCCTTACTTCTTCTGTATGATTACCAAAGTCAAGGTAAGCCCCATGGTCATTGTCATAGTGCATCTGTTGAAGAAGAGAGGAGAGTGAGAACAGGAGATCATGCGATTCTTGTCTCAGAGAGATCCAATCTTTGATAATTACAGAAAGTGTGATAAAAGTGTTGCCTTGTAGGCATTGCATATAAAAATATAAACCTGATTCAGAAGAGTGAAATCTGAAAGCAGCTTGGCGATTGAGCTATAATCCTCCTGCAGGATACAGGTTCAAAGATATGTGATGAACAAATTAGAGAATGTAGTCTATTTTATTTTCATCTTCTTCTAACCGTCACAAGTATGTCTTTTTTCCCCATAAACTCTTGGATGGAGTTCATGCAATCTGCTGCAAGATACATCCAGCATCTGAGGTCAACATGCCTCTCATCTTCATTTGGGTGTGAAGCCCGAGGATAATCATCCAAACCCGAGGAAAGAGACTGCAGGAATATGTGAAAACCAAGGAATCAGGTATTTCTGAAGTCTATTGATTTATCTACCCTTTTCCCAGTTATACAAGTAGCAGAATAAAGTGGTAAACCAACTAAAGAAAAAGGAAGCTAGGAAAATTTCCCATAGCCTAAGGTAAGGGATAAGATTAAAACTTTTAGTAACATATTTTTATTAATGAACAAGAAAGTGTACCTGAGGGTTTAGTTCCCTAGTTGTTATATTGTCTCTGCCATGCCAATAATAACTTCCCTTCTCCTTTCCTGGTGTTTTAATCAAGTCATAAATATACAAAAACATACAATGTAGGACTAATGTACTCAATGTGACTTGTATGTAGTAGTCACTTAAATGCTAGAAACACGAAATACAGTGTTGAAGAGTGAAAACATCCTGCAACTCTGTAAGTATTGACTCCATGTTGTTAATGTTACCTATCTGGGAAGTGTTGAACCATTTAAACCATGCATCTAGCCGTACAAAAGCCCTGTCAAGGAATGACAAGATTTCATCTCTTTCTGCCTCGTTAAATTTCTCTGCCCGTATACCATCGATCAAATCTGGAAAAATTACAAGGAATGTCAACATGGAGTTTATATGATTTTGAAATCTTGTTGTCTACATCAAAACCTATCTCATTTTTACAATCCAAGAGTATCTAGCAAGGATTTAATCTTGGCGACAATGTCCTTATTGTATTAAGAACAGAATAATTAGTAAATTCAACACAAGGAATAAATAAACTGGCAAAGGTTATTGCTAAATTGGAGTGGTGTAAGAATGAACTAAATTTGATTCATTCTCCCTCAAACAATGCAAGAAGCATAATCAAAGACATAGGAGAAAATTCTTACCGCGTATCACCAAAAGTAGTGTAGGTGGATTGCCATTACTTGGGTACTGAACAACGTACTGCTTTGGAATCTTACTGCAGCAAAAAAAAAATGTTAGAATCAATAGTAACAACAAACAATAATGATGAATATTCTGAGGCTAGTAAAGAGTATATATATAACAACCTCAGAGCTTCAGCACCCAAAATTTGCTCACGTGGAATCCATCCATCTATATTCATTAGATCTAACCAGTTTCCAACAATTTCCAATGTTATATGGACATCCCAGCGCCTGATCAAACACAGATAGAAGCACTTCAAAGAAGGATTAAATGGCCAAATCATCGTATCTTATAACTTTGTAATAACAGATCTTAGCTCAAAAGACACAATCCTATAAGAATATCAAGAAATTGTTCAGCCTATTCAGTGATCTATAATGAACGAACCAGATCAACAGTTGATGGAAGCCTTCATCCCACAAAAATCCCCTAGGGAATACGGGCCGGCTTGGAACTGCTGTGTACAGCTCAGCTGGCCAATATAGCAAAAAATCATCCTCACTTTTAGGCTGCAAAAGAACATTGTTAACTCTATAAAATCTGTTTTGGAGCGCAAAAAGTAAGAGAACTGAAACTCACCAGATTACTTCTAGGAACATGAATTTTTGATTGACCATAGAAGTAACCAATGCCTCCAAGCATGTTCCCAATTGCAGCTTTACCAACTACCAAAGTTCCAGGATCAAGCTGGAGTCACAGGAAGAGAGAGTCATATATTTATCTCTTATAAGCACATCAAATCAGATGCATACAACTATTGACTATAGCACGCAGAGCCTTTTAAAAAAAGAAACAATAGCCGTATAAGAAAGGACAAAAGAAGACTACCAGAGCAAGGATCATCCTGAGAGGTCAAGAATGAATTTGCACAAGTCAATACACTAAGTGTTTAGCGGTCACTGGTCAACAAGATCTTAAAAGTGTAAAAGATATCCTTTATAAAAGTAGATCTTTCAATGTGCTAAAGATCAGCTATTACATTATTGTGTGAAGTTTTTTGTTTTCAAGAAAAAAGGAGTAGAATCACACCTTTTCAGAAAGGTTGAAGCATTCCTTGAACTTTGCATCAAATGCTATATGTTTCTCTTCAAGTAGACCAGAGAATGGCAAACCTACACGGAATAAAGATAGAAACTTAGCTCAAAGGCGTATAGTAGCTAATCAAAAATAGTTATCTTAAAAGGAAATGGTACTAGACAAAACTTTATTTTTAGAAAAACTCTGCTCATAGTCTCATAGACATACAACAGAGAAATGGTGACCTGATGTCACTATCCAAACTATTCGCATTTTGGCTGGAAAATGATTTATGCAAAATTTGGTTGTTCAGAAAATCCAAGCCTATCACCAATGATGCTTGGAAATATATAACAAGAGGCTTATAAACCTGTAAGTCTAATTATACGATTTTCCATGTTGGACATTTCTTCTCTTATTCCAGAGACAAAGGCAATATCTATAGTAGATTGAGTCGTCGTGGAAATCTGAATGACAAAATGAGGATTAGGGATGAAGATAACATTTAAATCATAGAATTCATATAAGTTATTAAGGATGCTATAATTTTGTTTTTAAATAAATCTATATTCATATATCTTGATCAAGACTGATTACCTGAAAAATATAAATGTTAGAAGAATCCTCTGATGTGTTAGAGAGCTGAAGTCGTCCAGACTTCCCTTCCTGAAAATATACAAGCCAATAGGCATATAAGCACTTTGGTTTTTATAAAAGAAAAAGCAAATTACAGATTGGAAAACTGAGATATAACCTGAACAGCGAGATTTTGCTGAACAAGATCAGACAGATTGACAATGTCAGGCGTCTTGAAACCGCAATAATGTGTTTCAAGATAATTCTGCAAATGAAGAGCAGCTCAAATGGTCATTTTCTTGCAAAGACAGTAACTAAGAAGATCCTGTGATCTCTCAAAAGCACTTTAAATAAAAAGTTACCTGTGATTTTAAGTGCATCTGCCAGTTTCCTATATCTTGACGTGAACCCGAAGCCAGGACAGAACTCTCTTTAAGCCCCAATACATCTTTGCCTAAATTCACACCATTGCCACCTTCATCAGCTAGATAGAAGAAGAGATGTGCACTTCTCTTTACTTCATCAGTCAATCTATTTTTCAACAAACAAAACCTTTGGTGAATTCAAGAAATTAAACAAGTCTTAAGTTCATGTTTGATCAGTATTTACGTACCCTATGTTTTTAACATTGATTCGAATCGACCAATCTCCTCCATAACCAAGGCTGCCATCCTTAGACTTGACAAAACTTGTCTCCAAAATCATATCTTGTTCAAGCAGCTCTTGCCGCCCAAAATCTCTTCCATTGTGTTCTCTCCAGCCAAATGACTTAAGATCGTCAGAGTTTTCACAGAAATGCCTCATAACATGCTTCCCATCTTTCGTAACAAGCCACATCAAGCCAGCAACGAGGGACTTAGGCGTTCTGCATTATCATCTACTTAACTTAGCAGCTTGTACAAGAAAGAAACACAGTTTTCACATGATATGGGGAGTGATTAGCTTTCTTTTTCCAGCATTAACTAAGAAGAGCCACTTTTATAAGAAGAGCCCTGTAAAATTCTAGTGTTCTTTGCTCTTTCCCTATTTATCAATGACCTTTGACAGAATAACTGATTCACATACAGATCATTTCAGACTAACATAAACTAACAAAAAACTAGTACGTTTGGTGAAAGTTGTGCAGGATCATATGATACCTGGCTCGAACTCCAAAATACACCTGAGGGCGATAAGTTCCCCAATACAAGCTCTCCTTGTGCTCATCTTGAAACTGGTACAAGAAGCTCAAGATTCAAATTTCCCACAGTGAAAAGAAGAAAAAGAAAAGCAAAGGAAATAATATATGTTGAGAGAACCATAGGCAAGTCCGTGAGTTTAGGAGCAGGAAATGGAGTGATAACACGAGGTCTCTGGGATTCCTCATCGACCAGATCGCCGAAAGGTGATTTGATACCACCAGGTGCGTACACACTGCTTAATCCGGTCATCATCTGAGTATCGTTGGAGTATACATTAAACAAAGCTGTGCTATGTGAATGATCGCTGAAGCTGAGAAAGGCCAAGTAAAGGCATAGCAGGTTGACTTTTGAGTTTCGACCAACTACAGATCGTGCCTGGAACTGATTGTAACCCATTTTACTCTCTAGTTTCTTTCTTGTCTGGCTCGCTTTTTTTAGTCTTTTTATAATACTTTTGTTTTTTGCAAAGTCTTTTTATAATACAGAAATTAGGTAACCATTTTAGGAAAATATTTTTTTAACACCACTTCCCATTTTAATTTTATAACATAATATAAAACTACATAATTTCCACACAAAATAAGATATTTATAATATTTTTTTTATAAAATTAATAAATTAAATAAACATTTTTAAATATTTTAATAATATATTATTGTATAACTAATTGAAATCTAAAATTAATTTTTTACATATTTATTTTACTAATTAATTATATAGTTAAAAATATATTTTTAAAATTTTATTTTAAAAATCAAATTTAGAAAACAATAAAATCAGCTATAATTTTATGAAATATTTAATTATTTGATTTTTCATAAATAAATAAAGCTAATTTAGGTTAGATTGTCATCTTTAATATAAAAACAGTTTATATATGATTGATCTAATGACCTATTATGTAATTAGTCTAGTAACTAATGTTCTATAAAATATATTTTCTGAGAATTATTCTGGCGATGACACGTTAGCATAGCAGTGTTGTAATATTTTACGTAAACATAAAGTTATTTTGTTAAATTGATTCTTAATTAATATATATAGAATATTATTCTATAACATAGTGATGTTTTTCCACACGTGCGTTATATTTTTTGTCGTTCCTTTGGGAAATTCGTGTCTGGTTGGTGTTTCAATTCTGATCGTAGATATTGCGTGTTTTGTGGAGCTGACAGTGACTTCTTTCTCATCAACCCCATTTTATTCCGCCTCTCTACCGTTATGCTCGATTACTTGCGTTTTTCGCCTGTGTTTTTTTCTTTCTTGTTTTGTTTTCTCGGTAATTTCCCCCCCTCTCTATATATGGTTTGTTGTTTTTATCACGAGAATGATTCGTCGTTTCTTAATTCCTCACAATTTAGAACAAAGGGTTAACACTTTGCGTCTGATAATGTTGTTACTGATTCCGTCATGTTGTTGGAAAAAACGTGTTCTCAGGTTTGTATAAGCTTAGAGTTTCCAGGGTGAGGTTAGAAGAAGATCGTGGATGTAAGCGAGCTCGAGGAGAATTTGTTCGCTGCTAGCGATGCCAAGGTATCTCTGCTCCTTCGAATCATGACTCTTTCTCATCAAATGGACAAAAAAAGGACTTTTCTTAGTCTGTTATCTCTGTTTTGTTTATGTTATAAAAATGTGATTCTCCTGAATCCAGTTCCTTTGATTCCTTGCCCTGTTAATTGTAAGCAAATCTGTGTTTCAAGAGTAATTGGGAATCTTTGGGATGGTTAATCTCTCATCTAAGCTGAAGCTTTTAGAGGCTTTTTTGTAATGTTCTTTTGGGATTTGTGTTCTTGTTCTTTGATGTAACTCATATAATTTGATGCTGTTGTTGTCTATATTTTGATCAAGTTTTTTTTGTTATGGCCATTGATAAAATGCAGTTACATAGAGATATGTGCAAGGAACTATCTGCAGTTTATTGCAAGGTATTGTCGATCTTCCCGTCGTTGAAAGAAGCAAGACCTCGGAGTAAATCAGGGATTCAAGCCGTGCTCGTTACATATTGCACTTGAGAAGGCAAAGCACATTCTTCAACACTGTTCTGAGTGTAGCAAACTTTACTTGGTCAGTTTCTCTTTATCTCTCTTTCTTTGGATACATATTCTGTTTTGTGTGTTTGGTCTCTCTCTTGAATACCTCTCATCTTTCTTTTTTTGTCCTTCTGAACAGGCCATCACTGGAGATGCTGTACTGTTAAAATTTGAGAAAGCGAAATCTGCACTTATCGATAGTCTTAGACGCGTGGAGGACATTGTTCCTAGCTCAATTGGGTCTCAGGTGATGTCTATTTCAGTGCACACCACAATCTTTCCTTTTGCAAATTAAGAAATGTCCAGGGCTTATGTATTTATATTTTATTGCTAGCTAGATGCTTGTCGTTTTGGTTAAGATTATTTTGCTCTTCAGCTGATTACTCAAACGTATGCTTTATTTGCTTGTTGAATTTAGAGTTGAGATTGATGAAATGGTCTCTGCTAGTTTCTAGTTGCAAATTCTAATTTGGATATATGATTTCTTTAGATTTTGGACATTGTTGGTGAACTAGAGCACACCAAGTTCTTGCTTGATCCATCAGAGAAGGAAGCTGGTGATCGGATAATTGCACTATTGCAACAAGGGAAGAAATTTGACAACTGCAGTGACAGCACCGAACTGGAAATTTTTCACCAGGCAGCTACTAGACTCAGTATAACTTCTTCTAGATCAGCTCTGGCGGAGCGGCGTGCTTTAAAGAAACTCATTGACAGGGCACGTGTGGAAGAAGACAAGCAGAAGGAGTCAATTGTGGCGTACCTCTTGCATCTCATGAGAAAATACTCCAAGCTATTCAGAAGTGAGATTATGGATGAGAATGACTCTCAGGGTTCATCACCATGTTCCCCCACTGGTCAGGGTTCTAATGAAGATCGTGTTCATGCGTTTGGGCGTCAACTATCGAAGTTTGGTTCTATTAACTTTAAGTCCATGAACAGTAGGAAATCAGGACAGACGCCAATTCCACCAGAAGAACTGAGGTGTCCCATATCTTTGCAGCTTATGTGTGATCCTGTCATTATTGCGTCTGGACAGACTTATGAACGGGTCTGTATCGGGAAATGGTTCGGTGATGGACATAACTCTTGCCCCAAGACTCAGCAGCAGCTCCCACATCTTTCCCTGACTCCCAATTACTGTGTTAAAGGTCTGATTGCGAGCTGGTGCGAGCAGAATGGGATCACAGTCCCTACTGAACCACCCTAATCTCTTGACCTCAACTACTGGAGACTAGCCCTGTCTGACTCTGAATCCACCAATTCAAAGTCAGTCGATAGTACAGGATCGTGCACACCGAAGGGTGTTAAAATAGTTCCTTTGGAGGAGAGTAGTACTATTGTTTCCGAACCACAACACAAAGAAGAAGTCAGTGCGCCTGATGTCGATGATGAGGAGACTTCTAATATCAGTGTTCTAGAGAGGTATCAGGATATATTGGCAATCTTGGAAAAAGAGGAGGACTTAGCTAAAAGGTGCAAAGCAGTAGAAAATGTCAGGCGATTGCTAAAGGATGATGAAGAGGCCAGGATCCTCATGGGAGCCAATGGGTTTGTTGAAGCGTTTTTGCGGTTTCTAGGATCAGCTGTTCAAGAAAACAATGCAGCCGCACAGGAAACAGGAGCTATGGCTCTATTTAACTTAGCAGTCAACAATAACAGGTTAGTTAGGACATCCTGTCTATGTTACCAATCGAAATCCTTAGCAATGTCACTGTCTGATCTTCTTTCTAATATCACTGTTCATTGACATTGGTTGTTCCTCTGTAAGGGTTGTGTACTTGTGTGTGTAAACTAGTGCTCTACGTTTGTAAACCTTCTCATAATCTCTTCTGTTTTGTTCGTTTCATTGGATTGCAGGAACAAAGAGTTGATGTTGACTTCAGGGGTCATCCCATTGCTGGAAAAAATGATTTCTTGTTCCCAATCCCAAGGGCCAGCAACTGCGTTATCTCTAAACCTATCCTGCCTCGAGGAAGCCAAGCCCGTGATTGGCTCAAGTCAAGTAGTTCCCTTTTTCGTGAATCTTCTTCTTCAGGAAACCGAAACCCAATGCAAGCTGGACGCCCTTCACGCCCTCTACAACCTCTCCACCTACTCTCCCAATATTCCCACTCTCCTTTCATCAAACATAATCAAAAGCCTCCAAGTCCTTGCATCAACAGGTGACCAGTTGTGGATAGAGAAGTCATTAGCTGTATTACTAAATCTAGCCTCTAGTCGGGAAGGGAAAGAAGGGATGATATCAACACAAGGCATGATCAGCACTCTTGCAACGGTGCTAGACACTGGTGACACGGTCGAACAAGAGCAAGCCGTTTCTTGCCTAGTGATCCTATGCACGGGAAACGAATCATGTATCCAGATGGTACTACAAGAAGGAGTGATTCTGTCTCTGGTGTCAATCTCAGTGAACGGAAGTCCACGAGGAAGAGACAAGTCCCAGAAGCTTCTGATGCTGTTCAGGGAACAAAGGCAAAGAGATCAGCCATCGCCAAACAGAGATGAAGCTCCCAGGAAAACCGTATCGGCACCAATGTCTATATCTGCGCCAGCTACAGCTCCAGAGTCAGAAGTAAAACCTTTGACTAAATCAATCTCCACAAGGAAAACAATGACAAGACCATTTAGTTTCCTCTGGAAGAAAAGCTACTCGATCCACCATTAAATATAAGATTGGGGGTGTAACATTTACACTCTTTATGTAAAGTTGATTTATCTGCATAGAGAAAAATGATATGTACATGTCATTTTGTGATCACACCATTTTTGCTCACTATTCATCTCTCACCAGAGGTATACATGTAGATAGCTTATTGATGTATCAGGTTTTATATATTAAAACCTCTCTTTTAGTACAAAACAGAAGCCTCTTCAGTTCAAAGTTTTAAACCTCTCTTTTCATTGACAAGATTAATGAGCTGCAGAGTCATCAACCCTCGAAGAGAAGAAGGTGGGTTCTTAAAGTTGTTTCACTTTCACATGTGGACCAAATCTAGTGGATAAAACCAGCACCACGTAGTATGAATAATACTATAAAATAATAATTTATTCTTTCAAAAAAACAAAATAATGTATATTAAAAAAGTTTTAATATCGTAAAGAGTCGGCCCCACCAACATTTCGTCCGTCCACCATCACCTGCGCGGCGTCTCCGTCGTCTCTGTCGCGGCATCTCCGTCGTAGATGGTCTCTCGTTTCTGAAAAATTTGTAAATGATCGTAAGAGAGATATTAGATTATCTTTCATGATCGTAGATTCTCTAGAGCCTGAGAGTGACTCTTCTGCTTCTTCATTAATTTGTGTTTCAGGGTTTAGGGTTTAGCTTCTCGACCATGGCGATTCTTGGCCTGATCAAGAGTGTTACACGAATAAGCAGAAACAATTCAAGGGCCAGAGTGTATCCAGTGAGGTACTTCCAAAGCAAGGACCTTTCAAACACAAATTCCTTTCATAGCGAAGATGCTAAGCTTCCTGTTCTCATCGTCGGCGCTGGACCGGTGGGTCTTGTTTTATCCATCCTTCTCACCAAACTAGGTACAATTTTCTCCACGTTTCTCAAATCATTTCCGAATACGTTTTGAGCTTACCTTATAAAGTTCACGTTTTTTTACCAAATTGAGTTCTCACCTTTATGTTAGGGGTGAAATGTGCTGTTGTGGACAAAGCCACAAGCTTCTCAAAACATCCACAAGCACATTTTATCAACAACCGATCTATGGAGGTTGGATTTTCGTGTTCCTTGTGGTTAATTTTGTTTTTTGGGGTCCTGGATTTTTGAACCTTAATTTCTCAGTTTTCATATGCTTAGATCTTTCGTGAATTGGATGGATTAGCTGAGGAGATTGAAAGATCACAGCCTCCTGTAGACTTGTGGAGAAAATTTATATATTGTACGTCCCTCTCCGGTTCAACTCTTGGCACAGTAGACCACATGCAGCCTCAAGGTGTGTTCTTCTATTCTTGTGCATATAGTTCTCATATAACTATAATTGAGGAAAAATGCAGACCTTTCATAGAAATCCTTGTGGTTGGTACAAATAGATTTTGCGAAAGTTGTCAGCCCGGTCTCCGTTGCTCACCTCTCCCAGTACAAATTGACAAATTTAATGCTTAAGCGGCTGGAAGACCTTGGCTTTCATGTTCGAAGTTCTGAAGAGTTGGATGGTCATGAGCTTGATTCTGTTGTTGCGAGGCAAATTCTTATGGGTCACGAGTGTGTGGCGATTGATGCTAACAAGGAACGTATTATTGCAACTGTTTCTTTTCTCAAAGGAGGCAAGCATATGAAAAGAAATATTCAGTGTAGTTTACTGGTTGGTGCTGATGGTGCTGGGAGTGCTGTAAGAAAGCTCACAAAACTAGAAATGCGAGGGGAAAGAGATCTACAAAATCTTGTTAGTGTCCATTTTATGAGCAGAGAGCTGGGTGAGTATCTGACGAGTAGCAGACCAGGGATGTTATTTTTCATTTTCAACACTGAAGGTATAGGAGTTCTCGTTGCCCATGATCTTCTACAAGGAGAGTTTGTTTTGCAGGTAGCTACACACCCGACAAGAAAATCTCAGTTTATCTACTTAAACTAGTGTTATAACCATAGCTTGGCGTGTATTCTTTTCTTTCTACTGCAGATTCCATACTATCCACCTCAGCAGAGTCTATCTGATTTCAGTCCCGAGGTATTTACTATCATAAGCTACTATCACCAAAAAAAAAAAGAATGGACTTTAACTTGTGAACACTCATTTATCTGTACGCCTCTATGGCTTTATTTCCGTCCCAACTGTGACCAATTTCAAATGCGATTTTGTTTTGTCATTCGTCCCTGAACGATTAATTTCTTGTAGATGTGCAAGATGCTGATATTCAATTTGGTGGGACATGAGCTTTCAGACTTGGATGTAGCTGATATTAAGCCATGGGTCATGCATGCTGAAGTCGCTGAGAAATTCATGTGTTGTGAGAACAGAGTGATAATTGCTGGTGATGCTGCTCATCGGTTCCCGCCTGCTGGAGGTTTTGGTAAGTGTTCCAATTCTTTTCAAAAAATGAACCATATGCTGCTTTTTTGACAGTTTTGTCATGTATGATGGTTATAACTCTGGAAGATATCTATCATCTCCATTGTCGGACTATTATGATTGTAGATATGGTCGGATGAGATAGTATGATACTAAGGAGGGCCGCAAACTTGAAAGTTGATCTTATAGGATCCTTGTCGTTAGTTTCTTTTCTAAGTTATATGAATCGAGCGATGGCAAGCCTCAGGAATAGGTTTGATATGATCTACATTCAATCAGCAGTCTTGGATAATATTCTGATAGCAAATTACATGATTTTTTTGCAGGAATGAACACTGGAATTCAGGATGCTCATAATCTTGCATGGAAAATAGCAGCTCTTGTTCAGGGTTCTGCAAAATCTTCGATTCTTAATACCTATGAAACAGAACGTAGGCCGGTAGGGTATTTATCTTTTCTAACTTTTTCTTGACATCGTTTCTTCTTAAGTTGATTCATTTACAAGCATCTTATTGTGACTGCTAGATTGCCCTTTTCAATACTTCACTCAGTGTTCAGAACTTCAGAGCAGCTATGTCAGTTCCTTCAGCGCTAGGCCTTGACCCAACAGTTGCAAACTCAGGTAAACTAAAACGAGCTTGTCTTCTTGCTCAGTTCATCGTTCCATGATCAGGTTTTCAGCAATTATATCTCTATGGTGTTGTAGTTCATAGGTTTGTAAACAAAACAGTTGGTTCCATCCTTCCAACTGGGCTGCAAAAGGCAATCTTGGATAATGTCTTTGCACTAGGTCGTGCACAGCTTTCAGAGTCTCTGTTGAATGAGAGCAATCCGCTGGGAAATCAGAGACTTAACAGACTAAAGAGTATCTTCGAAGGAGGGAAAAGCCTTCAACTACAGTTTCCTGCAGAGGATCTTGGTTTCAGGTATCATCATCACCTTTGGAACTGTAGAATTCTCACTCTAGTCTGGGTAGTACCAAGAATAAAAAAGAGATAAAACTAGGACTGGCTGCTTTTGTAAACTGATATCAGCGGTTTCATGACACGGAGAATGTGGTCTTTAATGCTCGAACGATTGTGTTTCTCCCATTATATTTCGACAAAAGATATGTTAATTCAGACTTGGAGTAACAGAAGCTACTGTGTTTACTGTTTAGGTATTTAAAAGGAGCCATTGTTCCTGATAACAAGTCTGAAGTTGGTGATCCTGAAGTACCGAGTGGGCGTAGAAGAGACTATGTTCCTTGTGCTGAACCAGGTTCAAGACTGCCTCATATGTATGTGAGAATGCTGTTAGATTCCACAAGAGAGGTGGTAGTTTCTACACTGGATCTTGTTTCTACAGAGAAAGTGGAGTTTCTACTAATAATATCGCCATTACAAGAGTCATATGAGCTAGCTCATGCAACATTTAAAGTGGCAAAAGAGTTCATGGCTGATGTAAAGGTATGCATGGTCTGGCCTAGTAGCGATGAGGGTGTGGAAAGGGAGAGCAAATCAGCATTAGCTCCATGGGAAAATTACGTCGATGTTATGGAAGTTAAAAAACAAACTGGTGAAGAAGCTTCTTGGTGGAGTATTTGTAAAATGTCAGAGAGAGGATCTATTTTAGTCCGTCCCGACCAACACATTGCTTGGCGTGCGGAGTCTAGTGTTACTTTGGACCCTACTTTGCACATGAGAGATGTCTTCTCCATCATACTTGGTAAACAATGAATAACACCAATTATATCCACAAATTCCTTGTATACTATATATTTCCAAATAAAATCACGATTTTTTTTTTTTGTAATGGTGTTTCAAGTTTTCTTTACATTAAGTTTAGAATGGTAAGAGCATAGCTTTAAGTACGAATACATAGTAAATCAAACTCGGCTTTGATTGTAAGCCTGTTTCGGTTCTGTCCAGTGGCTTCAATAGGAAATGAAGCAGAAGAGTTGTTGTGAATATGCTCGTTCATTAACGTTAGCTAGTAGCTATCCTGAAAAACAAGTATCCAGTGACTGCTGTGGCACTTCCAAGCATTCCACCAGCAACGACCTGATCTCTCAGCAAATACACAACAGAATCTGATGAGAACAAGAAATCGATTCATACCAAAGCACATTGACAAATGAAAGAGTAGTTCATATATCAATCGAAGTAAACACAAAATAGGGTTTGTTCTAGAGTTCCATCAACTCACACAAGCTTCTAAAAGGCTCCAACTATCTAATTATTTTGCTAACTGAATGGTAGTGAGGCTGTTATGCAACAGCTATAAGAATCTCATCTCTTGCTTGTCCTATATGAAATGATTTTAAGTCGTTGGTTGATAATTAGGGAGTGGATCATACTGGAATCTATGAGGATGTTCAGCAAGGTGAGTTTCATGCGTGGTCTGTGATCACCAGGATTTTTAGTTGTTCAATCAACTGTATCACATACCTGGGGAGGGGTATGACCAAGAAGTTCACGCAGTGGTTTGTTTTCAGCCAGCGGATGTTCTGCAGGAAGTTCGTATACAATCTGATTGAGAACCTGGAAAATGAATCAGACCTCAGAGATCAGGCTACCAGAGCTCACATTTATCATGACAAATTCAATAGTGTCATCTAAAAAACCAGTCAAGTTAAAAGATGAAACAAAGAAAAGTTGGAGCAATAATCAAACCTCAGCTTGGCGACCTGCATGTAATCTTACACCGGTAGCATCATACATCACCTACAACCAAAATCACTCGCATATAATCGTTGTTTAATAGCCAATTGATAAACTACAGAAAGTAGCTACGAAAGTGATAAAAGGAGGTGGCCAACTTACAACTGATGCCAAGATCAAAGCAATTGCAAAATGTGATCCACCAAAGCCCTCCTGTAAACCAATAGCTACAGCGAGAGCTGTAACGGTCGCTGAATGTGAAGAAGGCATTCCTCCAGACCCAATTAGCTGTTTAAGATCCCATCTCCTTTCTCTATACCTGCAGAATCTAGGAAACTTGTAAAGATCCTTTCATGTATAACGTCTATTAGAATTTTCTATGTACCGTTTCTGATCAGGTTTTGAAACAAAGATTGACGAACCTTCCTCATTCTTAAGATCACAATTCAACAACTATCAGGAAAAATGTATACAAGATCACTCCCTAAACTATGAATTTGAAACAAAGAAATTGGCGAATACAATACAAGAAACGCACATTTAGCATTCAATCGGAGTCTGATCAAAACCCTTAGTATAAGAAGATCCCACCATAGATGTGGACAAAACGTACCAGGAGGTGAAGAGTTTGATGAATTGAGCGATAGTGAAAGCCGTAACGGCGGAAATCAGAGGGTAGTTCGTGAAAATTGAGAAATAATGAGTCGAAGACGTCGTCGTAGCCGTAGATTCCTCCATCGCCGATGATGGATCTCGTCAGTCTTCAATCGCGCGATAGCTGCCTCAGCTAGAGAACGAAGACACAGAAACGACAGTAATCCATAAGACGTTTTCCAATTCCCTTTCTATTGCACTTTTTCACGATTGTTTGTTCCTCTTCAAACTCCAATGGCGTCTACGTCTACCGTTCAATCAAAATCCTCTTCGTCTATTTTTTTGTTTTTTTTTTTGCGTTGACCAATTTTTTAAAATAGACCTCCACAAAAAATATATACTAGGTATTGTAAAATTACTAATATAGATGTATACTATATGTCTCGTATTTAATACTACTTTTTTAAGTTTTAACAAACTAATTATTTATTCATGTGATAAAATCTAAGAAAAATAATTAGTCGGATCATATACGTAAAGGGGAACGACATCTAGAAAGAGCAGCTAATTATTTGGGATCGTATCCTGTTCATCGGTTGACACGGTTAATACAAATTTACTATACACGAATAGAGGATAATTGTCGAACCCGAAGTCAAGTGCCATTTTTCGTTATCACTAACCTTTCCGTTTCAGCCCCTACACAAAGTGGATCGCTATTTATGGGAGACACCGTCATCTTGCTTACCTGTCGGGATAGTCTAAGCAGATCTATACTTTCCATCGAAGCATGCTTATTCAGCTAAGCGACAAGAGTTCACAATAAGTTCATTAACCTTGACCTGCTGTTGAAGAGCCGGACTTTCCATCAAGAGATGGTTGGTAGGAAATAACAGTTAAGAACAACTAAAAAACTGCTCGGAATGATTACATCGCATCTAGTTCATCGGTTCAGACGGTTAATGCGAACTAACTACAATAGAATGACGGTGATTGTCGAACTCGAGAGTCAAGTGTTATCCTTCGTTATCACGGACATTTCCATTTCAGATCCTAGCGTAAGATGAGTTATTGCCCATAGGAGATACCATCACCTTATTTATTCTTCGGGACAATTTAGACAGATTCATGCTTTCTATCGAAGCACGCCCATCCACCTAAGCACGGAATTCAGAATAACGACATCGAATATTGAGATCAAATCTGACATTTAAGAACCATTAAAGATCTTCCTATATTTAGAATGCATGAAACTTATTATTTACTCCATTCACGTTCAAAATATTTGGTAACTTCGTTTTACTTTTTTTCTGCCCATAAATTATGAATGGCAAACTATATACGGTCCAATCCACGAACAGTCTTATCCATCCTAATCGCCTCAACCATTTGAAATGAATAATAAGAAGAGTAAAATAGTCGGGTCATAACCCGAGTTATACTCGGTTCCACCTTCCATTCCAAATCGTCGTCACCTGCTCCAACTATAAACATAACTACAGTCTACACTGCAACCTCGTTTGTATCGCTTTTAGAAAAATTATAAATTTGTTTAGAAACAAACAAAAAATAATTAAGACGTTTCTCTCATCTCCACTGAGTCGATCTTTACGAGGTTCACTTGTACGGGCGACTTCTCTACCTCCACTCTCACCGTTAAGCAGTCGGTTCGCCGGTATTCTCCGTTCGATGGCCACCACCGTCGCAGCACCGAGGCTCATCTCCTTGAAAGCCGCCGGGAAGCTCGGTTACCGTGAGATCTCTCAGGTCCGACAATGGGCTCCGATTCACTCTGCGATGCCTCATTTTGGAATCCTGCGATGTGGATCGCGACATCCATTTACAACCTCGGGTATATTCATTCCTCTTCTCTCTTTCTGCGCCGTTTCTCATTAGATTTGATCTCTTCCGATTCTCATCATCGTTGTGGAACGCACGCAGTTGTGAAAGCTCAAGCGACCGCTACTGAGCAATCACCAGGCGAAGTTGTTCAAAAAGTTGAATCTCCAGTGGTCGTTGTCACTGGTGCTTCTAGAGGGATTGGTAAAGCAATTGCTCTATCCTTGGGTAAAGCAGGCTGCAAGGTTAGGACGAAATCCATCTGCATATTGGAATTTTGGGTGCATCATAGTTGTTAGATTTGATCTCTATATATACTCTTCAAGCATTCGATTCGCACGAACACTACTAGTCTTCAAGTTTCTGAGTTATGAAGATTTCAGCTCAGGATTGCTTACAATTTCTTTTGGCCTTGTAGTGAGGGAGACATCAATAGGTTTATCTCCGTAATTGCTACACATAAGTCATAGTTTTATGATCTGGAAGTAAACACTCTGTTTCTGCTGCAGGTTCTGGTGAATTATGCTAGGTCAGCAAAGGAGGCTGAAGAAGTTTCTAAACAGGTGATTGTTGCCCTGAATTAGAGTGCAATTTACATAATCCCTGCACCAAGTATTTAGGATGTTCTTCATCGGTTCCCCCATCATTCTTTGCTGCTCTTTCCTTTTTTTCTTTTTTTTTTTTTTAATTCTAGATATCGCTTTAGACCAATATATCATAGATATTAGGTGTGGAGGGATGTTGTTGTTATTGGTATGAAAAGAAATGTTGCACCTTTCGAGTTTAACAAAGATGAATCCTTGATACAGTTTTGGTTTCTGGGACAAGAAATGAATTACAATTGGATTCTCTGGCTCGGGAAATTGTTTCACTATTCTGTTTCTTGTTGCCATATGCTTCTCTAAGGCATTTGTGATTTTGCTCTTGATCCACACTGCCAAATTTAACCCATCTTTTAGCTAACAAATAACATTTGCAGTCAATAGTGTTTTCTTCTAAAAGGTCCCCTTATTCCATGTTATCTCTGACATTTATTCCCTATGGAACTGTAGATTGAAGAATATGGTGGCCAGGCTATTACTTTTGGGGGTGATGTCTCGAAAGCAGCTGATGTGGATGCGATGATGAAAACCGTGAGTGATCAACTGTACGCCATCTTATATTCCTTTTACATCTTATCATTTCCCTTTTGTTCTATTTTTCTGCAGGCTGTTGATAAATGGGGAACCATTGATGTCGTGGTTAACAATGCAGGTAAATGAGAACCTTGGTTCCCATTGATTTTTACTTAGTACCTTACTGACATAGCTACATATTTTCAGGAATTACCCGGGATACCTTGTTAATACGAATGAAGCAATCGCAATGGGACGAAGTGATTGCTTTGAATCTTACTGGTGTATTTCTCTGTACTCAGGTTTGTATTCCTGCAATCCTGCTAAATTTTTGATACTCGGATTCTCCGGGACTGAAACTCCTTTACTCTCTGTAGGCGGCAATAAAGATCATGATGAAGAAGAGAAAGGTAATACTTCTCTTCGCCTTCTACATATTCTCGCAATTGTCTCCACATGTTATTACTTGTCATGTGCCGTATCATCGTATCCTCACACGTTTGTCATTGTTTTTTGACATGTTACTCCTTCCCTGCAGCATAACGAGAAATGAAATATAAAAAGACAAATATGTTTTCATTTTGGGCTCTTCTATAAGATTAAGAAGTGATATAAAGACAAGCATAATTTATGGTATACTTTTGCATACGATCATGCAGGGAAGAATCATCAATATCTCGTCAGTTGTTGGTCTCATTGGTAATATTGGTCAAGCAAACTACGCTGCCGCCAAAGGTGGAGTTATTTCGTTTTCCAAGACTGCTGCCAGAGAGGGTGCGAGCAGGAATATAAATGTATGTGACCTATCTCCCTCTTTATATTCGTCTTCTTTTATTCCTTGGACATGGTTTTAAACTTGGTCTGCCGACAATTTGCTCTAATCCAGGTCAATGTGGTTTGCCCCGGATTCATTGCATCTGACATGACTGCCGAGCTTGGAGAAGACATGGAAAAGAAAATCTTGGGAACAATCCCATTAGGTAATGGAGATTTCATCTTTTACATTTGTTGCGGATTAATTTATGTGGATTAGGATGCATCTGAGACATCAAAAGATTGTTTGATTAAAAAAAATTGTGATACAAAGCAAACCGGTTTGGTTTTCAGGACGGTATGGAAAAGCGGAAGAAGTGGCTGGCTTGGTAGAATTCTTGGCTCTCAGTCCTGCAGCCAGTTACATCACCGGACAGGTTAATAACTCATACTCCTGTCAAATGAAGATTTGGTGGTTAAACCTGGTTTCTGATTATGTTAGCGACCTAACCATGGTTAAAATCACTGGTTTGCAGGAATTCACCATTGATGGAGGTATTGCTATCTAGACATTTGGTATAATTCGGCTTTTGTTTAGTTAAAACAATTTGGTAAAGCGACAAAGTTGAGTTCTTTCTGGCACTTGGTCGGATATTTTGCAGTTTCTGTTTGGAAATATCTAAAACTCACTGCTTAAACTACGCCTTTGGCCACTTTCATAAACAAGAAATCGATTAATACAATCTTGCATTTTAATTTTCTTGTTTCTATTGTAAATTTGATGAAGCTGAGTCTGATTTTAGAAGAACGTGAATGACACCTCTTTAATTATGATTAGCAGGTGATTATTATATCGATTATGTATTCATGGCTATTGACTTTTAAGATCGTTTGAACAAACTTCTAATTTTCTAAGTTAACATGTGAATCAGCAATATACAACCTTAAACGTCAATGTAGACACCGGCCAGTTTTGGTTTATCAGAGTTATGGAACTAGACATGTCAATCGGGTCTTAGAAAAATACAACTTGTATTTTTGTTTAGTAGAATAAGGAGCGTACAAGAGTTACTTAGTGCATGGATAGATAACTGTGTATCAATGTTCAAAGATTTTAGTTTCTCTGTACAAGAGTTACTTAATTTGTAGCCAAAATTGCCGATTTCTCTATTAGATAGAATTTGATGGAAGGACGTTTTGTTCCCGGTCTGTCGTTTAGAAGAAAGCTCCTCCACAAAGGCGACGTGTACGTGGTATTACGACCAGAATCACTACTTCACAAGCAACACATGGTATCAACAAAAACATCTTATAAATTCAAGATATTTGAAAAGCCAAAATATATAATTCCCGTGAACCATGAATGCTGGAAAGAAACAAATATATATACGAAGCTAGTAAATTATTCTCATGCTGTATTAGAAAGTATAATTCGTTTTGAAGTCAAGTGTTGACAGGTGAACAACCCGTGATTAAAATTAACTAATCACAGATCCAAATCATCCAATATAACTTGTATCCATAAACCATAAAAGATTTTGTTTGAGAAATTAAACGCAGTGTCGTACTGACCATGGCAACATTGCATCTAGACGTGTCATCTACTTCCCAGTGTACGTTCTCGCATAAATTACGCAACATTAAGAACCAGAAAATGGAGATTAAATATAAAAGAGTATAATATCAAAAGAAACCAAATATAATAAAATTAGGCGTTTATGTCTACAATGAGAACATAGAATGACTTATACGGATAGTCACATAAAATTAGACAGGCCGTAATTTTATTTTTCGTTTTTGTGGTACAACAAGTGATCGATCTAAGAGAAGAACTTGTAGGTCTTGGCGTTGACAATGATGGTTCTGAGTCCTCCAATTGGGGCTAGGATCGTCAAAAGAACTCCTACTATGATGCAGAACTGTAGTTTTCATTTTCCACAACACCAAACCAAAACACAAAAATTATTAGTTTACAAGAAAACAAGAGCTATGGAATATGGATCATTAATTAGTAAAGAACATACCCAGTTAATTGTCCAAGATAGACCAAACCTCTTTGGTTTCTTGAGAACGAGCCAAATAATGCATGGAAGCTGCAGTCACAAATTAATGTGTATATAAGTCACAACTTTAATTTATGGATAAATGAATGAAGCATTGAAGGGATAAGTTGTACTATACGTAGTAAGTTGTTGGGGCGAAGGCGAATCCTCCAAAGAAGCCGAGTAGTCCACCAAAAAACGGGACGCATATGGCAACGATCATCGTGAAAGCTGCACGGTCCAATATGAGGAAAATGAGATTAATGGATGGGGTAGGAGGATGAAGTTACATGGATAAAAATGAGGAGTGGCTTCTTACCGACGTAAAGGCTACGAGTGATGAAGCGGAGCTTGAAGGAAGGATCGAAATTCATCTTTTTGACCAAAAAGGTTTCGAGCATGTCAAATACTGGCATTGCAAATATCTGAATCCACATAGAGAGCGTCAATATTCATGAGATAATTCGTATTTCAATCAATAATAAAGAAGTACTATAATGTGGAAGATGACCTGATAGCTTCCAATGACGTGGACAACCACGAACAAGTTAGCCATAGCGACAAGCCAGACCGGCTTCTGCAAAGTGATTAGAATGTTGTCATCAACGCTGTTTCCAAAGATATAATAGCCGAGGAATGCTACAGGGAAGTAGCAGATGGCGACTACAATGTAGGCTACAACAACTCCTCTCCACATTGGGACCTTGGATGGCATCTCCGGAGTCGAAGGGATCGTGGCCTGAATCTCCAACACAACGTTGTGACCTGCATAGGCAAAAGCCACATCTCCCAACGCATTCAAGAAGTTGAATACTTTTCCAGCATCGGTTGAGGCTCTAGGTGAGTAGTCAACATCTGGATGAACCCCTTTGTGCACCGATGCAGCCCAAGCTATGGTTGAGTAACTGTAAATGCATCACAAAGAGATTATAAACCATTTGGCAATAAAACCTAGTTTTCTACATGTTTTGGGATTAGTCTAAATATATATTTTTAATAACCGGAATATATATATCCTGGGCCAAGAAGGAACCACAAGGTACGCTCTAGGTTGATTAGTCTTAATTTCCATTCAAGCTATAGAAAAAAAACCGATATATGTGTGTGTTGAAGAGATATACGTTAAGGACATAGCAGCTGCGGCAAGTGAGATGATGGAGATGGAGTTGAAATTGGGAAGGTGAGAGAGAACGAAATGGATGGAAGCAAAGATCATGATCCAATATGTAGTTCTGATGTCTTTGCAATCGGAGCAGAGTAGTTGATGGACTTTCTTGAGTGATGCTCCTCCGGTGACCATATAAACGATGTCTACACCGACCTCCACGATAAGCTGCTGAGGCACAATGATCCAAAGGCCAAGCTTATCGCCAAAAGCGTGTTGACCCAACTCGTGATATCTATCAAGCCTCTTCCCTGGAACAATCTCGTGCATCTCCACCATTTGCCACAGTGTGTACAAAGTTATCACCCATGACAATACCATCAACGTCACTCCAGGTCCCCTGTAATAAAAAAACTCAGATCAGATCATGGATTGAAACATAGAGAGGGAGAATAAGATATCAAAATTCAATAAATAGTACCATCCGAGATTAGACATGGCGTAGGGCAAGCTGAGAACACCAGCACCAACCATGGCTGTGACATTGTGAAAAGCAGAGTACCACCACTTGGCGTTTCTGGAGGATGTGATCGGTAGCCAATCGTCGACGTTCTTCTGCTTCGCCGCCGCAATCTCACTCGCTGACATTTCTTTATTACCCATTTCCTTCTGATTCTCTAGAGATAGAAGAGAGACAAAGGAGAATGAAGATGAGAGAGTAGATAAAATATTTAAGAGAGGATCGAGATTCGAGGTTCTCTCACGATTTACGATTTTATCTGCTTAGTTATTATTCAAGGATTTATTAGCGTTTTGGGAGTGTAATATATAGATTATGAGATTCTAAATTTTGCCAAATTTGAAGGAACGTTTGTTAGTTAGTTTGTTTTGTGTTTGGTCTTTTAACCCGTGGCATGAGGCAACATCTGCTGGAAGTTGTTTCATGCTTAGCTTGCGTTTTCTACGTGTCTAATGACCAATATACCCCTTTAGTTCTTCTAGAATCTCTTCACTCTGGCATGGCTTTTCTGTAATTTTGGTAGTTTTCTTTAGAATCTGCATGATTTTTTTTTTCTTTTCTTGGATAAAGCTGACATTTTCTTTTTTCCAGGGTCACCTGATTTAACGAGTGTTTCGCTTTAGTCAATAGATAAATATTTATTTCTTATTTAATAACTATTTGGAGTTGACCGACAAAACAAAAAGTAACTTTTTTTTGAAATGTTTACATATCAAGATCAGAAAAAAATAGTATTTTTTTTTTGTTTACAATATTTAATTTTAATACCTTTGTAACAAAACATAATTTTGCATCTGGATAATGTTGATATTGTTTTAAGAGAATCGAACCGTTATGTTATGTTATCCATAATAATCCCAAGAACAGATACCCGAAACTTATGTTAGACTAGGATAAAATAATATATTAACGGATCTATATCTATTTATGTCCTTTTTTTTTCAATCTTATACACAATAATATATTACAATGTCGGTCAACTCAACCTTTAAGCTAGGTCCCATGAAAGTTGTGAGTACCAAGAGTCATAAGGCTACAATGAAACGGACGTATCTATTTATGCTTAGAAGTCACTTGCACCCCGTGACATTCATTAAAAAAAAAACTAAAATTATTGAAGCATAATTTATTTGCCACACTCCCAATTAATTGGATCATGTAAATCATCTATCTATTCATAGTTTTTTGGATAAACTTCCTTTTCAGTAATCTAATCGATGCCAGAATGAATCAAGGCAGTCAGTAAGGTACTCAAGTATCCTTAATTTGGAGATGCTAGAATAAAATGTAAAAGACAAATGAAAAGAGAAAGTATGTTTGAAGTTTACAGTTATCAAAATGATAATTTGATTAAAATAATCTTTTGACTACTAAACAATCAAGTGTTTCGGGCAAGGGTTCTCCTTGTAATTTTATTTGAATGTGTACGTGTAATTCCTTTCTTTTCGAAGGTTTACACAGTTGAAGGTGAAAAATTAAATTCTTTGTCCAACCAAAGGGACAACTAAAAACAGAGAAAACCCAAAAATAAGCAACCAATAAACTTATAGACATTGTGTCAAACCAATACTGTCTAAAATAAGTAAAACAAGATCTTTCATTCACCTCATATTTCTTTCTAAACCTTTTCATTCAACAAAAAATCTTTAAGAGAGACAAAGATGGATTCGGGACTATCATGGGCTGATCAATGGGATTACAACTCTGACCCTCCTCCAAATTCAAATAACGAAGATGATAAGAAGAAAAAGAAGAAGGAAGATGGAAGCAAAAGCAGTATCGGGAAGGCCATACTTGGCTTCAAATGGATGAAACTTCGCAAGAAATCTGATAAGTAATCAATAGGTTAATTGTTTAGTTACAAAAGATAATTGATTCATTTGTTCCTTGTGATTAATCCATTAAGTTCTGCTTCTCTCTTGTACCCATTCTTCCGAGTCTAATTGTTAATCTTTAAAACTTAGAAAGTTTGTTGGTTGCGGATGATTGTGTTGAGCCGTCTCTTTGGTTCTTTATCAAACGGAGATGCTTACGTTGCATGAATAATTTCATTCGTAGGAAATGTTTGCTGGTGAGAATTTAATATCAACCAGGAATTCTGAAATTTCTTTAAAAGGTGTACTATGAAATCTTTTTAGTCATATTATGTGAGTACCGAGGTGAATACATGCCGCATATACATATGTAAATTTTCATCTTTTTCATTTGCAACATCTAAAATAATAAAGAAAACTCAACAGACGCTAAAAACTCGTACAAAACTTATAGACTCGATAAAAGACAAATAAGACAAGAAACAACGATTCCAAAATCCAAACTGATAAAATTAACACTACATATCACTATCCTTGTTTACCAAAAATCAGCAAAGACTAATAACTTCTTATAAAATCCATAAACATAATAGTTTGTGTTAATGTCGTTGCCATGTCACCATCTGGATATAAACCACCAGCCGTATTTAAACAACAATCAAAACGAGAAGTTAAAAAAAAAAATCAGAATTTTAAATTAGAAAACTCTATAGCTTTTTATGAAAAACCTTTAACTTGTAAAACGCAAACTGCGGGTTTGATATTTACATTTACATCTGTTAGAGAATCCAAACAAGACGATTCAAACTCATTAAGAGCTATATTAGATACAAAAGAAGATTGAAAATAAGGTAATGAAATAGCTCATCAAGAGTTTTATTGTGCAAGAAAGTAAAGGAAATGGAAAGATTAATTTAGTGTCACCAAAATCACAATGATTCAAGATTGATATTTTATATAGATGAAGAAAGAGAGTTGTTAACCCTAACTCTCAAGGGTTAACTCCATTGATGTTCATTACAAGGTATATATAAGAATCCTCTTCTAGATAAGAACCCTAATTACATGGGCTTGTGATCTTTAATTGGGTCATAAGCTTAGCTTTGTGATGGTTCAGATTATGAAGCCCGCTTCTTTAGACGAAATGGTGGCTTATGCTCTCACCGTGTAATCCGACATGTTGACAAGGGTAGTGGCCGACAAGCTCCGATCTGAGGCCAAAGCTTCAAGAGGTTCAGTCGGAACAGAATCGAAGCCTCCTTTCTATTCTTCTTGGAAAACGAAGGAGGTGCTCCCACTTCAGCCAGCATCCACAGAACCTAATCGTCCGTTCAACAGACCACGACAACACACAAACGACAGAAAAATGGAAAAGAAGAAGAGGAAGGGTTTTTGTTTCAAATGTGATGGTAAATGGTCTCGGGATCACTATAATGTCTGTCCTAAACGCCATTTCCAACTCTTAACGGTCGTTAATGGGTATGATATGGAGATCCTCGATGACAACTTTTTCTCTATGCTAGAACCAACCTTTGAAGAAGCAGATGAGATCGTCTCCGCCGAAGCAGAAACATCAACGCCGCTGAAAAGTTAGATGATGGCTTTGTCCTTTAACACCTTTGTGGGAAAAAAATCACCTACTACAACAAAACTCAGAGGAATCATCAACAACACAGAGGTTCTAATGATGTTGGATAGCGGTGCCACACATAATTTTGTGTCACCTGATATGGTCTCAAGATTGAAGCTACAGCTGGAAAGATCGAAAGACTTGGAAGTTAAACTTGGAACAGGGTTGTTAGCAACAAGATTGGGTATTTGCAGGGCACTTAGGTTCACACTAGCTGGGGTCGAGTTTATGGATGACTTCATTGCTTTAGAATTGGGAGAAGCTGACTTTCTTCTCGGGATTCAGTGGCTGCGACAAAGAGGTCTATGTCAGAGTAATTGGGAAGAACATGAGCATAGCTTTATTCACAACGGCAAGACAGTTACACTACGTGGGGAGAAGGATTTGCACAATTATACACCGCTCTGGAAACAAAACCTGTCAACAAACCTTGATGTAATGCGTGGCTTGCGATTTCTGGTACATCACAGTGTGAAAAACAGAGCTCAACAAGAAGCAATAGCCCCACCAATTGGAGCAATTTTGGATAACTTCAATATGGTTTTTGAAACTCCTACAGGCTTGCCTCCACAACGGTCAAAAGATCACGCTATCAGTCTGATTCCAAGCACAACGGCGGTTTCGGTTAGACCTTACAAGTACCCTCACGCACACAAGGAGGCTATAGAATCGTTGGTTACTGAGATGTTAGCTGCTGGAATAATCCAACCTAGCACTAGTCCTTTCTCAAGTCCGGTCATTTTTGTCAAGAAAAAATATTCTTCTTGGGGATTTTGTGTGGACTACAGAGCTCTCAACCGGGCAACAATACCTGACAAGTTTCCCATACCCGTCATTGACCAACTTCTTGATGAACTGCACGGGGCCTCCTTCTTCTCCAAGCTTGACCTCAGGTCCGATTACCACCATATCAGAATGAAACCAGAGGATGTGCACAAAACAGCTTTTCGGACGCACGAAGGACACTACGAATTTCTCGTAATACCATTTGGACTGATGAACGCGCCAACAACATTCCAAGGGTTGATGAATGCAATATTCCGCCCTTATTTGCGCAGATTCATACTGATATTTTTTTGATGATATCCTGATTTTTAGTTCAGATTTACAGCAACACGCACAACATTTGTCCCTGGTTTTGCAGTTATTCAAGGACCACCAGTTATTCGCCAACAGAAAAAAAATGTTTGTTTGGGCAAAATCAAGTTGAATATCTGGGACATGTCATCTCGTCAGATGGGGTAGCAACTGATCCTTCTAAGACAGAAGTCATCCACAACTGGCCATCTCCTACTACAAGCAAAGCACTTCGAGGCTTCTTGGGATTGACAGGTTACTATCGCAGGTTTGTAAAAAGATATGGGACACTTGTGAAGCCACTCACAGAGCTATTATATAAAGACAATTTTTTATGGTCAACTGAGGCTCAAGTAGCATTTGAGAGACTCAAACAGGCTCTTTGTGAGGTACCAATTCTGGGTTTGCCAAACTTTGATGAATAGTTCACTGTTGAGGCGGATGCTTCTAGCACGGGACTTGGAGCTGTCCTGACCCAGAAAAAAAGACCGCTGGCATTCTTCAGTTATGGGTTAACATAGCGGGAGTAACTGAAGTCAACATATGAGCGGGAACTAATGGCCATAGTGATGGCTGTCACGAAATGGCGACATTACCTCTTATGCCGTCACTTCGTTGTGCTTACGGATCAAAAAAGTTTAAAGTATTTATTGGAGCAGCGGGAAGTGACACTTGATTATCAGAAATGGCTACACAAAGTACTCCAATTTGATTTGAGATTCGTTACAAGCAGGGAGTGTCCAACAGAGCAGCAGATGGTCTATCACGCATACCACATGATCAACATACGATTCTCCAGCAACACTTGTTGGCTCTGACAACACCATCAGCCATACAGGTACATGATATGCTACAGGAAAGGAAATAAAAAAACTAAGGTTGCAGATTAAGACTACGGGTAATGCAAAGGCTGGAATGTCAGTGAGAGATGGAAGACTCTGGTATAAGAATAGGCTGATGATACCACCCACTTCTAAGTTTGTGGACAGACTTACCAAATTTAGCCATTTTATCAAGCTCAAACATCCTTTCACGGCGACAGACATTGCTCAAAAGCTTGTGACGGAGATAGTGCAACTTCATGGCTTTCCCTCCTCAATCATATCTGACCGAGACAAGATATTCGTCAGTAACTTTTGGAAAGACTTGTTTCGTCTCTCGGGCACTAAACTGAAATTCAGTACCGCGTACCATCCTGAAACCGACGGTCAAACTGAGATTTTAAATCGCACACTGAAACATATTTGCGATGCATGTCTTCTACTCATCCCCGGTCTTGGAGTAAGTTCTTTCCTTGGGCAGAATTATGGTATAACTCCTCCTATCATACGGCTATCAAAACAACCCCATTTCGTGTTTTATATGGTCGCGATCCTCCATCATTGCTGCGTTTTGAGCAGGGGTCTACTACTAATGCTGAGCTTGAGCTAGCACTCAAGGAGTGAGATAAGATGATTGGAGACATCAAAATACAGTTGGAGAGGGCACAAAACATCATGAAATATGCAGCTGATAAGAAACGTCGTGATGTGGAGTTTTATGTGGGACAATTGGTCTTCTTAAAGCTGAAACCATACCGCCAAGGCTCTGTCACCAAACGCATATGCCAGAAACTCTCCACCAAATACTTCGGACCGTATGCGATCTTGGAACGTGTTGTAAAAGTTGCTTACCGCCTACAACTGCCTCCGGGTTCTAAAATACACGACGTTTTCATATCTCATAACTTAAAGCTGTTGTTGGTAATAATTTACAAGAACAACAGCTACCTCACGGCCTATCCCAGTTGCATGACATGATTCTTAAAACAGTAGACGTTATTGATACTCCTACAATGACAAATGGACTTTGGAAGCATTAGTCAAATGGCGTGGCTTACCAGCTGATGAGAATGAATGAATTTCTGTCAAGACACTGCAAAAATTCCCTACCTTAGAGCTTGTAGACAAGCTCTTTCTGAAAAGAGGGAGTATTGTTATGCCCCTACAAGCATACTACTCAAAAAAGAACAAAAAACAGAATGCATTTATGAGCAGAGCAAAGGAAGATGTGCTGGCTAATAAGGGCAAACAAGAGGACAAAGAGAAGGACATAGCTGTCATCTTTAGCAGGCGCAAATATGGATCACAAGAAGCCAAAGGGAGACAAAAAAAGGTGGCCTTGACAATGACATGAATCCCGTGAAAACCTAAGGCACCCAAGTACATAAGCATAACTGTTACATGAGAGGAACCTCAGCTTGATTTTGGGAGTAGTGGTTAACCCTAGTTGATAGGACTCATAATTGCATGGTTTTATGTATTATAATAAGTTAGTTTTAGGCTTTATAACTAATATTTAGTATAGTTTTAGTGTGTTTGCATGTGTTTATGTGTTTCTAGGTACTTGAAGCTAAAACTCGATGTTTAGAGTGTTTCTGGAGCCTGCTAGAACCTAAGGAAGAGTTGGCATTGCCACTTGGATCATGGACATTCGGAGAAGGATTTCAGGGAGCCGTATAAGACCAATATCGACCCTAATATCGACCTCTGGGGGTCGATATTGAGTCCGAAGAATTTCCAGAGAGAAATTTTGGAGGAAGAATCGACTAGTCAAAGGAAGAAGCAGAGAATCGACCCTAGCATCGATTTATCATGGTCGACGCTGACCTCCGAGAAAAGTGAAAGATTTCCTACATGGCGATCCAAGAGTGGGCTAATCTTCTATTTTCGGTTTTGAGACTTTTAGGGATAGGATAAACTTGAGTTTTTCAGATCTAACAAGCCTGGACTATAAATATACATGTAATCTCATTCATAAAAGACACACATACAATTCTCTTCACTTTGAGATCTAATAAAGTTTCTTCTAGGTTTTACTTCTTTTCTAATTTATGTTTATGCTTTTACTTTGATTATTGTTTTAGATTAGTTTACTTTTCAGTCTTGTTTATTATTTTATAGATTAAACTTTGTCTCTGTAACCCAATAAAGGTAAGAGTTTATATCTTTTAGACCACATGGTGTGGTGGTCAATGATGGAATCTATGTTTTAGGATCCACTATTGTACTTAACCGATCTAGCTATTTTATTATGCACTTTAATGCTGAGTATTCTCTCATGGGAGATACTTAAGAGTACAACTGAATCCAGTAGGTGTGGTTGTCTATTTAGAAGTGTTTGATGCCACGAGAGTAGATTAAACCTTCAGATCTGCATACTAGAGAGTCATAGCTAGTGTCGAATTTGTTGTTTGATAGAATTAATTATAGATCTGACTTTGGCCAAGCTAGATTGAATGTCTTAGGAGTATTTCGCCACGAGAGTGGGTTGTACTTTAGAAACAGATATGTTACTCACTTTGTATTCTTAAGGCGAAAGTCTAAGGATACTTAGTATTCGATGATGGGATTAATGAAAATGCATAACCAGTTTATCACGAGAGTGGATCTGGATATAGAGTCTAGCATACCACGAGAGTGGACTAGCAAGATATGGAAAATCTCTAGAATGACAAATATAAATTATTTTAGATAAAACCTGAATTCTATACTTAAGTTTTCTGATTTAGACTATCACCCAATTATGTGTAAATATTAGTTTAGGATTATTTAATATTTAATTCATGTTCTTTAGTGCTTAGTTTAGTCTATTTACTGTTTTTTTAGTTTAGATTTATTGTTTTCTATTTATTGTTTTATTTAATTTAATGCTTAGTAGATTAAGAAACCCCTCTTGCTTTATTTTCATATCTAGATTAGATCTGCATCTGTATCCGCTATGTGTTATTCTATTTCCCTGAGGATCGACTCCGCGTTACTACAATTGTATTTAACTATGCACTTGCGCTTTTATGGGTTAAATTCTCGAAATTTATTTTTCGGGTGAAACCTGTGAAAAGACATAAATAAAAACCTTCCATCACTAGTGTTGGAGGGCAATGATGTCTCGCTATGAGACTCATTGAGTTACTGAGAGTTCTTTTGTTCATAGTCTTAATCCTCTGTAAACAGTTTGCTCTTATTCATCTAAGTATTTCTCCATTACATCTTTTGTTACTGTTACATCGATTGAGCATTTGTAAAGAAGAAGAGAAGTAAGTTCACAACAGAACCGCTCATTCCTGTTGAAGCTAGGTCAAGAGAAGCTGTTACATGGCCTGTGTTGCTAATCCAAGCCAATTTCTTCATCTGTGGAGGATTGGTTATCAGAATCTGCATTTCTCATAAGATCACTGATGCAACCTCTTTCGCGATGTTCATCAGAGGATGGGCTGAGTCCTCAAGAGGTTTGGGGATTACATCGAGTTTCACCGCTTTAGAGGTCTTTCCTTTACCACTTGATAAGCTTCCCTCGAAACCGATGGATCGTAAAGTCGAGGTTGAAGAGATGAATTGTGTTACAAAGAGGTTTGTGTTCGATGCTTCAAACATAAAGAAACTCGGAACCAAAGCTTCAAGCAACCTTATCAAGAATCCAACCCGTGTTGAAGCAGTCACAGCTCTTTTCTGGAGATGCGTTACTAAGGCTTCAAGATCGATTTCACCAGCACCAAGAACTTCGGTGCTGCGAATACTAGTGAACCTACGAGGAAAAGTAGATTCTTTGTGTGAAAACACAATTGGGAAGATGCTTTCCCTCATGATTCTCAAGAACGAAGAAGCTAAGATACAAAGAATTCAAGACGTGGTTGATGAGCTAAGACGGACAAAAGAAATCTTCTCCTCGAAATGCAAGGAGATGTTAAAATCCTCGTCGAGGATTCTTGAGTTTCTTGAAGATTTTGGGAAATTATATGAAAGAGTAGATGAGGTGGATTTGTTGGTGTGTAATAGCTGGGGTATAAGCTCGGCATGTACGAGGCCGATTTCGGATGGGGAAAGCCGGTTTGGGTGACCGGAAGAGGCACTTCCAATTTCAAGAACTGTATGTTGTTGATTGATACCAAAGATGGAGAAGGAATTGAAGCTTGGATCACTCTTACGGAAGAACACATGTCACTGTTCGAAAGTGATCAAGAGCTTCTTGAATCAGCTTCTCTGAATCCCCCTGTTTTAATCTAGATAAGAAAAAAAAACTCATTGCATATTTCTTCCAAAAAAACTTATGAGTTGATTAAAAGTTGTGTTGCTTCTTAAATAAGAACAGAAGTTTAGTTTCTCTTACTATAGCTTCTTACAGAGACATACCTAGGGAGTCTGTTCTCAAGCAACCATTTTGTGCGTGTCATCAAACCAATAGTCCAATACCAAGAGGGAACACAAATCTTGTCAGTTGCAATAGAATGAATTAAAGGCAAAGGTCATTAGAACACATTAAAAGTCTTAGGTGATCAATGGAGGAAATGAGTCAAAAGTCACAAAGTAACTCTAATCCTAGACTAATGCTTTCACAAGTTCCTTGGAGTTAATCATGTTCGAGGTGATGATCAATCAAAACATACCAAAAAACCATAAACTCAATGATCTTTAATCACACTCTCAGAGTATATCTAAACAAATCATAACTTTCAAGGAAGATTAACAAGCATAACAACCGAATTCTGAATCACCCAACATCAGACTAGATTCAACCCAAACATACATCTAGAGGCCTTTTTCATGGCAAAGAGTATAAAAAGAATGCATTAAGCACAAGAGAATGAAATCTGATAGACAAAGTTGAAAGAAAAACAAACTCAAACTCACGGGAAACGACTTATAGATTTCATGTATCTCAAGATGCAGAGACAATCACACTTGGGTTTGAAGAGACATAGCGAAGCAACTCCTCATCGGCTTCAAATCTAGACATATCGTTCTGGTCAAGGTTGATCCAAGCTTCTATACCATCACCTTCCTTAGTATCAATGAAAGCTACCAGATTTTTGTAGCTCATCCTTGCAGAGGCAACCCACAAAGGTTTCCCCCATCCAAAATCTGCTTCATAAACCGGGAATTTGCATAGGCTCGTGAAGCTGAACGACAAAATCTCACCCTTGACCAAACCTGAAGCTTGTTTGTTTAGAAACTCGAGGTGTCCTCTGTTGTCTTCTTGAAGTTTCTTCACGTACACTGCATCTATCTTTCTAATCTCCTCTCTCATCTGCTCCACAAGTGAAGGCTTTCCTTCATCATCTTCATTGATTATTGTCTTAGGGACAGTAACTGAGAATCTCATGATGTTCCCAAACATGTTGTCTGTTATATACGGGTCTGCTTGTCTACGCAAGTTCACCGGATGAATCAATGTATAGATCTTTCCGGTTTTATCATCTTGGTTTGTTGAAGCCATGAAACGGCTCCATATGAATACCGATAAGGCCTCAATACGTGTCGCGCGAATCTCCTGGTTTCCGCTGAATCTTTCTCTTAAAGACTCAACAGAGGATTTCAAGAACACGAAGCGTTTGGTTACTATGTTTTCCTTTGTGATACCTGTAGCCATGTTTAAATTTTCTATGTCACACGGAGGAAACATCTTGGCGAGATCGAAAGAAGGTGTAACGATTCCAGTGTCTCCACGAGCCAAAGCTGCCCAGCTTTTGATGAAGATGAGACCGGACAAGGCATCACAGAGTTTATGGGAAAGGCCTATACCGAGTGCTACGCCGCCGCATTGAAAGAAAGTGAGCTGTACCGTGAGAGGCACGTCACTCATTTCATGGAATTCGAATGGATGAAGCTTGTTAAGTTCATTGGGATTAGGGTTTTCTAGAATCTGTGACATTTTGCAATCGGCTTTGGCTTCGACGAAAGACACACCCATATCGTTGCACACAACAACATCTCCCGAGTTTTTGATGCGTCCTGCCAAGGGGTAGAAGAGATTCAATATTTCTGACAAGGAACTCTTGATGTGATCACTTCGTTCATTGTCTGAGAGATTGGTCTTGTTGTGGTAAAAGAAAAGGAAAGGCATGAAAATGGGAGGAGCAAGCTGATCAAGGAAAGAAAGATGATGGCAAGGAAGATGATTAAGGTTTAGAGAAGAGGGCTTGACGAGTTCCTGAGAAGTCACCGTGATCTCAAGCTCCATTCTTGTTTTGAAATCACTTATACTGGGTATGAGAAGACTCATGTTTCGTCGTTAAGATTATATAAGTAAAAGATAAAGGAGACTCTTTAATAACACGTCATGGTGATTACACACGTACGGTTTATAATGAGACCCAAGTGAACAAGAAAGTTACAAACTTTAATTGGTACAAAGATTTGGTTTTGGAGACTTGAAATCTGGAATGTTTTGTCAACATTATGGAACTTGATATGGGGTTTTGGTTTAACCCAGTTTTATACTAACGTTAGGTAAGACTATACCTTTCATTTAGACTTAAACAGTATACCTTTTCCCGCAAGAAACTCTTTTTTTTCTTCTCTCTCGATTTCTTATAAAACAATCATGTACACGAAATGAGTCAAATGACTTTAGGGATTAGGACAAAAAAGTTCTATTCATTCGACACATGCCAATCCAAACAAAACCGAGTTCGGTTAGTGAACATCTTCTTTGCAGGAACACCTAATCGACGTAAGGATGTAGATTTCTGACAGTGCCGTTCATGCGGGCTGTAAACGTTTATAACTCATGACCTAGCCGGGTTTTTTTTCATTGGAAATTTAACTCGCAAAGATAACTTTACACAACATTTTAGAACTATCATATATTCATATGGTGAGAAAGTTGTAGGTTACAACTTCTAGCTCTTAATATGAACATTTTCCAGTTTCACTAATTTTGCTCTGTTTTACTCTGTAAGTTTTTATATTTGAATATTTGTTTTTTTTTTTTTTTAAAGATAGTTGATTAACGAAAATTAAGCATTTTATATAGTTGATTATGACCATAATGGTTACCAACAAATTATAAATTATTAATTTTGATATGAAAATTTTCATTTGTTTTTTGTTCGGCATGAAAATTTTCATTTATTATTAACATTTTAACTCTAATTAAACGTCAAAGTTAGAGGAGCTACCAATCAAATCCCAACAACATCATCATTAACTACTTGGGGTTGGTGATCGATGGTCCTCAACATCTCCATACCGTAAACGTTTGACTATTCTTTTTAGCTGAATTCTCGTTTTAACTATACGAGTTTATATTAATGTATTGCGATTTATAACATTTTTTTATTTTGTATGTTTTTGGTCGACAAATTCCTCTTTTCAAGTCAATGGAAATATTAGGTAGAACTTAAAATCGTTAATTGCAATTTTTGAATTGAAAATTAGGGTATGAATTATTCCAAATTCCAATTCTTTAACTTAATAAATGTGGGCTGTGCATCTGCTTTGATTAATATGATCATTACGACCAATAACAACTAACCAGAATAATAATACTAGTATTTTGTAGAAACGATTATCTTATTAATTAGTGACCTTAATATATTCATAAGACAATCAATTTTTTTTATTTTTTTTCCTTCCTTTTACGTGATTCTACGATTCTGCTCTTTTTACCGATTGAACTTGAAGCCTAAATGTCCATGTAAAACGGTTACACAAACCTCACGGTGTAAATTATATGCTTTTCGGATTTAATATTAAACAAAGAAGGCTTTTATTAATAAGATCGATTTATAGAGTTAGAAATCATTGTAACAATATAGTAAACGTTATTTATTTGTGTTAACTTCATACATAAATAGTGTTTGGTGACACCGTGGTGTGTTGAATTCATCTCCTAGTTATCAATGAATATCAAATCTACAGAATTTAAAACTTATTTAAATGTTTTTTCTGAAATTTGAAGGATGAGAAAGATTCTTGCTGGATCGAGATTACTTTGTTAGTTACGCGAATAGTAATGATTCAAATCAAAAGTATAGTTTAACGAAAACGTAGGGTCTTGTTGAGTTACGTATCTCAGCTCTCAACACGATCACGTCACGTTCAAAGGATTACATCTGAATTTTGATTATTCAAGGGGATTAATTAATAAGGGATTATCCACTATATATACTCAATAGAAAACGTACAAACTTCTGAAATGTTAAAAGGACAATTACTATCAGATTAATGTTCTTAAATGCTTGTTACGTTGACTTTGGTGACTCGTGAATTTTGTCCGTGGACAATTGATTTTAGAAATTATATTCTCTGCATAATGAAATGTTAAAATTAGGACTTATCCAATGTTAATTTTAGAATCTTCAAATAGAAGTCATCTATAAACAATTAAAATCAAACTCAATAATCTTAGCAACCTTGTGATTAACAATATCATTGTAGCAATAGTAACCTTTTATTTTATTTATGATTTTTAATGTATATATATTTTTAAAATAAATCAATCTCGTTTAATATTAATGAAAAAACGACTGTGTTTTAGTTTCCGTCTAAAATTTAACACCGTTTATTTGTAACGTTTGATAGATTATGTTCCAAATTACTCAGATTTTTTTTTTTTTTGTGAAACATCTTTGAAATTTTTAATACTTTTTATTAATTATGATCAGCATTGAATCCAAAAGTGACATTTTGAAACAAAAATATTAGTTTGAAATGATACTTTAATTCTAAAAAGGAGATAATACTAATTCAGTATATAGAATCGATAATGAAAAGAATATTCCCTAATTATTTCATGATGAACATAATATAATTGGAAATAATGCTGGCTCTGACAGGTCACAGATACTGAAGACTTAAATTAAATACTTTAATAAGTAAGAAAGTTGATTAAAAGAATCAATTTGGTAACGGAGACCCGCCAACAGAAAGCATATAATGTTTTATAGATAAGGACAAAAGCTATTTCTCGATTTCATTATAACACATTCATCATCATCATCATCCATTCCACATTTCAATTTCTCGTCATTATTATGATCTTTGAAACAGAACACCAAAATTAAAAGTTTGGAAGAAAAGAAAAGAGAGATAAGATTCTGTGAGTATTTTTGAATAAAAAAGATATAATTTTTTTGGCTTTCACGAAGTCTCTCTCTCTCTCGTTACTTGAGGCCACAAAATATCAGTCGTTTTTTTTTTTGTTCTTTTCTGAAATTTGTAAAGCAAAACCGAAGAGATATTATAGATAGATGTGGAGAAAAGCAGACGTCTCTGTGTCTGTTTCGTTGTTTGTTTTTTATTCATCGGGCTCTTAAGGATTTGTCTGTTTCAAGACCTAAACTTTGGATTCTCTTCTCTTCCTGTTCGTTTTGTTTTGTCTTGTTCTTTTGTAATAATCTCTTTTTTATCGAGAGAGAGAGAAGAGAGACGGGATTTTGGGAGATGTATTATCAGTTGAGCAAGTCTTCTTATAGAGACTCTTTGAAGATTCTGGAGGCTGATATAGAGCACGCCAATGGACTGTGAGTCATCTGCTTCTATTTTGGGTTTTGTTTTAATTTTTTAGTTGGTTTCTGATTTTCTGGGTTTAGGGTTTTGATTATCAGTTTTAACATGATTGGTTTTGATGATTTGAGGAATTAAAATTGAATTAGCCAATAGCCGAAACCCACTTAGGATGCATATCCCCCAAAAGTAAATTATCAGTCTTTAGTTTACCAAGTTAGATTATTTCAGAAAAATCGAAACTTTGCGGAAATGGTCGAAAAATTGCAAATTTTTGGTATCTGTGTGGTGTGATCTCGAAGCACACGTGGTCGAAGAAATGACTATGTGAATTAGAAGGAGTAACTGATTAGTCTCAGAATTGGTGTGGTCTTGATGCGTACGTTGTCTGAAGAAATGGGTTATGTGATTAGAAGGATAGGAATTGATTAGTCTCAAAATTGGTATCTTTGTGGTGTGGTCTTGATGCATATGTTGTCTGAAGAAATGGGTCTATGACTCTTATGTGATTAGAAGGATTAGTAAAGTAACTGATTTGTCTCAAAATTGATTGATTCAGGGCGGCAGAAATTCCAATGGGAAAGAGCGGTGTGCGTCTACAGATGAAATTGGTGTGTAGCAATTTGGCTCCATTCTTCATATTCCTGCTACAATGGATGGATTTCTCATGTCTGCTTCCAAGATATTTTGATTTCTTCCACATACTCATATACAAGGTTGTTACCATATATACAGTCTCCGTTTACACGACTTGCGTGTGTGTGTGTGTGTGTGGATTGGTAGATTCCCTGATAGTTTTTCCCCTTTCCTCTTGGCTTGTTTGTTTTATAGGTGTCTTCTTTGTCTTATACAGGTACGTGCTGATGGGCGGTGGAATCTATCCAGGTACGGAAGGAAAGCTACAATTAGGGAGTTTTACGGTAAGACTAAGAAGCCCTTCTGATGCGATTTTTTTTTTTTGTTAGTAGCTTAAATCTTATAACAGGGTTTGGCTAAGTGCAGGTGTTATATTACCTTCTCTTGAGCGACTTCATATCAACTTTGCTGACTTACCCGAAGAAAGCCTGTGGTATCCAAATCCAAAAGCCATCACCAAAAAGCAGTATGACATTGAAGGTAGCAGATTCATGAATAGCATTGACTTGGAAAGAGAAGACGAATGCGGGATTTGCTTAGAGCCTTGCACTAAAATGGTGTTGCCCAACTGTTGTCATGCCATGTGCATCAAATGTTACCGTAACTGGAACACAAAGTCGGAGTCATGCCCCTTTTGTCGGGGCAGCATCAAGAGAGTGAACTCAGAGGACCTGTGGGTGCTGACATGCGATGAAGATGTTGTGGATCCAGAGACGGTCACCAAAGAGGATCTTCTTCGGTTTTACCTCCACATTAATAGCCTCCCAAAGGATTATCCGGAAGCCTCCTTCTTAGTCTACAACGAGTACTTGATATGATTTTAACCCGAAACACCAACACGGGTGTATACAGAGGGAGAGAGATCCCAGACCTTTAATTAAGTGTACATAAGAATCTGGTGGTCCAAGGTGTTCCTTCATTTTAGATTTATGATATAAGAAGATTGTCATTCCCTAATGTGTACCCTTTTGTTATGAAAGATAATAAGAGAAAGATGATCTCGGCTGATATATTCCCCTTTCCACGTCTGATTTATATTTGCCAACATAAACATGTTTCAAGATGAGATTTAAAACGTGTTAGGATACAAAGAACGACTGAAACATGTAGTAGTAGTTCAGAACTTGTATGTTCTGAACGTCATATTAAAGTCAATTCCTAGGGATGTTCAAACCGAACCGAATCGAACCAAACAGAACGCCATATTACAGGGTATGGGGGAGTCCGTATAGGGGGCACAGTCACTTCATTGTGCTAAACTGTTTCACTTGACAAAACCTAAGTCACCGGCAAAATCAGAGAGCGAATTTTACAGTAGGTGGTGAAATCAAGTGAAGAACACAAAGGTTCAACTATGGTGCCTCATCGTTTCACTCTACTTCTTCTTCTCTTCGTTATCGGGATCTTCTCCTCCTTCTCCTCCTTTTCTCAGGTATCTCCCTCTCTTTACTTCTCTTAAAACCCTAGGTATTCTTATTTTGGGTATCCAAATCGGAGAAACCAACCGTTTCTTCTGACTTCGGAGCATCTCTAGCAGGTTCGTGCTTCAAGTGAAACCAATCTCAGGATCGAATCATTCTCCTCGTCGTTCTCGACGGATCTTGCAACGCTACAGACTCAAATTGGGTACAGTAACTATAAAACCACTTCTTCTTTGTTGAATGCTTTCGTATTGTTACTGATTTGTTCCTAAATTGGAATTGGAGGATCAAAATTAGGGAAATTAAAGGTCATTCAGTCATTTGTATAAGATTAGATACTCTTTTGATGTAATGATCAAGTTGAATAAGCTGCTTTGGTTAAATTTCATAGGCACATGAATCTATAGTTTTAAAGTTGTGTCCTTTCTTTTTTTTTGGGGTATCTACAAGTTTACCAACATCAACCTTCTTCGCCGTGCTATGACTCATGCTTCTTTCTCTCAAGAGAACAACAATGCCTTGAGTATCTTTGGAACCCATATCATTGAAACTTCTGTCTCTCTTCAGTATCTCACTAAAGATATCGATATCTCCTCGAAAGCTCTGAGCCGTTTGATAGCACAGGTTTCAAATGTGGAGTCCTCATGTGCTCTTGACGGGGACCGGTTGGGTTTGGGGAAGATAATTAGGGTTTCCCCTAAGACAGATGCATCGAACCCGGCCATTCTTTGTGCTGGCTTTAAGGCAATCTTTGGAGCTATTGCTATTGATGCTGGAATGGTTGATGAGGCCATCCAGGTTTTCTGGAAGGTACATGAAGATCGAGCTGGAAGACTAGTGTCTATGTTGTAAATTAAAGCTTTTTGAATTCTGGTTTGTTTCGGATGCCAAGTTCTAAGAGACTCTTCTACATGGCTTAGAATTATATGGTAATCGTATGGTTGATGGTGTTATGACTTATGAGGATGTGAGGGATCAATTGAATAGATCCCATTGTAATAACTCTTAACCAATATGGATATGGTTTTAGTTTGGTAGCTATTTTTCTTTTACAGAACAATGTGAAACCCAAATAATCCGAAAGTTGGATTGAACCCTCCGAGTTTCAACTAAATGAGGTTCAGTTTAAACAAATAAATGTAGGTTAAGGTTGTATGTAGTAATAAGAAGATATAGGACAGGCTTAGAAAACCTGGACTTTTATTGATATCTCCATAGAAAATGTGCAAGTGGTCCAAAATGTGATAGATGTGCATGCAGACTTCTGGATCAACAGTTGTAAAAGATCTTATGAAATCATAATGTACAAATGATGCAATAGCGACACATTGTAATTCAAAGTGTTACATGTGCTGAACTTAAGCAAGTCATAGGAAATAGGGAATCCCATCATCATTTCATTTTATGTATTAATATATATATATATATATAGTTTTAAGGAAATATGACCATAAATGCCATATAAGATTAAAAATCTTTCAAAAATACCACTAAAAAAAACTTTCGGAAAATGCCACAATGTAACTTTCTACTTCAATTGGATTGACCAATCTACCCCCGTAGATATAAGCGTTCTCAAGAAGCTTCAATTGTTCCCAACTTATTTTGGACGAAGCTGATGATGTCATCATATCAATGTAGCGGGAGTTTTATGTTGACATTGGGGTTTATGAATATTTTTAAAATTTAGGTCTTCTCTTGTATTTTGAAATGCCAATAAAATTGCCATCCACTCTTTCCATTACTGTTGACGAAAAAGTTATCATCTTCGTTTCTCTAGCAAACATAAACAGAGTTCTAAGGAGCTATGGCAAAATCAAATGCTTCTCGAGATCCAGGTTCTTGTTTAAACCATCTTTTTGGATATTGATATACCCTCTCGATTAACGAAATTTCAGAGTTGTCATGCCATGGTTTTTGATTTTGATTCTTATCTTCTTATCTCTGCTCTTATCTTGCCAGCGATAAATTTGGAGGACGTATGGACGATGTAGTCTTGGTTATCGTGGGCGAATGGATATCCACCGACGATAACCTCTGGAATTTCGTTGTCAGCCGAGGTCAGATGAGTCGGTGTGTTTATTTGCGGCGAGAAATGGGGTTTAATGATCTGCTTAGTCAAGTCATCGATGTTTTTCGAGTGGACAGTGATTCAACCACAACCAAGTTAAGTTTTTGGTATCGGCGGAGGCAACCTGTTTTACCTAGTCGAAAATGCCTCCGATTTTTGTTGCCTCCGATTTCCATTGCCTCAGATTGTGATCTGCAGCTTTTTCAGAAGAAGCATCAAGATATATCTGGGCTTAACTTGTATGTGATATTTTCTCCCAAATCGGAGGAAGACTCCATGGAGTTCGATGATGAAGCTTGTGCTGCAGACGCCTCATCAATAGTTGATGAAGAATTGGTTGCTCTGGTTGAGTTGGTAAAGGCAAAGTACAGACAGAATTGTCAGAAGGGGAAGGGTAGTTGTTGCGCTGATGATGTAATAGTTGTGGCTAACTCGGCAAGGAAAAAGTCTGTTGTGGACACTTGTGATGTTTCCAAAATTAGTCCCGATAAACTTGTGGACATATCTAATGCTTCTAAAACTTGTAAAGATAATCTCGTGGACAATATTTCTAGCTCTCACGAGGTCGACATAGCTTTGTTGGAAATTGTGGACAAAGAGGGTTTGTTTGCTGCAGATAGCGAACCAGACTATGATTTAAATGAGTGGTCTGACAAGTGACAGAATAAACAGAGATTATCCGGCAACATGGGATCCGTACAAGGGCACAGAGGTGCAAGGGTGTTTGGTTAGGCATGAAACAAGTCATGTAAATCGTCTAGGTGATATATCAGTTTTTTATATCGGGGAGCCATCTTGTGTGCACCGTGGGAATAATTCTCTCATTGACGCGGAGCCAATAGGTTTCAACCTAGGTATTAATGATGACGTAAATGGTGTGATCCCTGATGCTGATGCTGTCGATGATCATGCTCTGTTTGGCACTGTCCCGATGATCGATGAAGATGATGTGTTGTTGAATGATCCCCCACCAGCACCGGATAACTTCAAATGCCCTCCTCCTAAGGAAAGGAACATGGATTTGAAAATCTCGGGGATGCTATTTATGTGGGTAGGATTTTCGCTAATAAGGAGGAACTTAAAACAAATCTTGTCGTCTATGCGATGCGGAAGGTGTTTTGTTAAGTGTTAAGAAAATCTGATCCGACTCGGGTGATTGCTAACTGTGTTGACAAAAACTGTACGTGGAGGGTTTATGTTGTTTCTCCCAAGGATTCTGAAAACTATGAACTTCGCACTGTGCAGTTGCAACATAATTGTGACGTTGCCTCTCGTTCGCGCTATGCTGAGAAGCCACTGCTCAAGTTTTAGCAGAGTTGATTCTGCCTAAATATACAAATGGTAAAAGGGGCCTCGTGCGTGCGAGATAACGGGTCTGGTTTTGACGAAACTCAAAGTCCCTGTTTCATACATGAAAGCTTGGCATGCAAAAGAAGTTGTAATGACTGCTGCAAGGGGCAATGAAGAAGAGAATTTCAAGTTTTTAACCACCTATTTGTACCTATTAAAGACAACTAATCCTAGGACTTTGACAGATATGGTCACACAGCTTAATAGACTAGGTAATTCCCAATTCTAATATCTATTTCTATCTTTCGAAGCTTGTGTAGTTGGATTCAATTTTTTGAGAAAAGTTATAGTCATCGATGGAACTTAGATGAAAGACAAATACAAAGGGTGTTTAGTTGCTCCAAGTGGGTAAGATGGGAATATGCAGATATTCTCACTTGCATTTGGCGTTGTTGATGGGGAAAATGAAAAAAGCTGGGTGTGATTTTTTGAAAATTTGACCAAGATTGCACCTGATGACAAAGATTTGGTATTTGTTTTTGATAGACATCTAGCTATTTATGCAGGCTTGCGAAGAGTATATCCAATGGCTCACCATGTTGCTTGCACAATTCATCTTTACAAAAATGTTAATCATCGTTTTAAGAGCGAAGGCCTTGCAGCCATTGTTTCTAAGACTGCAAGGACGTACACCATTGGCGATTTCAGATATTGGTGGTCCGAGATTCAAAAACGTAGCCCAACCTGTGTAAATAGGGCTTCCTCATTGGACGTTGTCTCACTTTTTGGGCATGCGGAATAATGTTAAGAGTAGCAACATCTCTGAATCATTAAATTCTACAATGTTTAAGGCAGTTGATTACCCCGTTGTTTTAATGCTTGAGTTCTTTCGAACGATGTTGATGTAGTTGTTCAGTTCTCGGCGTGAGAAAGCTAAATGCACAAAGACCAAATGTACACTGTTCATCGAGCCATCGTCGACAATCAATTTAATGGAAGCATCTGATTGCGATGTCTTATCTGCGAATGAGTGGGTTTATCAGGTTAACGATTCATCAGGCTACGTTTGGACGGTTGGCCTTGAAAAAAAAACTTGCTCTTGTCGGGTTTTTGATGTTCTTCAAGTCCCATGTTGCCATGCGTTATCTGCACGGCGTGTCAAGCAGCTTGATGAATATACCCTCATTGAAAGTTTTTACGATGTCCTTACCTGGTCCAAAGCATACGAAGAGCTTATCATGCTCGGCCCCCGAGTTATTGATGTGGATCTTCCGGATGTAGTCACTGATGTTGAGATTAATCCTCCTAAGACCAAAAGAGGTTCAGGGAGGCCTAAGAAAAACGTATCCTCTCTCGCGGTTAATTTTGATCTGTAAAGCGTTGTCCAATGCTTCAACTAATATCCTTGATATATTGTTAGTCATGCTTCTTTATTAATGTATGTTGTCCTGGTTTTCTTTTGCAGGTGTTGAGGAAAAGAGTAGTAAAGTGTCGGCGGTGTTTCTCCGCTGGACACAACCGGGCAACTTACAATGTACCAATCTAAGCTTTGTGATAACCTTTCATATATTTTTTCTGTGTTTTGTGGTCTGTTTAATTTGCTGACTATCCTCTGCATAACTACGTTTTCTAAAATGTACAAGGTTGCTATAATTTTTTGGGTGGTCAAGTTCGTCTAAATGCAGTTTTCTTTTGTTGCCAAATTTCATGCCATAAACAAGTCACTTTAAATGCCATATTCCATGCGTTATGTGTTAACTCTGTCATTTTTCTATGTACTCTCACTATAAATATTGGTCCATCATTATTTGTGGACATATTCTGTCATCCTAGTCTTATGTCCACCAAAATTCAATAATGTCGTCGTCATGTCCATTATAATTTGTGGACATGTTATCGGATGAGTTTTTTTGTCCATCAAAAATTAAATATGTCCACGCGTTATGCGTTGCCTCTGTCGTTTTGCCTATGTCCACTCACTATCATCATTGGTCTTCTTGATGGCCGTTATGTCCACCTTTATTTGTGGACAAGTTAGTCAATACCGTATTTTGTCCACCTAAATTCGATAGGTCCTCGTTGTGTCCATTACCATATTTGGACCAGTTGCCAGATTGCTTTATTTTTGTCCATCAAAATGCAATATGCGTTGAATCTGTCGTTTTGTCTATGTCCACTCACTATAAATATTGGTCCACTTGATTCCAGTTATGTCCACCATTATTCGTAGACATATTCCTCCATCTTCGTCGCATGTCCACCAAAATTCAATAAGGTCCTCGTCATGTCCCTTATCATTTGTCGACAAGGTGCCAGAGTTCTTTATTTTTGGGCTTGGAAATTCAACATGTCCCCGCGTTTTGCGTTGAATCTGTCGTTTTGTCTATGTCCACACACTATCATCATTGGTCCACTTGATGGCCGTTATGTCCACCTTTATTTTTAGACAAGTTAGTCAATTCCGTATTTTGTGCACCAAAATTCAATAGGTCCTCGTTGTATCCATTACCATATTTGGACGAGTTGCCAGATTTCTTTATTTTTGTCCATCAAAATGCAACATGTCCACGAGTTGTTAAACTTATGCCTGTTATGTTAATCGTCATTGGCGGGCATCTTGTGTTTATTCAATAGGACACACTATTTAATAATGAGCCCGCGGAATACTAGCAAACATCAAATCTGTTTCAGCGAAACCGTGTTGCTTTAGGTAGATAAGACATATTATTTTTATTTTTATTTTTATTTTCTTTTTTATCTCTCTCCCTTAAGTTCACTCGTTTGTAGCATAGTTTTCTCCTATTCGCTAGAACCCCGTATCTACGTTTATGCCCACCAGGATGGATACGAGTACTCTTGATATTAAGTCCTCAAATTTGTAATGTCCACCATCGTACTACTCCTTATGTCCCTGACAGATTAGTGGACATAAATCTAGAAAGTTTTGTAATATTATGTCAACAAGAAATCCACAAATTATAATCATGATTGCGAGGGGACATAGGCAAACCTACAGAGGCAACGCATAAAACGTGGATATATTAGATTTTGATGGAGAAAAAATGGACATGAAAAATGCATTTGCGAGAGCATGTCTACAAAAGAAAACTGCATTTAAGCGGGTTTTTCATGCTTCAGTAGACTCAAACGTTTCCAAACATATATTAAAAATTTTAAAGCATTAAATAACTGATTCTCCTAGGATACTTTAAAGCATTACATAATTTTTAAAGCATTACATACTTTAAGCACACATCGATATAGGATATAGCTGACTCTCTTAGGAGCTTAACAAAAAACTAATTAAAACTTAACGATTTAATTACTTCAAGAGTGCAACTAGAACCTCCGTCAAACTCATTATGAAACATAAGCAGCTTGTTGTCGGATTTCCATTGGGAACAAGGACTGACAAAAACTTACGTAATCTGTCGCTGGGATTACGTTCCGTTACTGCCATTAACTTGTTCACCTCATTCCAATCTGCTATCTCCACTTTCAGGACGCCCACATCCTCATTGGGTCAACATGCGTTCCGCTTGGGCCCAGGGTGAACTGTGTAATCCGGTCATCTTGCTTGGCTCCGGCTGTTCGTAGTGACTGCAGTTCGTCATTTACTGCAGTTCGTGAATCTTGCTTCATGGACACATGACGGAGGGTAAGACTTTATATGCTTTTTGCATCCCCAACGCTCTCGGTGCCTGTTTGATTTGATGTCTTCCCTCTTATGCCAGATGTATTATTACTTGGACTTTCTAAACTTTGTTTTACTAACCTAATAAAGGTGTGAGCCCCTCTTTCCATTTCATTATAATAGGTCCTATGGATAAGCCATCAAGATTTTCTATGTCCCCTGCATAGTTTGTCGTTTTATGTCTTCCAAGTTTAGGCGTGTTTTTCAAATTTTAACGTAAATGAGAGTCAGTTTATGTCCATTATCTTTTGGTGGACATAATCTCATTTATTTGATGTTTGTCAACATAAAATAAATATGTCCACCCAAGAACAAGTCATTATTTGGTCCACATTTCGGTTGCAGTATGTCCATCATAGGTAAGTGTCAACTTTTTTCCTGGTTTTTGTGTTATCAGTGAAATTATTTTGTCTTTAGAACTCCCAGCTTATCCACCTTTTATTATCATTAAGTCTTCCATGTTTGGATATTCGGTCCACAGAAATCGCGTATGTCCATCTTCGGTGTTTGGCACATGTCTTCGTCAAAATTATGTCCACGTTAGTCTATGGGCACATGCCTTCAAGATTTTTATGGCCACCGCATGGTTCGTCGTTTTATGTCTTCCAGGTTCAGTAGTCGTTTTCAAATTTCTTCGTAAATGAGAATCAGGTTATGTCCATCACCTGATTGTGGACATAATCCCATTTGTTCGATTTATGTCCACATAGTATAAATATGTCCACCTTAGAACATGTCATTATTTTGTTTTCATTTTAATAGCAGTATGTCCATCATAGCTAATGGACAATTATTTTGTCTTCAGATGTATGTCCATCATAGCTAATGGTCAATTCTTCCACGTTTGGATTTTCGTTCCATTGTCAAACATATTTTTTGGGTTCATAAGAATCACGTCTTGCCCATCTTCGGTTGTTGACATTAACTTTGACCCCGAAGCAAATTATGTCTACGACAGTTTGTGGACAGATGCATTCAAGATTTTCGCCCACTATATCAAATATGTGAACTTGTTTTAAAAATGAGTTTCTGAGTCTTCCATGCATAAAAATGAACTGAGTCTAAACATGAGTTTGTGAGTCAACAAGATTTCCTCGCACCCGACATTAAGTTTCCAGAGTTCACAATGGCACAACGAATTCCTCGTAGACATCAATTGCATATTTCATCCTGAGCGCATTGACTTCCTCATCACCCATGCCCGCCTGTGAAAGGCCTTGGGAATGGAGCTTTATGAACTTAGCAATTAGTGGCCCGCAGTCCCCAGTCTTATCGTTCTGCAAACCCTCCCCTCTCTCACAATTTCAACTTTCTTGGGGGTTTGTAAGGAGCCTTTCTCGTGTCTACAAAGTCGCATATTATCTTTGGCAGCAATTCCACTATTGGCTTCATTATTTTTGGTATTTTCCTATCCTCTGTATGTATGATCTTGGCCCTCCTGAGATTTATTCCAAGAGCAACCCAATGTTTTTTCCCCTAGTTTATTGGGGCGTAAACCATATCAACATTGTGAAACCATGCTAGGTTCCCTGCCCGGCTGGAGACTCGTCCCCGAACATAATTCCTAATGACACTGTTCCATTGGAATGCTTCTTTATGGCTTACCCTTTGGTAGCCCGTAATCGGTTTCCATCATATTTGTAAATCATGTACCTAATATTGTGACCCGTCGTTTCATCAATTCATCCTCATTTCTCCGCCAAACCACGTCTAGAAGGGCTTCCATGTGCTGCAATGTCAAAATGTTTTATTAATCTGATCATGGCCCATCTTGTAGGACTGTTTTTTTCCAACATCTCAATTGTAACTTACCTGGCTGTCAATATGACCTTTGGGTGAGTATATTTCCTTAAAGAATGTGTTCATCACTCTATGCCCATTCACAACGAACTCCCTGTATCATTGTTTACAAATCTTAGGTTTTATATTATTAACAACACTTCATTTTTAAAACAATTGTCTCCTTATTTATGTCAACATATCGTTCATATTATACCTTCTGCGATGCCCTGCCAACTTTGTGTTGAATCTTTTCTGATTTTCTCTGTCAATACCCAGCAAATTCCTCATCTCTGTTGACGTTGTTCTGGGGGAAGTCTCTTTTTTCTTGCGTGGTGCGTTGTACCCATACCACGTTGGATTCCTCCTTATGCCCTTAGCTCGAATCTCTGACTCGGTTGGTTCAACTTTAATCCTTTTACTCCCTCTCTTACCATGCCTTTCCTGGAATTCGTGTACATTTTGTATACAGGTAGTTTACTAACCTTTCCTAGAATTGGTGTACATAATATTCTCCTGCCAAGCTTTCACATGGAAACAAAGCTATCAGGCATTCATGCTTACTATTGTATATCCCTATTGTGCGGAATGCCACATGTACCTCATCATCCATTGGTATTACGTCTTCATCTGCTTTGTTCATTCCTTCACAACTAGAAATTGGTTTCTCTTCTACCAGCTCCCCACCTCCATAAGTCCCAGCGCTGTCTCTTGCTTTTTGCTCGTCCTATTCAGGTGCTCTTCATACTTGTTATATGAACAACACCCAGATTATAACCAAATGTTTTGATTTTTACCTCTTCAATGGTGAGTGCATCTGCTGAACTTGTGAGTGTTGGCTTATCATTTCTTTCTGCACTGCTTTCCACCACGTGTGCCTCAGAATCCCCATGCTGCTCCTATTCCTGCTTTTCTTCATCATTGCCATAGTTTACACTATCATTACCTTCATCCTCCTCTTCTGAACCCTAAACAAATTAACCAAAAACAACAAGTTATGTAGTTGGGCACGCCCCTTCAGCTTGGTTCTGATGTTTGAAATTAAAACATTGGCCCTGCTTTCATTGTTCATCATGTCTTATTTCATATTTTTGCTTACCCCTTTCGTGCTTTTTGTTCCACTGCTTTCTGAGCTCAAACTCTCCACCGATATTGGAATCTATGTTCCCAACAACAGTCTTAATTAATAAGCTTCTGTTAGTGTTAACTCTCTGATAAGTTTCTATGTTAAATCTTTCGTTCTTACCTTATCTTCCATGTTTGTGTTTTCTTTCTTCGGTCCTTCCTCTGTACCATCTGCTCCCTCTTTCAGTGTTTTTTCCTTCATATTGTCCCTACTGGGTGTGGTCTCCCCTCCCTCATCCTCTGCATGTTGAACATCCGCTCCATCCCAATGTTCTTCTAATCCAACCCTACCATCTGCACATGCTTGTTGCACGCTGTTCAGAATTCCCGTGAGGTTGATCCCGTAGTTAGTCCATTGTGTCTTCTCCGCCCTGTCCGCATGCCCTTGATTTTGGGCTTTTTTTTTTTTATGATTCTCCTAGTCCCATACTTCTCTTCTCTCTGATTGCTTTCAGCAGGTCATCATATAACTCCTGTTTCAATATGCTTCTCTCCATTTCGAGAAGTCGCCCAATTTTGACTGTGTGTTCGTTGTTTCTCCTATCTATCTCCTCAAGTAGTTCTTTTTCATTCCACGTACAGCCATCCCCTTCACTCCTATCTCTCTTGGATGTTTGTTCCACTTTTTCTTTTCCCCTTTTTCCTCACAAACTCTGTATTTGTGTTTTTTTTGTTTTTTTACTCCCTCCTTCTGTTCCATCTTCCATTTTTAAAGCTATCGCCTCCGTTATATGTGGTAGATTGGCCAGTCCACCCTGCCAGTCTTCATTACAAAACTTGCGTTCTATAGAAATTTGAGACCAAATGTAACCAACTCGTGCATCCTCTTCCTCACCAGGTCAGCTGAAATCTACCCTTTGTACTGGAAATCCCTTCTCCAAAATGCTTCTTACCTTCAGCTGCCTAATAACCATTCTTGTCAGTTAGTTTATTTTTTGGCATTTCCACTCCATTTAAAAACAATAAGCTCAGGTGTCTTACATTTGGATTCCTCTCAACCTGTAATATGTTTGCGTTGTGGTATGTCCTCAGTTTTTTCATTTCCCCCGGATGAGTCATGAAGTCTGCGCCCTCATTTTTGGTTGGCAGCAATTTCTCAAGCATAGGGATGCTGTTTATGATTAATAGCTGGATGGCTAGTGTAAACTCGTGCGTGGTTGTGTGGGATTGAGACAGCTTCTCAACAAGTGCCTCAGGTGTTTATTCATGGGCCCAACTTGTACCATTTCTAAGGTTCGTTCAAATGACTTTCTCCCCCGTGGGTATTCGACAAAAGTATTCAAATCCTTGAGCTTCCCTACGACCTTTCTACAAACTCGACCATCGGATGTTCAACAAGTCAAAATTCCGTCCACCAGAACTATGAGTTACAGCCGTAGCCTACGCTCCCCACCCATTCTCTCAGGCTCAGGCTTTGTCTTGTCCTTTTTTAGGATTTTCACAATATCCTTTATCGTGTATTTCTGTTTTGGGCCTACAAGTCTGTACCAGTAATCGTCTTCCTCTTCAGATGTCTCCTTGTCGATATCTATTTGATCTTTAATTGGGTAAGGATGACAATTAAGGCCTGTAAGTAGTGCAAATTCTCATAATATAAATCGCATTGGATGCCCACCATAGATAAACCACAGCTCATGTTTTTTACGTGTTACTAATGACCGGCATAAGAACTGATGGATCAGTTTCCTAGACAAGGCACATTTACGTCTAGGAAGCATCAACATTCCAGCAAAACAACTATTCTTTAGCCACTCTAATTCTGATGTCCCATTTAAGATTTCAACAATCTCCACCATATATGTCATCGTTGAGTACGAGTTGATACGCCCCTTCAATGGGTATCGATCTATAGCAAACAATCGAGGTGGGAGATTCTGTGTTTTTGTTCTCAGTATCGTATTCCCAAATGAATCTACGCTGGTTTCACCTTGCTCACTCATGCTTTTTACTGTCGGATTTGCTGATTGAACCGTGTTCAAACATACATTATGTCACCCATACTCAAAATAACTCCAATTTTGCATAAATACTACCATAAAATGAGGGACAACCCTATCTTTCCTATAGCTAACAATAATTCTTTCATCAATGTCATGACAGCCTAATCTGAAACCATGTTCATCTTCCGTGGACATAACGCTTCAACCCCAAACATACTAAATTTGTCCACTGTCGGTTTTATGCCCCCGGACCCAGTTATTACTTCCTTCCCGCGCCCCCATTTGTTTTCAAGCTTTGCTAAATGTACTCTTTTTTTGTTCATGCCTCTTATTTTTTCTCATTCATACTCCATATTTTAATTTATTAAACTTACATAATCGGAGATCTGGGGTTCGTCTGCCTTTTGCCTGTCTCTGGTTCTCCGGTGTTCCCCCCCCCCGTCCGTGTTAGCCTGCACAAATCACAGCCGTATTCGAAATGCCCATGATTTTAATTGATGTTTTTCCATTTTCGGCCCTCCCTCTATATCGCAGTATTACCTTTCTTCTTCTGATGATATCCTTTCAAAGCTCCTACGTCTATCCCCATTTTACTTTTAGCTTCTTGTTTTTGGCATGGCCCCTCCGTGTCGTTTTCCCTCCTTGCCCTGTTTCATATCAAAATAACTTAGCCATCCATCCCCGTTTTTTTCCCTTGTTTGAATCTTTCTTGTTACTATCTGTCCGTATGTCCTTCCAAAATCTCGGATACCATCCCTATTGTTATACCCGCCTCTGAGTTTCTCTTCTCGCCTTCACAACCGATGTCATCGCCTGCCATAGCAATTCTACAAAAACCCTTCTCGCCTTCACCACCTATGTCATCGCCTGCCATATCAACTCTAAAAAAACCCTAGATTTTGTCGATTTGAGATTAGACTTCTTTCCTCATAAAAGTCTTTTCCAATGTCCGATGCTCAAATTCAGAGCAATTTCTCTCTGAGGGTAAAAGTGTCTTTTTGCACGTTCTACAGTTCAATCTACAATAGAATGTGACATTTTTTGAACATCTGCCTCGATATGGCATTTCATGGAAAAAAAATTAAAAATATGGCATTTTAGTATAGAAACCCTAGTTTTAATTTACTTATTATTATTATGTTAAATTTAAGAAAACATTACGGCTAATGCCAAAAAAATTTCCTTGACTTCCAAAAATGTCAAAACCCCTCTTTGACTTCGAAAAATGCCATAACGCACTGTGGGCTGGAAACTAAAAAGACATAATTACCTTTCTGTAAAATGGCAAGCATAATGCTGTATATTTTTTCGAAAGATATTTTTTTCTTTTTTCTATTTTAGATCTCTCAGTTATCTCTCTAGAGCTTCCACTTCCTCTTTAATGGTGGAAAGAAAACCCTAGATCTCCCCTTTCATCTTCTCTACTTACACTCATTTCTCTCCCAAAAACTGTGAGAATGAAGAAATTTTCAAGATTCTTTCTCTCTGTAACAACTCTTTTCTTTTTCTCCTCGTTGTCTCTGTCATTTCAAGTTTCACCATCTCAGTCTTTGTACAGAAAAATTCATCAGCTCATAAGCTTCAAAAACGTTTTTCCTGACAAGAATCTTCTCCTAGAGTGGTCTTCCAACAAAAACTCGTGTACGTTTGATGGCGTTACTTGCAGAGACAACAAGGTTACTTCGCTTAATCTTAGTTCCACGCCTCTTAATGTTGGATTCAGTGTCGTGGCTTCATCTCTCATGTTTCTCAACGGGCTGTAGATTTACGTATGGGGCATTGTAATTCTGTCTAATTTGGGAATTTGTTCGCAGCCGCTACAACACGCCTGGTGAGTTCAGCGAGATTCTAAAGCTGTAATTTCACGACAATTAGGTTTTTCAGTGTTATGAATTCGGAATAATTTTGTTCGTGGACATAAAAACAGATTGTGGACATATATTAGCTCGTAGACATAAAACAGATTGTGAACATAAATTTGTTTGGGACATAACTTTGCTCGTAAAGATAACTTAGCTTGTGGACATATATTAACTTATGGACATAAATTAGCTTGTGAACATACAGATTGTGGACATAAATTTTCTCGTAGACATAAAAATAGATTAAGGACATAAATTTGCTTAGGACATAACTTTGCTCGTGGACATAACTTAGCTCGTTGACATAAATTAACTTATGGACATAAATTAGCTTGCGAACATACATATCTTGGACATAAACTGCTCGTGGACATAAAAACATATTTGTGGACATAAATTTGTTTGTGTACATAAAACAAATTATGGACATAACGTAGCTCGTGAACATAAATTAGATTGGAAACGTACAAATTATGGCCATAAATTTGCTTGTGTACATAAATTTCATTGTGGGCTGAAAACCAGATTGTGGACATAACGTAACTCGTGGACATAATTATCTCATAGACATAATTTAATTCGTAGACATACAGATAGTGGATATGTTCAAGAAATGGTAAATATGTCCTCAATGCGGAAAAATAATGCAAAGGCATTTTTGTGATATCGCTCTCCAAACAATCCATACGATAGCGATAATGGTATGTCCATAATTGTAAATATGTCCACGAATATGTTTGGAAATAAATATTTATGAATATAAATTTGTTTGTGGACATAAAATATTTAGCATGTCTTGAAAAAGACTAAAATGCCCTTACAAAATGGACTGAGTGAAATTTATTCGCTAGAGTCTTCAGAAAACCAATAAAAATAAAAAAAATAAATAACAGAGTATTAGGAATTCAAAAGCAGAGCTTTTTGTGTACTTTCGTTGATCCTTTTCATAATTAGGTTAAAATATTTTTGCTATATTAAATTGATGAAGGTGAAGATCAACCCTAAAAACTCTGCAATCGAAAGAACGAAAACAATATGATTCTGATTTTTGGGAAGAGAAACAAAGAAGAAGGCTTTCATACTTCTTTTATTGTGTTTCTTGTTTACTTTTCCTCCCATGCTTTCTCGAAATTCTCCTAAAGAGATAAAACCATCAAAAGCGCTTTACTTCTTTATGTAATAATTGAACCTTATCTGCTTTTTAAGTCATTACGTTGAGCTTCACAACTTCTTTTTATTTCGCAATTTTTTCTTTTCATCTTCAAATTAGGGTTTTTCCACTCAATTTCCCCTCCATAGATCGAGTATTCCTCTACCATTACACAATTTCTGAATTGGGTTTTTCTGAGTTTTTCAGTCTTTCAGAAAAAACTTTTGTTTTTATCCGAAATTTGACCTTAAATCCTTGGAAAAATTTGGTCCGATTTTGTTTGCATCGATTCAATTTTGTCGGCTCTATTTTTAGTTACTTGATCTGAGAAACAACTAGTAACGAAGAACCTGTGCTTTTTGGTACATCGATTATCCCATGGCCGGCATGGATGAAAAGATACCACTTACCTGAATCTGAATTTAGGAGAAACAAAAAATTTTGGTGGACAATATCCCTTTACGATGGACATCAAAATGTTTCGAATCGTGGATATGTTTTTCACTTCGTGGACATGTTAAATTTGGTGGACAATATATATTTACGATGGACATAAAAATGTTTCGAGTTGTGGACATGTTTTGCACTTTGTGGACATGTTTTCCACGTCGTGGACATGTTAGCCACTTCGCGGACATGTTAACCACTTCGTGGACATATTTACCACTGCGTAGACATTTTCTCAACATCACGAAATTGCTACTGCTTCTTCTCATTCTTTCCTTGTCGAAACGCCCCAATAGACACAAACGCAGCTGCAGACGCAAACCCAACTTTATGTCCACGAGCAACTTTATGTCTACGAGCAAATTTATGTCCACAAGCTAATTTATGTTCACGAGCCAAATTATGTCCATGAGCAGTTGTGTCCACGAGTAAATTTATGTACACAATCTGTTTTTATTTCCACGAACATGTCCACAAACAAATTTATGTCCACAATCGGTTTTTATGTCCTCGAGTAAATTTATGTCCACGACCAAATTGTCCACAATCTGATTGTTCTTCTTCACATCAATTAATTTCCTCCCCTGCCATTTCCACCGCAGAAACCCTAGATTGGCCCGATTTTCAAATTCTCTGTCCAACGATATTGTTATCGTTTTCATTTTCTGCCTATATTTATGTCATCGTTCTCCGGTAATTGGTTTACATGGGCAGACACAAGCTGGAATTGGATACAGAACGAAGTATGTTGAGACATTGTGCGAACGTTGAACGGAAAGTCTCGGCGACAGTGTTGTAGTCTGAGAACAAGTTTGTGGTTTTGTTGAAATTGAAGATGGATGATGAAATTAGGGCTTGTGGGTTTGAGTTTGGTGTTGAAAAGCCAAGTTTGGGTTGATTCAGTGATGGGTTCAAGTTGTGGTATCAATCATGGGAATTCGGAGATGCCATCAAAAAAAGCCAAGTTTTGGTTCAAAAGAATGATTGATTTTTGAGTTAATTAAGAGAAATGCCACTAAATCAAAACCACTTTAAGAAAAGTGTAAAGAAGAGAAGGAGGAAGGAGAGAGAAGAGAAAGAGAAACGTGAAAAATGGTTATTGAAAGAGAAACCTGAAAAAAGAGTTTCGATTAGACAAAAAAAAATTTATTATTATTATTTTTTTTGAACAAATAGTGAGAGAGAAAAAAGAAAAAGAGTGGAAAAATTTTGTTTTTATCGTGTAGAAGATTTCTTTTTGGTATTTGTTGTACAGTAGTTTATAACATATCTCGAGGGTTTTACAAATTGTGACATTCCGCGAAAGTTTTTAAATTTTTTTGGCATTTTTTGTAAAATTCTCTAAATTTAATTGATAAAAATGATATAATTTTGTTAACAGTGTGTACCTTTTTTTAATTTTAAAATTTAGTGTTGTTTAGAAGATTTTTATTAGAATCTGTTATTACATTCTAATATACTTTGACTAAGATGTTGTGATCCTTAAATTGCATACCATATAAAAGTCACGTGGACGGAAGCAAACGTTTCTCATTGGATGAAACACATCACCCACTTCAATGGCACGACACAATTACACTAAAATTTGACGAATAAAATTTTTTTTTTTTTTTTTTTTAAAACGGGTAGGGAGAAAAACAAAACGCACCGCGTCGGTCGTGCTGCAACGCTTCTTCTTACCTGTAGCCTCCTTTCTCCTCCCTCGCAAATTTATTACTCACGGATCTCTCTGACTCAAGCCGTTTCACACACTTCCTTCGACGACTCTCTACGTCTCTCTCCCGTGTTTGATTACGAATATTGCTAATCTCTCCTTAATCCTTCTCCGGTCTCCGAATTCGTGGTAGATCTGTTTTGGGATCGTATTTAGATAATGCACGAGAATGATGATCTTCCCCAGGATTCGGTTGATTCTATAGCTGATGGGGTTGACAATGATGACGAGTCTAATGGGCAAGAACAGCTTGATCCTGACCTGGTGAGATTTCTAATTTACCATGCTCTACTTCTCTGAATCGTGCCGTTGTGGTTTGAATTCCTATGCTGAAATTGGGGTAGTATTTGCAGGGAACAGCTTTCGTTGATAGTAAGGAAGATATGTTTGTTGATGCTCCTGAAGAGTTGAATTTTGATACACCAAGCAAGGAAGCTCTGACGACAGATGATGATGATGATGATGATAATGGGGAGCTTGTTGGAAATCAATTCAATGTTTGTGATTTTATGATACTTTTCTAAGTTTGAGTTTAATTTCCCCAAAGATCTTTGTTTTGTTTATTTTATGTTTGTTTTCTACATACAGAATGAGAAGGAAGGTGATTGGGAGAAGGAACTTGCAGGGCTGCAGGAGCAGTTTAAGCTGTTGACTGGTGAGAATGATTTGAAAGATGAAGATGGGAACACTACTGTGGAAATTGTCAGTCGGTTCTCAAAGTTTCTAAAAACTGCCAAGGAAGAGCGTATTCAGCATGAGGATGCACTCAGGGCGCTTCACGAGGTTATCAGCGGGAAGGACGCTGAGATTACTGATCTCACCACAAAGATTTCAGAGCTTTCTTCGTCACATTCAGTTTCTGAACTGGGTCATCAGGCACAGAACGAGGAGCAACTAGAGGCTGCAACAGATAGGATCATGATTTCTTTGAGTAATGTATTTGGGCAGGAGGAGCTGCAGTATGGTTCTTCTATCTCTGAAAAGCTTGCTCATCTGGAGAACCGAGTTTCCTTTTTAGGTGCAAAGTATACTGAATTTTACTACGGTGCTGATCAATTAAGGAAGTGTTTGTCTAGTGATGGGTTGGATCTTAGTTTCCAAGAGGATTTTGGTTCAGCTCTCGGTGCTGCTTGTTCTGAGTTACTTGAGCTCAAACAGAAGGAAGCAGCCCTGTTTGAAAGACTTAGTCATATAGAAGATGAAAATAGGAAATTTGTTGAACAAGTGAACAGAGATAAAGAAATGATTGAGTCAATGAGAACAGAATTTGGAGAAATGAAGGCAGAGCTTGAGCAAGAAAAGACAAAGTGTACTAACACAAAAGAAAAGCTCAGCTTGGCCGTAACAAGGGGGAAGGCGTTAGTTCAGAAACGGGATGCTCTGAATCATGAATTGTCTGAAAAAACCACAGAGCTTGCGAATAGGTTGACTGAATTACAAGAGAAGGAGATTGCCCTTGAAACTTCTGAATTAGTGAAGGGGCAGCTGGAACAATCGTTAGCCGAAAAGACAGATGAACTTGAGAAATGCTATGCTGAATTGAATGATAAGTCCGTATCCCTGGAAGCATATGAGCTAACAAAGAAAGAGTTGGAACAGTCTCTGGCTGAGAAAACAAAAGAACTTGAAGAGTGTTTGATTAAACTACAAGAGATGTCAACAGCATTGGATCAATCTGAACTCGACAAAGGCGAGTTAGCAAAATCCGATGCTATAGTTGCATCATATCAGGAAATGATATCGGTGAGGAACTCTATCATTGAAAATATTGAAACTATCCTGTCAAACATAGATACACCTGAAGAAGGTCAGTCTTTTGATATCATTGAAAAAGTTAGGTCATTTGCAGAAGAGAGGAAAGAGCTCACAAATGTTTCCCAGGAATACAGCAGACTAAAAGATTTGATCTTCTCCATTGACTTACCAGAGGAGATTTCCCAATCCAGCTTAGAAAGTCGCCTAGCCTGGCTTAGAGAATCTTTTCTCCAGGGAAAAGATGAAATAATTGCCTTGCAAAACCAGATCGAAAGTGTAAGCATGTCTCTTTCAGCAGAAATGGAGGAGAAAAATAACATTAGAAAAGAACTGGATAATTTAACTTTCAGTTTGAAAAAAATGGAGGAAACTGCAGAGCGAGGTTCTTTGGAGAGAGATGAAATTGTGAGGAGACTTGTGGAAATCTCTGGCTTGATGACAGAAGGAGCCGAAGATCATACTTCTTCAGCTATCAATTTACTTGTTGGTAGATCCTTCGACAAGATAGAAAAGCAAATCAGGGATTCTAGTGACAGTTCTTATGGCAACGAAGAAATATTTGAAGGCTTTCAAGGTCTCCTTTATGTGAGAGATCAAGAGTTGTCACTTTGTAAGGAAATGCTAGGAGAGGAAGTACTGGTTAGTTTGCAGGTAAGCAATCTCTCAAATGAGCTAAAAACCGCATCTCAAGAACTTGCTTTTGTGAAAGAAGAAAAAATTGCTTTGGAGAAAGATCTTGAGCGATCAGAGGAGAAATCTGCTTTACTCAGAGACAAACTTTCTATGGCTATCAAGAAAGGCAAGGGACTAGTCCAAGATAGGGAAAAGTGTAAAACTCAGTTGGATGAGAAAAATTCTGAAATCGAGAAGCTGTTGCTCGAGTTGCAGCAGCTAGGTGGTACGGTTGATGGCTACAAGAATCAGATAGATATGTTATCGAGAGACTTAGAGCGCACAAAAGAGATAGAGACTGAGCTTGTTGCTATTAAAGACGAAAGAGATCAACTCAAGCAATCCTTATCTCTAAATGACACGCTGTTGCAGAAAGTGATGAAATCAGTTGAAAGTATAGCTATCCCTGTTGATTTAGCATCTGAGGATCCTTCAGAAAAGATTGGCCGACTTGCTGGGTACTTCAAAGAAGTGCAGCTGGCGAGAGTAGAGGAACAAGAAGAACTAGAAAAAGTAATGGCAGAAGCCGATGCGTTAGCCAGTAAATTAGCAGAAACCCAGACAGCCCTGAAGTTGGTTGAGGATGCGTTGTCTACTGCAGAGGGTAACATCAATCAGCTTTCTGAGGAGAATAGAGAACTCCAAGCTGCCAAGGAAAATATTGAACTTGAGCTGCAAAAAGCAGTTGCACATGCCTCCTCTGTAGCTAGCGAACTGGATGAAGCTTTTGCAACCAAAAGCACACTTGAAGCTGCACTCATGCAGGCTGAAAGAAATATATCTGATATTATTAGTGAAAAGGAAGAGGCTCAAAGCAGAACTGCTACTGCAGAGATGGAGCTAGAGATGGTGCAACAAGAAGTTTCAGTTCAGAAGAACAAATTAACAGAAGCACATAGCACCATAAATTCACTTGAAGAAACACTTGCTCAGACAGAAAGCAACATGGATTCGCTGTCCAAACAAATCGAAGATGACAAAGTTCTGACTACAAATTTGAAGAATGAGTTAGAGAAGCTTAAAAATGAGGCAGAGTTTGAGCGTAGCAAGATGGCTGACGCTTCCTTGACAATAGGATCCCTTGAGGAGGCACTAATGAAGGCAGAGAATAATCTTTCTGCTTTACAAGGAGAAATGGTGAAAGCTGAAGTCGAGATATCAACTCTTAGTAGTAAACTTAATGTATGCATGGAAGAGTTAGCTGGATCAAGTGGAAACTCACAGATAAAATCTTTGGAGATTATTTCTCATCTTGATAATCTCCAGTTGCTACTGAAGGATGGAGGTCTAATTTCCAGGGTGAATGAATTCCTTGAAAGGAAATTCAAGAGCCTTAGAGACGTGGATGTCATTGCTAGAGATATCGTAAGAACATTTGGTGAGAAGGGTTTATTGGCAGGGGAAATGGACAACGCTGAGGTAACAGTAGTCTCAAACTTTACCAGATCAATCTTTCTTCTGTGTGTTAACTTTTTTCATATTAAATTTACAGTTGTCCTTCATCATTCCTGTTTTACGTATTTGATGGTTCCAAAGATGCATTACCTACGGATCTCCAATTTGTTATTTGCCAATGATGCACACATTAGTTAGAATCTGTTTTGGGTAGAAGTTGATTAATGGAGATATCATGATGAATTATTATTCTGTAAAACATTTATCAATAATAAATACATCTATTGTGCATGTGCGCATTTTGCAATATAGATGGGCCAGACTGAATTTTCTCTTAGCTAATTTTTTATTAGGCTGCTCTCTTGATAACGCTGTTTATGTTTTCAGGATGATTCAACTGTGGCAAAATCGTTGTTGAATGGCCTTGATGATTCAGTGAATACAGAGCTTGAGAATAGTCAAGGGAATGCAGCCGCTGAAGACGAAATTTCTTCATCTCTTAGGAAGATGGCAGAAGGGGTCAGGCTTAGAAACAAAATCCTCGAGACTAACTTTGAGGGTTTCTCAACTTCCATTGATACGCTCATTGCTGTGTTGATGCAAAACATAACAGCAGCTAGGGCTGATGTGATAAATGTATTGGGTCATAAGGAGTCCCTGAAAGAACAGGTGAAGAGTGCGGAAGATATTGTCCGCGAACAGGAGACCACTATATCTGCATTACAAAAAGATTTGTCATCTTTGATGTCTGCATGTGGTGCGGCTGCCAGGGAACTGCAGTTGGAAGTGAAAAATGACCTCTTAGAGTTGGTTCAGTTCCAAGAAAATGAGAACGGTGGTGTGATTGAATCAACTGAAGACCTACAGAAGCTTCATGTAAGTGAATGCGCCCAGAGAGTAATAGAATTATCTTCTGCCGCAGGGAAGGCATGTACTACTCTTAAACTCTTTGAGACAACAAATAATGCCGCTGCGGTAGTAATCCGAGATATGGAGAACAGACTAAAAGAAGCATCTGTAGCTCTAGAAAAGGTTGTGTTAGAAAGAGATCTAAACCAAACTAAGGTTTCAAGTTCTGAGGCCAAGGTGGAATCTATGGAAGAGCTTTGCCAAGATCTTAAACTTCAGTTGGAAAATCTCAGAGCAAAGGAAGAGATATGGCATGAAAAAGAAGTGGAACTGTCTACATTACATGATAAACTATTGGGTCAAGAGCAAGGTAATTTTTTTCTTTTGTTGTCTCTCATTTCTCTAAATCTTCTTAGCATGCTTACCACTTTACTGAAATGCCATGTGCTGTTGCTTCGAGTTGCAGAAGCAAAGGAAAATCTAATTCCAGCATCTGATATGCGTGCCCTTTTTGAAAAAATAAATGGTATTGAGGTGCCTTCAGTAGATCCATTCAATGGGTTAGGTCCACGGAGTCCATATGATGTAAAGAAGTTATTCGCGATTGTTGATAGTGTTACTGAGATGCAGCATCAGATAGACGTCTTATCATATGAACAAAAAGAGCTCAATTCCACCTTGGCAGAAAAGGATCTTGAAATTCAAGGTCTGAAGGAGGCGGCTGAAGCAGAGAGTACGACCGAGCTAGAGTTAGTGAAGGCAAAGACTGAACTGTCCAAGCTAATATCTGGTTTGGAAAAACTGCTGGGTATATTGGCGGGCAATGATCCTTTTGTAGACCCAAACTCTGAGTCATGGACACTCGTACAAGCACTAGAGAGAAAGATAACTTCCCTTCTCCTAGAATCAGAGAGTTCAAAATCAAGGGCCCAAGAACTTGTTTTAAAGTTGGCCGGTAGTGAAAAACTTGTCGATAAATTATCATTAAAAGTCAAAGAATTTGAAGATAAACTTCAAAGCAAAGCAATTCAGCCTGATATCGTTCACGAAAGAAGCATCTTCGAAGCACCTTCTACCTCAGAGATATCCGAGATTGAGGACAAGGTAATATTTTATCTTGTGCTATTTCAGCTTATTCCTTCACCCTTGTCTTGTTCAGTCTATCCGCAGCTAAGTTATGATCTTAAACTATAAAATGTAGCTGCTATTTTGTTTAGTGATATATTAGAAGTAATGATTTAGCTTTGATCTCTTGCTATGTTTTGATCTCCAAGCTTTGACTGAACCCATTTTGTGCTCAGGGAGCGTTGGGAAAAAAGTCAATATCACCTGTGCCTACAGCAGCGCAAGTGAGAACAGTGAGGAAGGGGTCGACGGATCATCTTTCTATCAACATAGATTCAGAGTCCGAGCATCTGATGAACCACAACGAAACAGATGAAGATAAAGGTCAGGACTCAGGCGTCTACATATATATCTCGGTTATTGCTTAAAGTATGATATGAACCTCTCAGTTGACTCATATTAAACACATAAATATTCCTTGCAGGCCATGTTTTCAAATCTCTCAACATGTCTGGTCTTATTCCAACGCAAGGAAAGATGATAGCAGATCGGGTTGATGGAATATGGTAAAACACTCACCAATATCAAAATGATCTGAAAGTGCTCCGGAATTGTTTTATCTTATTTGAGTGCTGGGTTTGATTTCTGCAATGCAGGGTCTCAGGTGGAAGAGTATTAATGAGCCGTCCTCAAGCAAGGCTTGGCGTTATGGTATACAGTCTTTTATTGCATCTGTGGCTCCTAGCCTCTATCTTGTAACAAGACTGGTGACACTTAGGTCTCTCACATAAAACTACACACAAAAGAAACACATAAATTACTGTCTCTCCTCTCTCTTCTCTATTCTTCCCATTCTTTGTCGACCCGCGTAAGCAGAGAATGATAGGTGTCGTCTTGTATATATAACCTGAATAATGTCTCGATTATCTGCGAGCTTTTTCATCTTAGTTCTTCAGTTTCTTAGTCCTAGAATGTTCTGTTAGGACTCCGAAATGGAGCAGTACGTTATTACAGTTGAGTTTGTTTGTTTCTCAAAGTTTTTCAGAAAAGTGAAACATCTGTTCCATGACTTAACAAGTTTTGTGTCGGCAACGACTTTTAAGTTTGAATGACTGTAAAAAGTATTTTGAGAAGGTCTCTAATGCGATATTATAATCTCATCTAACGAAACCAAACATTTCGACTCTTTAATAGCCTTTTATTTACTTCGACTGATTGCTCATACCTACCGCTCATTAACTATGTTCTCTATTCCCAAGAATTGAGCTTTGGTATTGACGTATTCTCAAGCTTTGCCTCTATAGCCAAAAGCAAGAAATATAAATTAATTTGCTCTAACCAGAAAAGCTTGTCTTTATACTAAATAGAGGTAAAAAAGTACATATTGTTGTTTGCATCTACGATGGAACAAAACTAGCATCGAATTAAATTGATGAAAAGGAAAACCTCAAAGATATATTTGAAAGAGTTTGATTTGAACGGTCGATTTAGTTGGACAAAATGAGCTAAAATAGCTAAACAATATAATAACGTGTTGATTTTGAAAATCTGCCATGGAACTAATTCATCAAAATTTAACACCAAAAAAGAGTGTCCACCAATTGATTGCATAGTCCTTTTTTAGTGAATGAAATGTCCCAACCTCAACCTACTAATTTCCTTAAAGAATCATATTCTTCCTGTTGTGTATTTGAATTTTGAGTACACACTGACTTTTTTTAATTAGATTTTATTTCCTTTTTAATGAAATACAGTCACTTATCCTAAATAGTATGATGACTTGGTCTTTCTGGCAAGCTAAACTTTATTGTCAGTTTAACTCATTTTGTGTATAGTAATTAAGATTTGAGCAAAGAAAAATAAATTATCTTTGATGGATAAATTATTTGGCCCAAAACTAGAATCGAATTAAATGGATGAAAAGAAAGACCTGAAAGTGATTTTGAAATTTGATTTGAACGGTCGATTTAGTCTGACAAAAAGAGTTAACATTTGCTTAGCAATATTAAAACGTGATTAATGGTTTAAAATTTCTTCTCGGAAAGAGTTAACATTTGCTTAGCAAGATGCCGCTTCTTCTCACACTCTTTAGTATTCTATATTTAACTTGTTGGCTTCTGAATTTTTTTTTTAATTGTTCATACTTGTATGCGTCATCCATACTATTGTAGATGTACACAAGACTCTATTTCTATATGTATATTTCTTGTATCAAGAGTCACATCTTCTAAGTTCCTTTTCTATAACTAAAATTTTATTAAAAAGAAAATAAAAACTTTATTAATGTCGAAAATCTCCCATGGAACCAAATCATTAAATTTAACATGAAGAACTGTCCACAAATTGAAGGCAAAGTCTTTTTGAGTGAAAAAGTATCTCAATCCCAGCAAATGACCGATCCATAGATAATGAAGTTCCAAACCAAATTAAAAGTTGTTACCGTTCAAAATTGTAATGATATTAATTATAGAAAATTAACTTTAATTAAAAATATTAACTAATTTAAAGATAAATTACTTTCATTACAACTGTATTAATACATTATAGTTACTAAAAATTTAAACAAGACAAATTAAATACGTTAACAAAAATTAAACAAACAATAAGAAAAAGGTAAGCAAAACATAAGCAAAAAAAAAAAAAAAACAATAGCCAAAAATGTAAATTTAAGATTCAAATTTGAGACACTAAAACAAAGGTGGATGATTATTAATAACTAACTATACCAAAAAATGTAACAAAACAAAATATTATAAAAGCATCCAAAATTTTAATGGTATAGTCTATATGCCTTGTGTCACGGATGAGACCTTACCCAACCTACCAAGTACCCATCTCCCTAAAGAATCATATTCTTCCTTTTGTGTTTCATATTTTTAAGACGATCACTTATCCTAAATAGTATGTTGATCTGGCCTTTTCTTCTAAGCTAGAATCTATTGTAAATTCACTCATTTTGTGTAAAGTAATTAAGTTTAAGCAAAAAAAGATAGTAATAAATAAATCTCTCTCTCTCTCTCAACTCGAATTTTCCTACATAAAGAGTTAGTTAGCTCCAAGCCAAAATCACATGACAAACAATCAGCAAACAAATAAAGGAAAAAAAGAGGAAAGCAAGTTAAAGCAGAACATGCAAAGAGCATGCATCTATGAGAGTCAGCCATGGCACCTCCATGTCGTATGCTTCATAGGCTTTCTCTCTCTCCTTAGACTATTCTTGCCTCTCCTGAAATGGTTCATCACAAGATTCCTCCTCACAAACCCCAAGCGGCTCAAGAGTTACGGTTCGTGGGCTATGGTCACTGGAGCCACTGAGGGAATCGGACACGCCTTTGCTCACGAGCTGGCCAAACACGGCCTTAACCTCATCCTAGTCAGCAGAAACCCTTCGAAGCTTGAATCTGTTTCTGATGATTTTCGACAAGAGTTTCCCCACATCAATATCAAGATCATTCCATTTGACTTCTCCTCTGGTAATCCCTAATAGTAAATGCACTTCTTACTTTTGGTCAATCCTCTAGAACTAGTCTATATATATATATATAGGTATTGACTTAATTTTTGTGTGTGCGCGCGTATAAATACTAGTACATGATTGTAATTTTGAATTAATATTCTTGCTTCAACAACCAAGGTAAATATACCATTACTCAATGTGAATAATTCCAAATAGTACATAGTTACACTTATTATATAATGCGTGTGCGTTGAAATTTAAAAAAAAAAAAAAAAGTACACAATTACACCTATTATTTGTGTTTGTAAGAATGCAAAAATATCGAATTTTTTTATAGTATTGCCGAAAAACAATACATGCAGTTTCCAATATTAAACTTAAAAATTATATATTTTCAAATTATCTTTTTTAATTGTTTCTAATTATATCTACAAACTCTTTCTCAATGAGAGAAGTTTTATTATATTGAAAGTAAAAACAGAAACATTTAATTTCTTGAACGTATTTTTCTTTTTGTTGATTACTGTATAAATAATTCATGTGTATTTTGAACTCTCTTTTTTTTCCAGTTTACCTAGTACTTTGTTGTTGTTGATGCATATTTGTTACGTCAAGTGGTGAACTTAAATTATAAGCTATTTTCCGTCTACAAAAATATACGTAGTTCTCAAGAAATGTAGCTTATATAGTTTATATAGGAATATAAAAGATGTTGAAAAAATTGTGCAGAAGGAGGATATGGAGCAATCGAAGAAGGGATCAAAGACGTTGAAGTTGGGATTCTGATAAACAATGTTGGGATAACTTACCCACGAGCTATGTTCTTCCACGAGGTTGACCAACTCACATGGACCAAAATCCTGAGGGTTAATCTTGAAGCAACCACATGGGTCACACGATCTCTTATCGGACCAATGCTTCACCGCCGACGAGGAGCCATTGTCAATATTAGCTCCGGCGCCGCCGTTGTTGTCCCTTCTCATCCTCTCTACGCCATCTATGCCGCAACCAAAGCGTAAAGACTTACCACTTTTACTTTTAATTTACCTTTTCTTTTTCTGTTTAAATGCATGCACATATTATACATAAATATATATATACTGACCAACAGGACCGTGAATAATATTTTTGAGGTCATAAGAAAAATGTTAATGGAACATTAATATATAAAATATTTAAAATTATGTTACTAAGTCATTTAAAACAGAAATTATATTTTACTAAGATAAACATAATTTTTTGTATATTTCATAAAAAAATATAATCTTTAAAAACATTTCTTTTGACAAGGAATAAGTAATAAAATGACTATAAATATTTTTATTTTGAACTTCAGCTATATTTACTTTAGTAATTCTTTCTAGTTTCTACTTTGATTTCTCAATTCAATAAAGGTCCGCCATAAAATTAAATATTGGTGAGTTGCATAATTGTTAGATAAGGTTTCCATTCCGATCTTTCTTTTTCTTGGTAGTTGTATAATAAATACGAAAAAAAGCTTATCAGCACTTTTGTGGAGCTTGACTATCCAAAATTGTAAATTCCAATTCACGTGATGTATATCTCCCTCGATTAGGACACGTGACTCTCTTATTTATTACTCCAGTTAGGTGGATGGATGCTTAAAAGTAATTAATGAAGTATAATCACACGAGAGTGTTGTTGTTTGTAAAAATGACAACTAACATTTTTAATTTGAAAGCAATATAAAGTATTTTGCCTTTTCATTGCACTAAAACATAATATTTCCATATCATTTTAGAATTTAAAATATATTTCAGAATAAATATCGTTTTAGGTTTTCAATACAGATATTTAAAAAATTCGAGTTTTATCTTCACTATTTCAATGTTTTGACCAATGAAATTTTTTATAAAATGTATTAGTGAAGAGTAAAACAAAAAAAATAATTGTTTTATTAATTTATGTAAAAAACCTTAAACGATATTTAAATTGAAACGGAGGAATCGATCATTATTTAAAAAGTTTTATCTAACAGATTGTAACATTAACAAATCTCTAAACACATGAACGTGTATGCAGTTATGTTGATGCACTATCAAGATCCTTACATGTGGAATATAAGCAGTTTGGTATTGATGTCCAATGCCAGGTACATTTTTCTTTATTTCTTTAAAGACTGTCCAATATATGTATTATATATATCATATTTTCGTGCTCCCCCAGGTAACGCGTAAAAGAAATAATGTTATAATACACGTACGTGTCTAAAACAAATGGACAGGTGCCGTTATACGTGGCAACGAGGATGGTGTCAGAAGTAGCAGCTATAGATAAACCAAGCTTCTTTGTACCGTTGCCGGAAGTCTACGCAAAAGCAGCGGTGGAGCAGATCGGAATTGGATCACGTTGCTCGCCGTTTTGGGCTCATTCCCTTCAGTGGTTTCTTGTCGGACTTGTGCCGGATAACCTCCTTGATAATTGGCGTCTCTCTATCGGACTTCGCAGAAGAAGTTTAACTTAATTTGCTCATCATCATATTTCAAGTTTTCACATATATTTACTAAAAACTTTTTCTCTTGGGTTATGCAGTAACTAATAATGCTAACTTTTGCTCTAGAGCACAAGTGGCTACTCCACTCCACGGTTTGACCCTTTTTTTCCTTTCGTTTCGTGGGATAATTGGATAAGTATATGGCCCATTGGCCTGACAAAAAAACAATACTAAACATATATTAAGATATACTTGATACCCAAGTAAAAAGGAAATTATATGTATATTTGTTTTTTTAAAATTAGATTTCCTTTTAATTAGATAATTTTCTTCTGCAGGATTTCATCTTGTATAAATATAATAAGTTAACTCTAAAATAAACATCATAAAAATTTGTTGTCAAACGCGCTTCTTCTTTTTGCAAGAAAACCCTAGAGAAAACCTAGAAACCTTTCCCTCCGTTCGTTCTAGCATCCGCCATGGTTCTTGAGGCTGAGATCCGCGCATTACAGCTTGCTTCGGCAGATGAAAACAATGGTGTTTTCGTTTCAGCAGATCATAACTCAGATGAAGTAGTGAAATTGGATGAAGCAGCAGAAGACTTGAAAAAGTATGAGAAGGAAGCAAAATAGAAAAAATAGAGAAAGCTGGTATATGGCATATATAATGGATACCAATGAAGAAGAGAGGCTCAAGGGTATAACAATTGACATTTGGAAGGGCTTACTTTGAAACTCAGAGCACTAGATTTACCATCTTAGATGCTCCAGGGCACAAAAGTTACGTACGTCAGATGATTAGTGGAGCATCTCAAGCGGATATTGGTGTGCTGATGATTTCAGCTCGAAAAGGTGAATTTGAGACGGGATATGAGAAGGCTGGACAGACACGTGAACATGTTCAACTTGCCAAAACATTGGGTGTGTCAAAGCTGATTGTTTTTGTGAACAAGATGGATGATCCAACTGCGAACTGGTCGAAAGAGAGGTATGATGAAATAGAAATAAAAGTTGGTACCGTTTCTGAAATCATGTGGCTGCAACACAAAGAAAGATGTTGTCTTCTTGCCTATATCTGGTCTCATTGGAATAAATATGAACACAAGGATGGATCACAACGTGTGTCCTTGGTGGAGCCCTAGGTTTTGTGAAGTCCTTGATTCTATTGAAATATCGCCACGGGATCATAATGGTCCATTCAGGAGGCCTATTGCTGATAAGTTCAAAGAAATGGGAACTGTTGTTATGGGAAAAGCAGAATCTGATAATCCAAATTGATCCCAAGACAAGGAACCCCGTGAAAAAGAAAGTTATAAGAATCCAAATTACAAACTCAATTTGTATTGAAAAATTTGCGGATTTCCCTCAACTTGGAAGATTCACTCTACGAACTGGTGGGAAAACAATTGCTGTTGGAATAGTGACTGAGCTCCCAGGTGCTGCCTCAAGCGCAATTGATCCAAATTTTGTAAGAAAAAAAGTAGGAGACGGCTTTCGGGTTGCACCAAGAGTAAGATTAGGACAATGCTTCAGGAATAATTCTGACTAAAAAAACTAGGTTAGCTTGATATTTAAAGGCTAGAGAGAGAGAGTTATGAACATGAGTGAGAGTTTTTTTTCTTTTTCTTTCAAGTTAAATTTACTATTGCTACCACTACCTTCCTTATTGGTTGATGAGTCTGTTTTTCCGGCTATTTGGTGATTGCTTTTTTATAGTTGAGGAAACACTATTTGTTCAATTTTTTTTTGTTAAGAGTCTTAAGACCTTCAGATTACATAACATGAACTTTAAAATAAATGATATTTATGCGGTATGATGTTAAGATGATAACATTGGTTCATATAAACCATAGAAAACTAAAGAAAAAGTGTCATGGGAACATTTAATCTCAATTCTATCATAATTTCATCTCAAAATTCGGATCTTGTAGTATTTAATCTCAACATCCAATGCTTAGACCCACTTTGCGTCCATTGTATTACATTTTGACGGAAATGATGATTTACTAGCAACTTTGTCTCAATAGTTCAATTTGTACATAGCCGTTTTTTAGCATGTACAAATAGAGTGGAATAGTCGATATCGTCCGATTTAAAATAAAATATTTTTAAGTAAGTTTAAATATGCGTATAAAATAGGGATTATATTTTTTTATAACTATTTTAGCATATTAAATATACATTAAATAAAAGTTTTGAACATAGTCTAAAAATAGTTTGAGACGATCATGTATATATGCACATATCTACGTGTCTCATAGTTTATGTATGTAAAGTATGTTTGATTGTGATTTTGTTACGTGTTAGTTCTATCTCCAAACAACGTGCATACATTGTTGATTGTGTTAGTTGCATGTATATCTATAAAAAATAGTTATTGGTATTTGGTACACCAAACCTAAAATAATAACCACGGTTGGTTGTTGCGAGAGAAAAAGAAGCTACAATTGTTTATATGGTTTCAGAAATTTACTTAAGAAGGATGGAGATGCACAATTTAGTTGAGCAGAATCACACAAATGGAATGAGAAAAATGTGCAAATAAAGTTAGCCTCTTTCTCGAAAGATCCGATTCTCTTTGCTTCTTAGCTTGACCACAATAAATCCAATATTATAAAAAGTTTAAACTTTGTAAAATAGATAACCAAAATGTAAACTACTATTTTTACTCCATCTACTATTTGTAAAATAAACAACCAAAATCCAATATTCTAGAAAGGGTTTGACCTATTCATATATAATCATGCAATTCTAACACTTTTTACGAACGTTAAAAACTTAGATCACAATTTTCCCATTTTAAAATATATCAATGGGACATAAATAAATAATAATAAGTTTAAGCACGAAATAAAAATTGTGATCGGACTATGATTGATGAATCCCTTTTCTTCCTAAACACGACCTCCGCATCCAACCCGAAGCCGTCGACATTTCTGACATGAACCACCTCAGATCGTCGGAACAGTCTCAGCAACGCCTCCACACTGTACAGATCATTCGCCGAATACTTATCCGAGCGTGTAGAGAGAGCAACGTGTAAAACACATAAACCTCCTGATCTCAGTGTCCGTTCGATCTCTCCAACGAACTTGTCCGGGTAAAGCGCATGATCGAACACGTTGGAGAATTCAAAGTCGAAAGTCTCGTCATCGAACGGTTGATGATGAAAGTCTCCTTTGACCACCGACGGGGATACGGCACCAGATCCATTCCCACCAAGTCGGTTACACACACGTTTCAGGCCCAGGACCAGTCCAACAAAAATGGTGGCTCGAAATCTAAAAAAATTAGGTCCCTTTAAATATTTTTTAAATTTAAAAATTATTATAAATATAATTTTAGGTTATAACTTATTATATAATAGTCAAAAATACTAGATAATGGAGACTCCTAAAAACACAATCCTAATAGACAATATTAAAAATTAGAGGCCCTAAAAACCTCAAAAAATTGGGATCTTTTTAAATATTTTTAATTTAAAAATTATTATAAATATAATTTTGGGTTAGAGCTTATTATATAATAGTCAGAAATATTAAGATATTAGAGGTCTCTAAGAACATAATCCTAATAGACAATATTAAAAATTGGAGGTCCCTAAAAACCTAAAAACATTAGGGCCCTTTTAAATATTTTTTAATTTAAAAACTATTATAAATATAATTTTGGGTTAAAACTTTTTATATAATAGTCAAAAATATTAGATATTGGATGCCCCTAAAAACACAATACTAATAGACAATATTAAAAATTGGAGGTCCCTAAAAATCTAAAAAAATAGGGGTCCTAAGTCTATACTTACCCTGTTTATGTTCTGGGCCGGACCCGACTCTAGCTCCGACATAGAGACATTTAGAGTCGCTGGATAAGAGGCCTTGACGTTTCAGATCTTGGAAGAATCTTGAGAATACTTTGATCTTACGGTCCCAATCTCGTGTCATCCATATTGTACGTAGCCTAGGGTTAAGCGTCTTGTGGAGCTGTCGTTGGATGTAGTAATCGTAAGATGTGTAACCGGGTCGGATCCTGATGAGTTCTTTTTCGGGTTTACGTAGTTTATTAGAGAAGAAGAGGATGAGAGGGAGAGTGAGGAAGATAGAGACAAATACGTATTTCAGAATCGGCTTTGGTTGCTTCATTTCCTCGTATGAAAATTTGCAAACACAAACCTCTCTCTCTCTCTCTCTCTACATATGCATCGAAATATGAAGGGAAGAGAAAGGTGTACTAGAAGGCAAGGCAAATTGAGAATATCACAGCTACACGATCGACACATGTCGAATGGTAATGATTGGTTATGTAAAGATTACTAGTTAAGACTTACGAGAATTTAAAATGGTAATTAATTAAAATGAGGATGTTGGGGGATTAAGAAAGTGCGTGTAAGACGGCTTTTAATCTTAACCGTCGATTTGCTTAAGTAGCATGTAGTTCATTATAGATGTATGCATTATTATTACGGATTGAATTATCTATCTTTACATTGTTCCAATATTCTGAAGAAATTATATATTTTTAAATAATCCCAAGTAATTTTCTACCAAATGTATTGTTCATATTTAACCTGGTTTAAGAAAACACTGTACTACACTATTGTATTCTGAAAATGATTAGAACAATAATTTTTTGAAAAAATGTACTAAAAAGGTAGATATATAGAAAACGAAAATTAGAAAGATTGAGGGGAGAATCAAGAGGTAACAAATGAGACGACATATGCGATTGGATGTTAATTGATATCAAACACACAAAATTAGTTCCAGCCATGTAGATAAATGAACTTAGCCAAACCGTTAAACAAGTTCAAGTTGAAGTCAGGTATCTTAGGCTGACTTTAAAAAATTTAATTTGTGTACGGATTTTCTTAATATTGCCATTTAACCCCAATACTTTTCAAAAATTAAATTCAAAGATGAATTAAAATGTTATTATACTTACAGCTATGTGTTTTTATATTAGCCGAAAAGCTGTCGAACAAACAAAACGAAGATGGTATTTTATACTTAGGCACCACTAATTTTTATGTAACTAGTCGGAGCAACAATCGTTTAGCATTTTGGCAAGGGTATGATCAAAATAGGTATTGGTTCGGCGAAGCTGTTAAATATTTTGCTAAATTTGATTAACATTAGGACTAATTCGGCTTAGTCATCGTAAGATTGAATATTTATTTGTCTAGTGAAATAGTTTTGAGAAATTTTTTTTTCTTTTTTAATCAAAACCGAAAGTTGAGATTTTTATTTTATTTTAACACATATTTTCTCTTAAAAAGTTTGTGTTGTTAATTTAATAACACACAGTTTATTTGCTCCACTTCCCCAGTCGGTCTCACGCACTGAGACGCGAAGAAGCAAGAACACAAGAACAAATACTGCCAACAAAATCCAAATCCTCCCCATTTTTTTTCTTCTCAACCAAAAACCCTAAAACTCTCCTACCTTCTTCTCTCTAGAGATGGCTTCTCCCATATCCCTAAAGCCGACGCACCTTATCCTCTCCTCTTTTTCCACAGGCAAAGTCCTCCATTTCCGCCGCTCCCGTTTCAGCCACACGTCGTCTTCGTCTCGTTATCGGACTCTCGTAGCTCAATTCGGGTTTCGACCAGGTTCGTTTCCCGACCCAGGCGATTCTCTCGATTTCATCAAGGACCATGCCGAGAATCTTCTGTACACGATCGCTGATGCCGCCGTTTCGTCCTCTGAGACCTTTGAATCTGTCGCTGGCACTACTACCACCACAAACCAGAACAATGATTGGTTCTCTGGTATTGCCAATTACATGGAAACTATTCTCAAGGTATGAAAAGTTTGTCTTTTTTTTTACAAAGAGTGGATTTTTATGTTCTGTATAAATTGATTTTGGTTGCATTTGAATTGAATTGCAGATTTTAAAAGATGGGTTATCAACTGTACATGTTCCTTATTCCTATGGTTTCGCTATCATTCTATTGACTGTGCTTGTTAAGGCTGCTACGTTCCCGTTGACGAAAAAACAGGTTTTTAGTTTGTTTCTGTATAACTGCGAAGCCAATATACAATTGTTAGTTGATGTTACTGAAATGGTGGTTTTATCCATTGTGGTTTGTTTTCTATAGGTTGAATCTGCTATAGCTATGAAATCTTTGACGCCTCAAATTAAGGCTATTCAAGAACGGTATGCCGGTGATCAGGTGAAACCATTCGACACTGCAACATGGATTTTCTTTTTTTCCTGATGCCATACTAAGTCATTGTTACATCAACTTTGAGTTGATGGATTTAAGGAAAATGTAGGAGAAAGTGTGTTGCTATTGGTTCCATCATTGTGGATATTATATAGCTTTACTGTCGATGAATGTAGCCCTCTTATTAAAACAATGAGCTTTCTGTTTTTTCTTTAATCTTTGCAGGAGAGAATTCAGCTTGAAACTGCCAGATTGTATAAACTTGCTGGAATAAATCCCCTTGCGGGTACAGTTTGTTGCTTCAGATTTTCATTTGTTTTTCATTTGAGACAACAGTTTGAACATTTGATTTTTCATTTGAGACAACATTTTTGGTTAAGCTATATTTTCATTTTATCTGTTAGGCTGCCTCCCCACACTAGCCACGATACCAGTCTGGATTGGGCTATATAGAGCCCTCTCAAATGTTGCGGACGAGGTACTTGGGAAAAAGTATCCTTTTGTTTCTGTAATTGCCTTGAGATTCTTTTCTGACGAGTTGTTGGATGCTTGTTTTTAACTTTAAGGGGCTCTTAACGGAAGGCTTTTTCTGGATTCCTTCTCTTGCTGGTCCAACGACTGTTGCTGCAAGACAGAATGGCAGTGGAATCTCATGGCTCTTCCCTTTCATTGTAAGTATCAATCTTGAACCTCGATTTAAAGTGGTGTGGATATTTCGAAAATGAAATTTAGACTAGAATCCGAGTTCTTGGTAACTCTTAATTCACTTTTATTATTTAAGTATATAAACTGATTAAAATTAACTGATTGAAGAAGAATATAGTGGAAAAGTGTCGGGCCTCTTTGCTGATGTCTAGAAATTTCTATTTTATTTCTCAGGAGGGACATCCACCTCTCGGATGGCCAGACACATTAGCATATCTTGTCTTACCTCTATTGCTCGTCTTCTCTCAGTACCTCTCCATTCAGATTATTCAGTCCTCGCAGGTATAGCATCTTCTGGCACATGTGACAGTCTAGTTAGTAGTACCTCTTGCTTGAAGAATAAGCTGGGTATGAAAATATGTAAATTGGTGTATCTCTCCAAAGATCATTCAGTTAACTAAATTCATCTGACAACAAATGCAACATAGAAATTTATGGGGTACCATTTATCATCATCATGTCTTCTCAGAGTAATGATCCAGCCATGAAGAGCTCACAAGCTGTGACGAAGCTTCTTCCGCTGATGATTGGCTATTTTGCACTATCAGTTCCTTCTGGTTTAAGTCTTTATTGGTGAGCAGCAACTGGTTTTGCTTGTTTTCGTGGGGTTTCAGCTTTCCACTTGCTTTTCTTCTCAGTTTAAAGAGAGTGCTTTTGCAGGCTGACCAACAACATTTTGAGCACAGCGCAGCAAGTATGGCTTCAAAAATATGGTGGTGCTAAGAATCCGGTGGAGAAATTCACTAATTTGGTCATGAAGGAAGATAAAACGCAAAAAGTTGAGAAGTCTATTTCAGAACCGCTAGTTCAAAAGTCTGTTTCAGAACTGAGAATGACAAAAGAGAAGGGTGGAGAAAAAGTGATCCCAGAAGGGCCCAAGCCTGGTGAAAGGTACAAAATTTTCTGAAATGTGTCATCATTCGTTACTAGATACTCTTTTTTTACTAACACATCCCTGCGATTCCCAGGTTTAGGATGCTCAAAGAGCAAGAAGCAAAGAGACGTCGAGAAAAAGAAGAGGCGAGGCTGAAAGCTGAAGCAGCTCTATCAAATCAGAATAGAAACAAAGAACAAGAACAAGATAGAAAATCTGATACAGCCTTTGTCGCTGAAGGAGATAAGGAAAAAACCAAACTTTCTGCAGTGCAAGAAAAAACTGATGGCACTGTCGCTGTGAATGGGAAGCCATCCATTCAAAAGGACGAGACTACAAATGGGAAATTGGGCGTTGACCATGATATAGAACAACACCATTCTCATGAAACATAGAAGAGATAAACACTCCCCATCAAGACTCTTTGTTTTTGCGTCGAAAGGCAAGCCAGACAAACAAAGAGGAATTGAGATTTGAATAAGACAAGAGGAACTACAGTATTCTGCCTTTTAATCCCTCTGCAACAGAGTTCGGAGTTTATATATCTCAAGAGTGGGAACATTGGTCTTGAAGGTTTAGAATTTGTGTACAATGACAGTAGGGAATGGGTTTTTGTAAGTCATAGAAGCGTTGGTTCATGTGCCTTATATTCTTATGTATAAGCAGAACTATATTTCTCCTCAATTACTGGTTTTGCTTTAATACGAATATAAAATAATAATTTAAACCACATTGTAAGACTTGTGCGCATCTGTGATCAAATTGACAAGAAAATGCGAGCAAGGAGTGTTTCAATCTGTAGACGAAGGCACAAAAATAAAGATCTGACGATGTTCTTAATAAAAGCTTGCAAAACAAAGGGGAAATCAAAGGATAATGATGTTCAAGAGTGTCAAACGCTAATAGAAAGCAAACAAAAACACCCAAGAAGCCAAAGGGTAGTACAATGGTAGCAACACATCAGGTCAGTATTCAGAATTGGAGATTACATCGTCGATCTTCAGAATCATCTTAACGACTTGTGTGGCAAGCAAAATCTGCTGTTGTTTCCCGATCAATGTTTCAAACACATTTTGCTCCCTCATATCGTTTGTTCCCACGTCATTACAATCTATCCCATAGAAGGGGATATTCTCCTGTTCACCAAAAGCCAATTTTTGTTGAGTCACCGAACAAGTCAATGGCAATGGATAATAAGCTTATCAGTCACTTACCTTAAGTTGTTGAGATTTAACCGCAGAGAGTGTCTCAATGGGCTGTAATCCACTGTTCTCTGCAAGAGCCATAGGGACAGAGTCCAAAGCTTCTGCAAATGCCCTAATTGCATACTGCATATAGATAAAGTATTTATACATCAGCTTTAAGATTTTGTGAAATAAATGATTTCACTTCAGTATCAAAGACAAAGAGGAAAAATCATCTTTTACCTGCTCAACACCAGGGTATTTATCAGCAGCTGCATCAACCGCAAGTGAGCATGCGATTTCAGCTGCACCACCTCCGTATACAATTGATTTGTTGCGGATGAGATTTCTAGCCACACACAGAGCATCGTGGATACTACGCTTCGTTTCTTCTATCATCATTTTGTTACCTAAACCATATCCCGTAACGAATTGTTAGAATAATCAATTATACAACATCGTCCACCATATACTATGAAGCACATTAGATTCCATACATAGATGTTTATCTCTCATCAGCTATTCAAAAGTCAAAACATAATTGTTAATAATTATATAAGAAAAAGCTATGAGTACCTCCACGGATAAAAACAGTGACAGCTTTCGAGTTCGCACAGTGCTCAATATACAGCATTCGTTCTTTTGTTGTGCCAAATGATTTTTCACGAACCACGCCGGCCTAAACATATCAGGAATGTGGAGATTAAATGGTCTGTTTAAAACATATTACACATTCCACTCATTTTACTTGCAACACCTACTGAAAGTAAATAATACCTTCCCTAACTTCTCTGGTGTCAACTCCTGGAATCTTGGAACAATTCTACCGCCTACATAAAGACAAATATCTTATCAGCTCTGCATAACCTAAAAACACTAGCAGTAGATGCTTCGAGTAATTTACTTACCTGTGGCTATTGCGATAAGTTCTAATTCAACACCCCCAACCCATCTGACAGCAGGCAAATTCCTGTGCATCAATAGATGGTTTGCCTCATCATCGAATCCCCATTGGCAAATAACCAGTGTAGCGCCAACATCCTGCAAATTTTAAATCATAACGATCATACATAAATCATATCATATCATAAAAGGCACTGCGGTACTAATCATCATTGTCAAAAGCACTTCTCCAGTAGCTCACTCAACATCCAAATGACAGTAAAAATATATACAAATTAAAACCTACCTTGCACTTTTGAACCATCTCATCGAAATATTGCTTCTCTTGCTTCCGCAAAGTCTCAAACTTCTCCACTGTGTCAATGTCCACCTTATGCTTAGTCTTCGGCTTCGGTGGCTCAAAGGGGCAAGTCAAAATGGCAATGTGAGCATCTTCAATTTGCTTTGGCATTTGCGGATGACTCATGTCTTTGTCAATCAATATTCCATATATAAGCTCGGTGTCCTCCAACTTTCCCCCGACTTTCCCCTCTACTTTGATCAGATCTAAATTAACATCCCTCCTCTCTAAATCAGCAACAGCAAGAACTGCTTTAACAGCAATCTCAGCTAAGCTACGCTTGCATCGATTAACACTGTAGCAATGAGCAATCAAAAAAGTTAGGAAAATATTCTACAAATCATAAAAACAGATATGCAACAACTATTGAAAGGTAGCTCGGATATTAAAAAGGATTATTACATCTTCGAGGACAGAGTTGTCATGCATGTTTGAACCAGCGGCTCAAAATTATTAACGTCGAATTCAAACTTTTGAGCTATATGCTCCAAATGCTCAACTGCCACTCTAGAAGCCATTTCATATCCTTCAGCAATACGGATAGGATGAATTCCTCTATCTAATTGACGTTCAGCTTGCTCCAGCAGTGCACCAGCCATGACAACAACACCTGTTGTGCCATCACCAATTTCATAATCCTGACTTCGCGACAGTTCCACCATAAGTTTTGCAATCTGGTTGTCAACATCCATTTGCTCCAAGATGGTTGCACCATCGTTTGCTGGAAAGAAAATGGCGAGGTTATAATCAAGATAGCATTGGTTGTTCAAAAAGAACAAATTCTATACTTCACATGAAAAGATGCAATTTTCTGTAAAGTGGCAACTACTGTTAACAATATCCACATCTTTGTAAAACTGCTAAGTCAAATGAGCTCCATATTAATAGACATTGTAAGGAAAAAAATGAGAAAGGTGTACACAAAATTGCATAGGCTGTTAACAGAAACCATGTTTTGTATAACCCAAGTAGCAAATGTTTTTAGGAGTTTGATGAATACTTGAAATATTTCCATGAAACATGAGCTTGATTTGAATAGGGATCGTACGACAAAGTTCACACCACATGATAATTGCAGCATATTTCTTAATATTACGAGAAAAACATGACAAAAGAGACCTAGTTTTCAACTCAGCATACATAATCAAAATGCTACGGACTGAGAAATTAATTAGTATTTAATTTAAGCCGCAGAAAGAAACTAGTAGAGCTGCGCAGCTAAGCTCACAGACATAGCACATCGATTTTCAAAAACTAGATGGATCCAGTCATCAGACTAGACATAGTAAACCCTATTTCAAGTAAACAAGAATGAAACTAAAATCCAAAAAGCAGATATGAAATTAAAGGGAGAAACGAACTGATGGTGATGTCTCCGTCAGGTCCTTGAAGCATCTTGTCCATTCCCTTGGGTCCGAGAGAGGAACGAAGGATCCGAGCCACGGCTTTACCGGCGGCAATATTGGCTTTCTGAGCATCGATGCCCCTAAGACGCGTCTTTTGATCTTGCTCCCTCAGTATAATGAACGGACGGCCGAACTCATCGAACGCCAGCGCCATTTTCGAGCTTTCCTCGATCCGATCGAACTACAGATCTTGGTTTTTTTCTCCCTACTGAACTAGAGAGGAAAAAAAAAAGTTGAAATGGGGAAAAAAACCGAAGAAGAAGAATGTCTCTGGAAGATTTGAGAGCGAAAATGGTTAAGAGTGTAAAACCCTAACTCGCTGTTGATGGCAGAATCGTAAATCAAAACTGATTCAAGGGCCTAACAAGATTTTTGGGCTTATAGCTTAAAAGCCCATCTGATATAAGATGAATGTTCATGGCAATATATTTACTACCATGCAACTTCAAATGTTTAATTTAAAATTATCACACCTCATAAAGTCCTAATCACGAATTTCCAAAGCTAAACATCAAAACCAATTAACAAATAATGTTGTTCAAATTTGACTTGCATATATATCCAAAATCCAAGAATAAAACTCTTTAAAGAAGTGGATACGATTAAGTGCTATATGGTTTCATAAAACCATCTTCTAAATTTCATGTTTAATTTGATCGTCTTTATATGTGGGTTTACACGTCTCTCAGTCCAACATATAGGTCCTATATTCATAGTTTGGTTATTTAAGAAGCTCGTAACAGTTAATTATATATTCGATACATGTAAATATCGAATGAATGGTTTCATATTCATGTAAAACAAAAACAAAAAAAAGAGAACGGTTTCATATTCATTCGCATGTCAGTGATGTCACCAATCAAAATCTATATCTGCGCAAATCCAAATTTAGGTACTCCAGTCGATCTACATTAGATTTGTACGGTAATCCTCCATCGTAGTTCAAACGTTTTCTATTTATTTTTTGTCGTAATCACAAACAACTATATATACACATCAAACTCATCTCCCCAGATCTCACAATCTCTAAACCTCAAACCCTAAAATAAATTAAAAGAGATCTACGTAAGAAGGAGAGAGAGAAGAATGGGTCGCCAAAACGTTATCGTAGTGGTCGCCCTCGTCTTCATGGCCATCCTTGGCCTAGCCGCAGCTGCCTCCTCTCCATCTCCTTCAGCGTCTCCCTCCAAAGCTCCGGCTGCCTCCAAAACTGATGTCGTCGAAGCTCCAGTCACCGATGACCAAATCGGAACCACCGACGATGATGCAGCTGCTTCTCCTGGTGATGGTGACGTTGCAGTGGCTGGTCCTCTAGGAAGTGACTCCTCCTACGGTAGCAATGGACCCTCAGGCTCTGCCGATTCTGCCGACAGCGGTGTGGCTGCTCTTGGCGTCTCTGCGGTCGTCGTTGGTGTTACATCCATCGCCGGTTCTTTCTTGTTTTTCTAAGGTGGGCGTTGTTTTAATGTTAAGAAGGTTATTTTGAAAGAAGATTATTTATATGTATGGATGATTGTGATGATCTTGTTGTATTTTGTTTCTCCGTTGTTATGAGAAACGTTGTCTTTGTAATAATACCGGGAAAAAAACGAAAGTTTACATAAACAATGATTAGACACTTACGAATTGAATAGTATAACGCTTTCCACGTTTTCGAGTCGCTAAAGACATATATTAGTTAGGTGAAATCGTAACCATTCAATACAATTCTAATCGTCGGAAAAAAGAGAATACATTCTAACCGAAATGTATATATATATGTTTCATACAATATAGGACGGTGAAAAAGGCATATATGTTACATCACAAAGGAGTTTTATATAAGTTTCGGGTATAACTTATGTTGGCGCACGAGTTGATAGTAAGATTTATTCTTTTTCTAAACATGTGACGTTAAATTAAATTTTGGCCAATCTATCGTAAATCTTGAACAGTATATAGTGACGCGATATGTTATCCGATGAATTTGAAACGTTAAAATATTGTGACCATGGCTGAATCTTAATCAAGCTACATATATGGCCGAAACTTAATCAATCTAATCCAAGTGTTGAAAGAGAGGGCCCCATTAACCCCAGTGTTGCCCCAGAATGGACACCGCCTAGCCTACACTTTCCCAAATGTAATGTCGGATGCTCATGGCTTAACCCCCATAGCAATTGCGGTGCATCATGGTTGCTGAGAGACTACAAAGGTTCTCTGTTTCATAGTCGTCCCTCCTTTTCTCATATACAATCACTTGTTGAGGCAGAGTTGATGAGTCTGTTATGGGGGGGTTGAAAGCTTATGTAACATGCGTCAACGTAAGTTGTCTTTGAAGTGTCTCCCCATCAAATTGCTGAGGTGATTGGTAACCCTAGAGGCTACCCTAGGCATAGAATCGTAATTTTAGAAATTCTTAGATATTTGGAGAATTTTGAAGATTGGAAACAGGAACTTGTTCCAAAAAGTTGTAATCAAGCGGCAATTGAAATCTCTAAGAGTGTCACGAGAAAGCATCGACACTTCATTTCTTTGATGCCAATTTTTTTTTTTTTTATCAACAGCGTAATGGTTTTTAATAAGGTCGTCACATATAGCGACATCATTGTGATGTTAAAAACTTCACCATAACGATAAACTTCACCTTTTCTGTTTTGTAACATGTTTCGAATTAGTGACAACAAAATTAAAATGGAGTCCTGAAAGTGAAACGATGGATTGTATTTGTCTCCATCGATCGAAATATATTTGTCATAATTTTTATTTAACGACGACAGTATTTTGGTTTTGGATGACAGAAAATTGTAATTACAATTGTGTTTTTGCAGTAAAATATGCTTCTCGAAAATATTTATTCATATAACTTTTGTTAAGTAGACTGCAAACATATGGTCATTCATTCAAGCGTCAAGTCTATAATAACTATAACAATAACTAGCCGGCACCTATTACTATTAGGAATGAAATAAAATAGTTTTATTTCTGTTTATTTTTCAAAAAATATACATTGTGACACAATAACAATGTTAGCAGAAATCACTAATCTATATAACCTAATCGGAAGATAGTTTTGTCTTCACAAACGAAAAAAAAAGAGAGAAATATATATCATGGAATTTAAAAGGTGTGATCAGGCGCCAGTTTCTTGGTTGGGTTTGGGGATCTTCCACTATAGAAGCTCAGCGAGGGACCCATCAACGAGTGAAGAAAGAGCCGTACGCGTAGTGCATACGGTTCGTAATTTCGTATTGGTGTGTGGTATCACTTTTGGTCCTAACTCAACTATAATAGCTCTTTTCTTTTCCTTTTTTCTTTTTCGATCTCTTTTCTATTCTTTAGGAACTCTTTAGTCTTATCTATGAAAATACCACTTCGTATTTGGGGTATTCTTATAAAGTATCAACCATCGAAATCTTCATTTTCATCTATTATCATACTTGATAGAGAAAGTTCCACGATCACTAACCCTCCAGTCCAGACGATTTTAATCTTCTTCTTTTTTTTTTTTAAATGGGCATGTAAAAGTGCTAGGTAATATCCAGTTAATGATGTGTATTAATTTATGTAATTTTAAAATAAAAGAGTTAAAAACAAAGCATAGGAGTGCTCTTCGAATTTGACAACCTATTGCAAGATATTTAACTTTACAGAATGTCGTTCTTCTAAGATATATTTCATTTAAATTTAAATAAACAAAATTAATGTTTTCGTTCCAACTTAAATAAAAAAATATTCCACCACTCACAATGGTCTAACCAACACTTAAAATCACTTCTTATTTTTTTCTATAAACATCTGATATTAATTCAACTCGACTTTTCAAATTATCCGATATTTTTAAAATTTTCCGAAATTCCAGAGTAACTCCTAAAATCGACCACTTTAATTTCCATTCCACATCATTTACATTCTGATACAATATGTTACAATGTATATGGTCGTCGGTGGAGTTTATTATGTATTGTATCTTTATTTTCACGTAATTGTTGTTTGTTCTGTCTAATAATGTTGGGGCCTCACAAAGTTGCTTCTCTGGAGGTTCCATCTAGTCTCAAAATAAGATTAACACACTAATTTTTTTTTTTGAAGATTTAGTCTTTAATTTGATCCGTTATGATACCAAATGAAATTTCTAAATAACTAAGCATACTATTCAATTTCTGTAAGTGATTATAATGTAATGTTTTAAAAGTCGGCAACATGATTAACAAGAATCAGTCAGCTCTTTTAAAAAGAGACCACTAATCGTCGAATGTAAAAACAGCAGTACGAAATTGCTAAACAACTTAATCACACATTAGATTTTCTAATAAACTAATTAATCACACATTTGATTTATAAATAACCTTGGAAATAAAATAGTAGTATCAAATTGGTAAAAAAAACTAAGCGCGATTATATTTGTTTTAAAATAGTATATAAAAATTTTAACACCTACACAAGTGCTAAATTTTGAATCAAAACATGATTTAAATAAACAGAGGAAAACATATTTCTTTCATAAATCAAGAGGAAATCCTTAATTTGATCTTTACAGTGGCAAACAACAGTTTCACAACTTCCACAAAAAGTTTAACATACTGTCTTGTGTACTTTGAATTATAACAAAGAATAACCAACTTCTGTTCCCATTTCATTCAAGGATACTTTTTTTTTTTGGGGCAAAAACTCAAGGATACTTTAAAGAACAAAATCATGGCAAAAAAAAAGAACATACTCGATTTCCTAATCGCACTTTCAATAACAAAAGATATTAATAACACCAAAAATAATTGCAAAGTTATAATCTGAATAGTACCAAAATAAAGAATACATATAAATCAAATCCAATTTATGATCTGACCCCCAAATTAAAAAATCCAAATTTATGATTTTTCATTGAAGTCAATTAGAACGTAGGCATATTTTGACTATACATGACATTCATGGAGTTTTAAGGTAAATGTTGACAGTAACAGCGTGAGGTTTCTATGAAACATCGTGTAGTTAGCCATTATTTTCCCCATATTACAAAATAAAAGTAGGTTCTTAGAAACAAATAAGAAAGACGCAAGAGCCTTCCTACTAACCTTTCACTATTTTGGGCTGGCAATCTCGGTCTCATCGCTGCTTCCCAGTCCACTCCCGATAACGACCGACTCCAACCTCTCTTACTTATTTTCTTAAAAACTAAGTATCTTATCGTTTTGGTTGTCGGCTATTAAATATAGCTCGGTTTTGACATTGACCCCATTTCATTGTCTCTCTCTTTAGTTAGCCACACTTTTCCACTTTCCAGCAACGATGTGACCAATCTCATAATCATTTCCGTCCAAGTTTCCCACTTATGCACTCACACCCATTTATTACAACTCACACAACTATTCAATATCCAAAAAAGTGCAAATATCTTCAAAAAAATGTTTAGCTAATTGATAATACAATCGGCTCATAATTATTTGGGTCCTACTGTTTCCTTAACCCATACTGACAATTCACTACCATCCAACCTCATCAATGCTGTAACGCAAAACCCAATCTCCTTCTGTTTTTTCCCTCTACTTTGATTGATTTCAAAGTTCTTGTTTCTTTCTTCTTTCTCTACCCCCACAAACACACATTTGGCTATTTGACTATTTGCTCTCTAATTTACCATAATACCCCTCGGTCGTCTATAAGTACAAAAAGAAAAATCAGTCTTCAGGTTTAGAGGGTGTTATTGGTTTGTCTATTTAAATGGAATTTTGATAATTTTAAAGATTATAAAAAATAATTACTTTAAAAGATTTTAAAAAATTACAAAAGAGTATCTCCAAAATACTGCATAATATTTTCAAAGATTACAAAAAAATATATCAAAATATCTCAAACTTTTATTTTCCATAATATAGAGTCATCAAGAAATCTTTTTCTAAAAAATCTCCAAAGCATCTCAAACTTTTATAGAAATACTCCAAAATTATTTTTTTATCTTCTATAAAATTGTTCAATTACTACGTCAATTCTGAGAAACACGAGCTTTTTAGCAAAAAATTTCCATTAGTGCTTCTTTGAATATTCTTTTGCTTAGAAAAATAGTTCATGTATGATGTTTCTTTTATTATTGTCCCAAAACAATTTTTTATTAATTGATTTGCTGTCTTTGATGAGTGTGAGAGAGAGAATAATAAAACGATGGTTTAACCATTCATATTGTAAACGATGACTTCTTAAGATTATCATTTAAACGAGGGCTTCATATTGGGGAAGAGGAAAACATGGAAGGCTCGGATTTGGTGACAATGACAAGAGCAGTAAAATGCTTCCACAAAAAATAATAATCCTAGGAGAATACTTTGAGAATCTCTTAGTAGGTACAATACTTTTGATGATTAGATTTTGTGAAGCAAGATGTATAGAATCAATAAACCAATAACACAATATTTTAATTCAATGACAAAATGAATTACTTTCATGTTATTTGAATAACACAAGACTTTTATTAACTTTATAAAATCATGAATCCAATACCTCTAAATTTATAAAAAAATTTAGATTACATTTTACAAATATATAAACTAATAACACCAAACTTTAATAAAGTTTTAAAAAATCAATAACAAGATAATCTTCATGATATTTAAACCTTTAAAACTCTGTATAAATACACCAACCAATAACACCCTCTTAAAAAAAACACTCAAAAAATATGTATTGTACTTACCTGCCACGTGGCTTAATCTCTCTGCACGACGCGCTTTTTTTCTATATACATCTATCTCTTCACACACAAACCTAACCTCTTCGTACCAAACATCGAACCATGAGAGTTATCTCAAAGCTGTTCGATTCAGACAGAAGACGAATACCAAAATCGCCGAACCATTTAGATTCCGGCGAAAGCGCGACGTCATTATCATCACTCAGCGACGTCACCAGCGGCTCAAGCAGCCTCCAGAGCAGTCTCTCTCTCCAAACACTCCCTTCAGTTCCCTCTCTTCAGAGAATCTCCTCCGATGACACTCTCGCCGTCACCATCTCTCACTCCATTACCTCTTCGTTTAAACTCCGTGAACGGAGTCTTCCCGTAACTTGTCTCGCCGTTAACGGTGGTTATCTCTTCGCCGTCTCTGGACACGAAGTAAGTATCTACGATCGCGACATGTGTGCTCATCTCGATACATTCAACGGCCAGGATCCTTTCTCAGGAACCGTCAAATCCGTCGGCTTCTCCGGTGAAAAAATTTTCACGGCGCATCAAGACGGTAAGATCGGAGTTTGGAAGTTAACGGCGAAAAGCGGTTATAAACAGTTAGCGACGCTTCCTACTTTAAACGACCGTTTACGACGTTTCGCTCTTCCTAAGAACTACGTTCAAGTACGCCGTCATAAAAAACGTCTCTGGATCGAACATGCTGACGCCGTTACTGCTCTCGCCGTTAATAACGGATTCATTTACTCTGTTTCTTGGGATAAGACTTTGAAGATATGGAGAGCCTCTGATCTTCGTTGCAAAGAGTCAATCAAAGCTCACGATGACGCCGTTAATGCTGTCGCCGTCTCTACTAACGGTACCGTGTATACTGGATCCGCGGATAGACGTATTCGGGTTTGGGCCAAACCGACCGGTTCGAAACGTCACACGTTGGTCGCGACTTTGGAGAAGCATAAATCGGCGGTTAACGCTTTGGCATTAAACGATGATGGATCGGTTTTGTTCTCCGGTTCGTGTGACCGGTCTATTTTGGTTTGGGAGAGAGAGGACACTTCCAATTACATGGCGGTGAGAGGTGCTTTGAGGGGACATGATAAAGCTATACTTAGCTTGTTCAACGTCTCTGATTTGCTACTAAGTGGATCTGCTGATCGGACGGTTAGGATTTGGCGAAGAGGATCCGATTCTAGTTATAGTTGCTTAGAGGTTCTTTCTGGTCATACCAAACCGGTTAAGTCGTTGGCGGCGATTAGAGAAACGGAGTTAGACGGTGTCATTTCGATCGTTAGTGGAAGTCTTGACGGAGAGGTTAAGTGTTGGAAAGTCTCCGTCACCAAACCGGATAATTCATTTTACACGAATCTTGTTCAATAAATTAATTAATTTGTTTTTTTATTTTGTCTTTTTTTTCTTCTTAAAATTATTGTTTGGTAAATAACAATTTGGCGTTTTTTAACAGTCATTTGCACAAAATGAGTAAGAAATTATTGGAATACGTGCCAGAAGAGCGTTATATATTTGTGCGCATTTAAAGTATACAAGGTTATAAATAATGTTATTATAATAACATGATTATTAATGGTTAGATACAATGGATTAAAACTGGACAAGTTTACACACCTGCACATGTTCTTCAGGCGTAGAAATGAAGATGTGCCTACGCCAACTTGAAACCTAGGGAAATCTAATGGGGTGATGTTTCATAAATTTGCGACTATTTTCTGTATTAGATTCTCTATAGGTTTGTGATTGGTTGTCAGATAAATATGTTTAATTTATGTTTGGACTCATTATAATAATATTCGCATGCAAAAGTCCATGAACCAAAGTGAGATTTGTAAATATTATGATTGGGTTACGCCAAAACAAGAAGTCAAATGGCCCGTGAGGGTGGATAAGATATATCGCAACTATCCTTTATTTTATAGTATTTGTTAAAACAGAGTGAGATTTATCAAGACAAAAGGTACTTTATTAGTTGTTTTTCATCTCTAGTGTTGAGGTGAGGAAGTGGAGAAGATATAAAGATCATACTATATAATAACGCTTTAATATTGAAGCTACTGTTTTTGAAAAACAAATTGGTAATAATAAAGCTACCTGAATCAAACCATTATACTAGGTTATTCCGTGCAGAAACAACCTAAAATATGAGCAAACAAGAACTCGACATTGTTTTACCATAACCAAACGCCTCATAACTCATAACTAACGAAGCAATTTATATTCATTACCATTGGTGAATAGGTAACACATATATATCGTCAAAATCTGAACTCACTGTATGTTCATATCAATATAAATACACTACAAGAAAGCAGGTCTGATTCCGACCATAACGGGTTGGTCGGTAAAGCTTGGTCAGAAATTCAGAATCGTCGGAAAATGGTTGAAATTTTGCCGACGAAGTGAGTGGTCGGAAAAGTGATCGGGATGCTTCATCGGAGAAGTAGTCGGCAATATTCGTCGGAAAATCATCGGAATAAATATCGTCAGAAAAAAAAATTCGGACCAATTTCTGAAATATTTAAAAACCAAAAAAATACAAATTATAATTAAAACTAATAATATTTTAGGATTTAAAACTAAAAATATATTTAAAAAACTACAAATTAAAAGTTCATATTATTTTGAAAATAAAAACTACAAATCAAAACCGAGATCTTCGAAAATTCATATTGTATTTTCTGTATTATACATTTTTTTTTCCGGCGACTAATTAGAATTCCGGCGAGAAAGAAGTTTGAGTTTTTTTTTTGAATCGATTTGTGATTTGTGATTTGTGAGGAATAGGGGCGCTTATATAGAAAAAATTCCAACGAATTTCTGACCACGGTGGTCAAAAATTCGTCGTAAACATAAATTCATTTAAACTATGGTTGAATAATTGAATCGTAACAACAAAGACACATTTCCGACCACGGTGGTCGGAAATTCATCGGAAAACGCATTTTGATTTTTGACGAATTTTTGACCACACGCATTTTGATTTACGACAAACCTCCGACACTTAAATCCCGACGAAATTCCGACCATTTACTTTAGTTGGGAAATTTTCCGTTTTTTCGACGGATTTTTTCGGCGACCTTCCGACGATTAAATTTTAGTCGGAAAATATTTAAAATTTCCGACCAAAAATTCTTTCGTCGGAAATTCATCGGAATTGTATCGGAAATAGTGGTCGGAAATGGTGGTCGAAAATAGGTATATTTCCTTGATTAAAGTATAATTAAAATGATCTCACATTACTCTGAATATTTAATATTGTTAACAAAATTTGATTGACAAAAATAATATTTAAAATCTGCATGTCTCAATTTCATTGGTATATCAATACAGTACGTTGTCGATCAGATCTTCCATGTATATATACTTGTACACTCTTTTTGCTTCCCGGGTGATTTCTTAGCTTTTGATAAAACTTGATTGATTCTATAACAAAGATTCTAACTACGAACGATTGATGAATTTTATTATATAACTGGTTTATCCATTAACTTAAAGTCTTAAGCAAAATGGGATCTTCAAGTCGAGGTCGGACGGTAAAGGCCTCGAACTTTTATAGTATTGAACGCACCATCACTTACAGACTGTTATCCATTCGTTAAGAATACACAAAGCAAAACTACAATTTTGGACAGTGAAACATATCTCTTTCATAGGTTGACTACAAAATTGGATATAATTTTTTTTTTTTTTTGCATAAAATAAGAAAGTACAAATTTTCAATTTTCAAAGGAAGAAAAATAGTTGGCAAGATTAAAGAAACATACTTGGAAAAAGCCAACAAATAAAAAAAATGGCAACTTATTAATAAAAAGGACAAATTAAGACGGATCATAAAATGCAACTTGCACATATTTTTACAGAAATTGCATGATACCATACATTTTCTTTATTATTATCGGTCAAACAAGTACAGTTTTTTGATTCGTTAACATGTTGCTGACTTATTACAAAGAAATAACTTGTTGCCAAACCATCAATAATACTCGAGTCGGAGTAATGGGACGTCGCCGTTACAACGAATTGGATATACAATCCTGAGATTTTAATGAAATTAGATCATCGTACTATCGTAGTCTGGAGCAAACAATTTTTTTTCATAGTACTCTTTGATCCATAGTTTTGGGGCCTTTGTAATAGTTCTAGTCTTCTAGAGAAAAAAAGCTAAAATAACCAACGTGGGGTTGAATCAGTGGTAAAAACTTTTGCTAGGAACTTGAGGCGCTACGGTTCGATTTTTGTTGGGAGGGATTTCTCTCCAAAGAAGATGAATTTAAAATGGTGTAAATTTCGTTCTGGAGATGTAAGGTCCGCATGGGTTTGAATTTCGAAACTAAAAAAAAAAAAAAAAAAAAAAAAAAATAAATAAAAAAATAATAAACAACAAAAAAAAAAAAAAAAAAAAAAAAAAAAGCAAAATAAAAGAGGGATTGGTAAGACATCGGACAGTGTTAAAAACAAAATATATATATATATATATATTTTTTTTTTGTTGGTAACAGAAGAACAATATATTTAGTTTCATGTGATAGATCACATGCCCAAAACCCGTTACACCACCACCTTCTCCCATATTATTCTCTGAAACAAGTTCATTAGACCCTGTTTGATAAACAAGCCGTAACGGTTCAGCCACCACCGCAGCACTTAGAGCTTCGACATCATTATGGGCATTCGAAGGTTGACTCTTAATCTTTTCAAAGTCCTTGATACCTTCTATCATATAACGGTTCTTAATCTTTTCAAACAAATCCAAGGTCACTCATGAAACAAAAATAACTGGTTCATCTATCGTATCCGGGTAACAACCTCTCTTGTGTTAAGATCCAACAATGTCTATGCCTTTTCTGCATCGGGAGCCCGATCAAAACTAAAAAATGTCGAGTATGAGTAATAAAATTGTGACTGACGCTTTTGATTAGGTGCATATTGAAGGTACATAAACAACCATATCTCCTTGTAGCTACATGCCTCTCCAAAGAGGGCAATTTGAAAGGCCTTACCACAAAAAATCACATAGTGCAACTAATTTTATAATTTACTTCCATTATACAAAACATCTCTTAGAGTGTGATTCGAAAAACTTTTAAAAAGAGTTATAAACTTTTTATCATCCAACTAAGTCTTTTTATTCTCCCTCTCTGATCAACTTGTGAATTATATTAAACATTCAAACCGCTGAGTATCGGTCGAACTATTTAAAATGCGGGAAATTAAAAAAAATCTAAAAACTAGGTAACAACAATTTTAGAGACATAAAAGAGTCTAAAAAGGAGACGGGTGTCTATCGAGCATTATCTCTATACTTTATTTATAAGTCATTAACCTATAAAAGATTAGAACAAATATAACTTTATATATTTGATTTATTTTTTTTGCTATAAGTTTTTTAAAAATCTTCTTTTCATAGTTTAAACTTTGATGTTTTTACTAATGTTATTTTAATTGTATTGTTATTTTATAAAACAATTTTGTAATAAAATATATTTCAACTATTAACAGAAATATAATATACTTAAATGTATATATAAATATCTCAGTAGATTTTTGTTTTTTGTAATTTTACATCTAATCACTTACATATATATATATATTAATTATCAAAATTTGCATAATAATCGTAGTATTTATTGCTTTTACTATTTTTGTTTTGTTTTGTTAATTATTGCTTTTACTATTTGAGATGTTCCAGTCAAGACAAATACATAGACTGTCCATCACACATTTTACGAAGAAATGGAATGAGTAGACATATCTTGTGTGAAGTGGAAGAACTTGGCACGTACCTTGGTACGTGTACGTGACCGTGAAAATGAAAAGTAGACATGCAAGTTGTCAACTTGAGCTCGTCTTATTACAAACAAAGTCGTTTCTCATGATGATAAAGTCCTTTTCACAACTATTAGTCTTTTACATCGATCTTAGTTTTATTCTCTTAAAATCCAAGATGAGTGGCCCAAACGTTGGCTTCTTATATATTTAGTGGAGAAGATCTGTTTCCGATTACGACCTCAGACCGAAAAACTTCAGAATTGGCTAAGTTTGAATATAGCTGTTGAATACGGATTCATGTGTGTGCATCTCGATTGTCGCAGATAATTTAAGTAGAAGATGACAAATATAGAAGCATATATCTAAACAACTATAGATATTTATTTTTGGTTTTAAATATTAATACGTTACGTGCATACATACAAAAGAATTGTATAGTAGTGAAATACGATATCATTATGGACTGACTTATGGTCTGTGCTGTCTCTCAATTCACGACCACGTAACTCAAAAGTTTAATACTCCAGTATTTAACAAAAAGGAATCAATAATAACTTATAAGTTTCAAGTTTTTTTCTACGTTTTCACACTACATTTATGCACAACTGACTGTATAAATGTATTTTGACAGTCAATTGCATACGTTTTAAGTTTTATGCATTTGTGCAGAAAAATACATTTATACAGTCAATTATGCACAATTTATAAGTTTATAAGTTTGTGCAGAAAAATGCATACATTTATGCACAATTGACTGTATAAACTTATAAACTTATAAATGTAGATTAATCACACTACGGTTTTTTTCTACGTTTTCACACTACTTTTAATATGAGCATCGACTGTCGGCAGGTGGGAAAAATCAATTAAAAATACGGTTGAAAAGATAAAACTATATATAATGGAATACTTAATCCATATAAATCATAGAAACCGCTGAAAGTGTAACTAATTAAATAATGATTTTCAGGACTGTCCCAAACTATCTGAAAGTATAAAACTATAATTACTCGTTGAATTGCACATTTAAAAAAAAAATCTATGAAAATTCTTTTTTTTTTTTTTTATGTTAAAGGACCTAAAATTCTTCGAAAATACATATCATTTTTCTCCCGAAACCGAAAGTATACATAATCCAATTTTACGAAAGTAGAAGTCCATTACAGTTTTTTCTTTTAAAATGCCAAATAGATTTTTAAAATATGACATAAATACTGATTGAAAAATATGAACGCTATAATTTCACATTTAGATTATTCTAAATCGAAACAGAAAACAATTTATGAGAATTTGGCCAAAATTATGGTGACAAATATGTTGGTTAAACCTGTTGGCAGAGGAAGCCCACTTGGCATAGCTCATAATACCATTTTGGATTTGGTTACAAAACTTGGATAAATCGATTCTTTAAAATTTTAAAAAGTACTAATACTAATCCAAACGATTTGATAAAATAGAAGAAATATATAGTCCAGTGGAGCGCTAAACTAAAGTTAGTTAAGAAAGAGAATTGGCAAGAAGTTAAACATTTAACATCAAAAAATTTTAATTAATATTTACATAGTCCTTATATTAAAGTTATCGAATTTCCAACTCAAAACCAATTGGCAATGAATAAATTGTGCCTTACATCTTTCCGATGTGAGATATTTTCACATCTCTCTTTTGAGATAATAGCTCATCTAGCCATTAATCGCGACAAATCTCAGTCTATGATTATTTCAGGTAAATCGGCCGAATCAAATCCGGATCGGTCCGATTTCGGTTGAAATCGATTGAGCCACTTTCAGGTATAATCAATTTTGGTTCGGTGGGGCGGTGTGAATTCAAAACTTTGATATCATGTAAAGTTAATGGACTTCCAACTCAATACCAATTGGTAATTGGTAATGAGTGGATTGACATATATCTCTTATATACTTCTCAATATCCCTTCCATATTTTCGGTGAGGGATATTTTTCACACCCTCCGAGAGATAATGGCTCATCTAGCCATTAATCTCAAATCCCACTCTCTAATTATTTTGGATGAAATCGGCCGAATCAAATCCGAATCGGTTCGATTTCGGGTCAGATCGATCAGACCATTTTCAGGCTCGATCAATTTTGGTTCAGTGGGATAATGCGAATTCAGGACTTTGATACCATGTTAAGGTTAATAGGTTTCCAACTCAAAACCAATTGGCCATGAGTGGATTTGCCTATATCTCTTTTATACTGCTCAAGGTCTCTTATATCTTTTCGATGTGGGATATTTTTCACATCCTCCCTCGAGATAATGGCCTGTCTAGCCATTAATCTTAACAAATACCAGTCTAGCATTATTTCAGGTGAAATCGGCCGAATCAAATTCGGTTTGGTCCGATTTCGAATCAGATCGATTTAGTCACTTTCGGGACCCAATCAACTTTGGCTCGGTGGGGCAATGTGAATTCAGAGCTCTGAAACTATGTTAAGGTTAATATGCTTCCAACTCAAAACCAATTGACAATGAGTGGATTTGCCTATATCTCTTTTATACTGCTCAAGGTCTCTTATATCTTTTTGATGTGGGATATTCTTCACATCTTCCCTCGAGATAATGGCTTGTCTAGCCATTAATCTCGACAAATACCAGTCTAGCATTATTTCAGGTGAAATCGGCCGAATCAAATTCGGTTCGGTCCGATTTCGATCAGATCGATTTAGTCACTTTCGGGACCCAATCAACTTTGGTTCGGTGGGGCAATGTGAATTTAGAGCTCTGATACTATGTTAAGGTTAATAGGCTTCCAACTCAAAACCAATTGGCAATGAGTGGATTTGCCTATATCTCTTTTATATTGCTCAAAGTCTCTTATATCTTTTCGATATGAGATATTCTTCACATCCTCCCTCGAGATAATGGTCTGTCTAGCCATTAATCTCGACAAATACCAGTCTAGCATTATTTCAGGCGAAATCGGCCGAATCAAATTCGGTTCGGTCCGATTTCGATCAGATCGATTTAGTCACTTTCGGGATCCAATCAACTTTGGTTCGGTGGGGCAATGTGAATTCGGAGCTCTGATATTATGTTAAGGTTAATAAGCTTTCAACTCAAAACCAATTGGCAATGAGTGGATTTGCCTATATCTCCTTTATACTGCTCAAGGTCTCTTATATCTTTTCGATGTGAGATATTCTTCACATCTTCCCTCGAGATAATGGCATGTCTAGCCATTAATCTCGACAAATACCAGTCTAGCATTATTTCAGGCGAAATCGGCCGAATCAAATTCGGTTCGGTCCGATTTCGAATCAGATCGATTTAGTCACTTTCCCAATCAACTTTGGTTCGGTGGGACAATGTGAATTCAGGGCTCTGATACTATGTTAAGGTTAATGGGCTTCCAACTCATTATCAATTGGCAATGAATGGATTGACCTATATCTTTTCCGATGTAGGATATTCTTCACCCGTTACTTTCCATTTCACCCAAAATTTTGTCATTAATTAGGCTAACTAACCCAAAAGTAATCCAAGATCAAACGTGTTACGGCTTCAAGGAAAAATAAAATGACGAGGCACTATAGCAAAACACACTTCACACTTCTATGAAATTAATCGAACTGGCGGAAGCTAAAGATTTTGGACTATGGTTCTCTATGAAAAATTGAACCTTTCATTTTGATAATTGAAATACAAAGGAAAAACTAGATATATAGAAAACAATCTAGTAACCACGTACTATCAAATATTCTAAAATATATGTCATATATAATCTTCTACAAAATCATCTACTCGAATAAGTTCAATCTCTATTCGATTCACCTCCATTCTTTCCCATAAACAGAAGTTATACAGTATGTTCTTACAAGAACAATAGCATTTGACGGTGTTAAATGCAAAACTCATCAACTATATAAAAAGGCAATCTCTACGTAATGACATAATTAATGATTAAAACTATGAAGTTTGAAGCTCTTTTTTTTTCCGTTTGTAATCAACGTTTATTACAAAGTTTTTGCTGAGAGTTGACGATCCATAATTCACCCTGCGCTTAAAGTCGTTGGGAGTTAGAGCCTGCCAGATAATTACAATTCTTAGATAAGTATGTTTTAACAAAATAAAAATATCTCATTTATATATGAAACCATCATGTTGAAGAAATATCTAAGGCGTAGAGATAAATTTCTGCAGCAAACATTTTTTAATATTGCGTGATACAAATTAGGATAATTTATATAATCAGCCAAAGTGTACATTTCTGGGAAACACATTACTTCATTAACATTTTTGTATAAGCTATATAATCAGTAAACTGCAACAGCAAACCCCACTGTTATAATTATGATTCCTCATTCAGTAAAGCTATATAACCTAATTGTTAATACAGTTTTAAGGGTCTAATAAAGTTGGTGTGATCATTTAATAATACTGGTATCTCATAACTCGGTTATTTATTACCCTTGCCATCATAATTCTACATTTGCAACTCACCCAAAAGCTTAATCCATTGTGTTTTTTTTTTTGCTCACTATGTACTGAGAAAATCTGAGGTGATGGAGATGAAAATGTTGATTTCTGCGGTGGAATGGGTATACACCCACTTGAGATTATCGGACGTGGCTTTAGCCCTAGTAGGGCTTTTTCTTCTTAGTTACTTGCGTGAGAAGTTAGTGAGCAAAGGTGGGCCAGTGATGTGGCCAGTGTTGGGAATCATACCGATGTTAGCCCTAAACAAACACGATCTGTTTGGTTGGTGTACCAGAGGCGTGGTCAGAGCTGGTGGGACGTTTCATTACAGAGGAATTTGGTTCGGTGGGTCTTACGGAATCATGACCGCAAATCCTGCAAACATCGAGCACATTCTCAAAACCAATTTCAAGAACTATCCAAAGGGTGCGTTTTATAGAGAGAGGTTTCGGGATCTTCTTGAAGATGGGATCTTCAATGCTGATGATGAGCTTTGGATGGAAGAGAGACGTGTGGCTAAAACCGAGATGCACTCTTCTCGTTTCTTGGAGCACACGTTTACTACGATGAGAGATCTGGTGGACCAGAAGCTCGTGCCGCTGATGGAGAAGTTGTCTACTTCTAAGAGAGTCTTTGATCTACAAGATGTGCTCCTGCGTTTCACCTTCGACAACATCTGTATCTCTGCCTTTGGGGTTTATCCGGGATCTTTAGAGATCGATTTACCGGAGATTCCTTTCGCTAAGGCTTTTGAGGAAGCCACGGAATATACACTTGCAAGGTTTTTGATACCACCTTTTGTGTGGAAGCCAATGAGGTTTCTAGGGATTGGGTATGAGAGAAAGCTGAAGAAAGCGGTTCGAATCGTTCACGCATTTGCGAATAAGACAGTGAGAGAGAGGAGGAACAAGATGAGGAAACTGGGAAACTTAAACGATTCCTCTGATCTCTTGTCACGCCTTATGCAGAGAGAGTACGAGAAAGAAGAAGGTACCACAAGAGGAAACTACTTTTCAGACAAGTACTTCAGAGAGTTCTGCACAAGTATCATCATCGCGGGTCGAGACACTACATCAGTGGCCCTCGTGTGGTTCTTCTGGCTAGTTCAGAAACATCCCCAAGTCGAGAAGAGAATCCTAAGGGAAATCAGAGAGATTCAAGGGAAACTTACAACACAAGAAACAAAAGATCGGTTCGAGGCTGAAGAGCTTAGGGAAATGGTGTATCTCCAAGCTGCTTTAACAGAGTCACTGAGGCTTTACCCTTCGGTACCAATGGAGATGAAAGAAGCTTTAGAAGACGATGTGTTACCCGATGGGACAAGGGTGAAGAAAGGCGCTAGGATTCACTACTCGGTCTACTCGATGGGGAGAACAGAATCGAATTGGGGGAAAGACTGGGAAGATTTCAAACCAGAGAGATGGATCAAAGAAGGAAGAATTGTGAGCGGAGATCAATTCAAATACGTTGTGTTCAACGCAGGTCCGAGGCTATGTGTTGGGAAGAAGTTTGCGTATACACAGATGAAGATGGTGGCTGCAGCAGTCTTGATGAGGTATTCAGTCCAAGTCGTTGAAGGACAGGAGATTGTTCCTAAGCTCACCACTACATTGTACATGAAGAACGGTCTGCTTGTTGAGCTCCAGCCCCGCGACTGGTAAGGTATTTCGGTTTGAAAAATATCGGTTCGGTTTCAGGATAAACAATATAATAGTAAATAATTGATTCTAAATAATGATTCCCAAATCCATTAAAATTCCCAAATCCATATTGTGGGATATATTTAACTAAAAACACTTTCAATATCATTTCGGTTTGGGTTACTGTTCACTGTTTGAGTTTGGATTCGGTTTGGGTTTTTATGTACCACCCCCTAGTTACTTCAAGCAATGGACAGATGAGACATGAGGGTAATACGAATTGTATTTACATGAAATGTTTTCACGCTATCATGAAAAAAAATCTATTGCTTAATAAAAAAAAAAAAAAGCTCTAAATGCTTGCACTTTACGTTCAATCCAAGTGCAGTGAGAATGCGAAAAATAAACAAAAGCATATAAATTATGTACAGAAAGAATCAATGGAAAACCAGTAGAATCTTCTTATTTCCCTGGAGATAGAAACAATGGTGAACCCCTCAGAAAAAATGGTTTTAGTTCACCTCGAGGTCGATGATCTGTTGAAAGAGAATCATTCTTAATAGAGCTTGATACGAACTGCAATAGTGCTGCGGCAAATGGGACACTTATCAATGTCTTTTCCACATTCATGGCAAGTCTGATGGCCACAGTTGAATGCCATGTTCTTTGTATTAACCAGACAGATCGGGCAATTCTGAAATTCATTTGAAAACTTTGGTTAAATGATTAGTTAATGCACAGTTTCTTTATGCTTAAAGAAATATATATATATATATATATAAACCTCGCTCTCGTTACTAGCAGCTGAAATAGGCGGTGCAGAGGCAACAGTGCTTGACCAGGACGTTTTCGAATGGTTGTTTAGAAATGGATTAATAGCACTGATTGGTGGTGGAAGAGCCATCTTGTTTGGAGACTTTCCAGTTCTTCGTCTGCAAATTAGGAGACTTTGCTGGTTATATAAAGAGTTTTGTAGTTGCAGATGTTACAGTATACCCTCAATCAAAATCAAGAAATCTACCCGAGTAAGCCGAGCTCGAGGGTGGCCTTATACTGAGACGGGATCTCCATCAAGGCGGAAAGTGCAAATTCTGCTTCTTTTCTTCTAGGATCAAGTTTCTTTGCCATAATCTCCGTGAAATTCACAAATTGAAAATTGTCAAAGGCACGAGCGGGGATGTTGTCATCAAACAGCCTCATTGTATCCCAAGGACCATCTCCAACACCAACCAGAACTATCGATAAAGGATATGCACTGCAGTTTGCAGCGCAAGTTAGAGCACAGAGGTTATTATATATCTGATTTTGACTAAACATAAGGAGAAATATTTACCTAGCTCTAACAATCGCATCAATGGTCTTTTGTTCTTGTGAGCTGAGGCCGCCTTGATTTGTATCAACACTTCTTGTCACCTGACATTTATAAACATCAAAAGCTAGTTAATCATGCGATTAATGTCGAATAATGAATGTAGCAAAACCAAAATCTTTATTTACCTGTCCATCAGCAATTATGAGAAGAACATGGTACTGCCCTCCGCATTCTTCCACTATCGTCATGGCCCTTTCGATAATGGGTGCAAAAGAAGTTGGCCCTGTGACAGGAGCGACCAAAGATAATGTAACAAAACAAAAAAAACAAACACAAGCAGAAAAGGAGTTTCTTAATCTCAACCAGCAAGACGCAGCTGAGGAACAATCTCTCTGTAACGTGAAAGGACATCTTCAAACCCGTTACAGAATGTATCATCCGGATAGAAGCTGAAGACATGCTGATCATGTGTTGTAGCTGCAAGAATCAAACATACAAACACACAAAAACAATTAAATGAACATTTCTCTTAAAACATAAAGATTAACAAGTCTTTTTTTATTTGCAGTCATTACCATCTCCAAATCCATAACAAGGGATCAAATTATCCTCATCAAAAGCAGATAAAGTCTTTCCAATGATGGAAATCGCTTGCTGGTACGGGTTTGGAGTTGTTCCAATGTAATGCAAGCTTTGCCTGTTGAATGATCTCGCTCCTGAATTCAAAATCAAACCCACCAAAACAGTACACTAAAACCTTTTAAATTTTCAAATCATTGCTTTACATACATGAAGAAAAAATCTAACTTTCACCTGTCCACTCATTGCTCTTAGTGACATCTATACCAACAATCAGATTCGATGACTCCAAACCAGCATGAGACAGAGCAGCCGTAACCTATAAACCAGAACATTCAAGAAACAGAATCAACAAAAACACAAAAAAACGTTCAAGAATCTCATCAATATGGCCAAAATTAGAGATGGAAATTGGACCTCATCAATGGAACGGTAGTAATCACCGATCTGAGAATACTTCTTCTTGCCTTGATTCTTCAGCGGAAGTGAAGGCGTTTGAAACCCAGAACTGTAAGATGAAACAGGAGCTTGTGGAGTGTAGTGAGGGATGTTTTGGTGAAGGTTGTGTCCGTAAGAAGAAGAAGAAGAAGACGCACTTTGAGAATATCTTCGACTGCTTCTCCTGCTCGAGCGTTTTGAACTGCTACTTCCCATCACAGATTAACTAAACTGCCTGCAAAAAATTCAATTTTGCTGGAGAATTAATCGATCTGATGAAGTTTCTTCTTCTCCTTTTGACATTGTTTGAATCAGTAAAGTTCTTGTTTTTAATTTACATTAAAACAGAAATCATTATAAAATTCATAAAAGAATCGATTTTGGAGACTGAAGCGTCGGTAGTGATGAAAAGTTCCAACTGTTATTCAATTCAGATCGTAGAAAAAGGCAACTTAGAGAGAGAATAATCAGTAAATTTAATGTGCAATTATGTTACCTTTGAATCGATTCTGTCTGCGTACGCTGAATCTGCTCAAACTTTAGAAATTAGAATGCAGATAGAGTTAATATTATAGTACATTGTAATATATAAGTATTTTTTTAGTTTCTCATTTTTTTTGCCCTTTTGCAATTGGGATTTGATGGAGAAAGAGGTTCAGTTAGCTATATTATCGGGAATGATTTATCAGTTACTAACTGACCTAAGTAAAGATCTTAAGTATCTATTATCCACAATTTGTATATCACAAGCTAGTATTTTAGATGACATCAAATCTTATCAACCATTTTATTAGTTAACTAAAACCTTAACGACATCTTATGTAGGTAAGATATACAAGATTTGATGTCATCTATAATACTAGCTTGTGATATATAAATTGTAATCTTTTTATAGAAGTTATAAGAAAATAATCCATAATTTTTTTTTAAAAAAATATAGAATGAAACGGGCTTGACTTTTGACATAGTTGGGCCTTACAAATAATACAAAACTAGCCTACCAAATCTTTTAATTAAAGAAACAAAAAAATTTGAAAGACATAGTAAACTTAACTAACCCAACCCAACCCCGAGATTGGTTTATTCTGTCTTCTTCGCCGCAGATTTTGAAGTTCCTCCGCCGTAGAAGATCGGCTCTTGTTTCACCTACTCCATCATATCTCTATCGGAATTCTCCATCCTCCGCTCAGAAACAGCTTTTTGGTAGAAAGGTTTATTCTTCCATCTTCCAATTTTGTCTCTTTGGCTAAGCAATTGCCTCAATTCCTTGCACGCCACTGTTGCAATTTTTTTTAAAAAAACCTAGATCGGAGAGAAGGCAAAATCGTCTTCACTGATCGACGGTGAGATGGCTAACGGAACCGATGAGGACACCAATGCTGTCCTCAGCGATGTTGAGTCCGATGAACCAGCGCCTGTTGTTTTAAAGGATCCGCCGCGGGAAGAATCATCGGAAGAGAGGATAACGGAGCTAATCGCGGAGCTCGATCGTGAGAAGAAAGCTCGAGAAGCTTCTGAGAGTTCTAAATCGGAGCTTCAGGTATCGTTCAATCGGTTAAAGGCTCTTGCTCACGAGGCAATTAAGAAGCGTGACGAGTCTAAGCGAGAACGAGATGAAGCCTTGAAGGAGAAGGAGAGTTTAACAAAGGAGCTGGAGAATGTGAATAAAGGTAAGGATGAATTGATTAAGCAGCAGGATGAGATGTCAAAGAAACTTGATGAGGCTGTGAGATCTAGAGATGGTTTAAAAGCAGAGATTGAGAATTCGTCGCATATGTTGGTTTCTGGGATTGAGAAGATATCTGGTAAAGTAAGCAGCTTTAAGAATTTTTCAAATGGGGGTCTTCCCAAGTCTCAGAAATACACAGGTCTGGCTTCTGTGGCCTATGGAGTTATTAAGCGTACTAATGAAATCGTGGAGGAGCTGGTTAGGCAGATCGATATAACTGCAAAGTCGAGAAATGAAGCTAGGGAGCAGATGGACCAACGGAATTATGAGATAGCCATTGAAGTTTCTCAGTTGGAGTCTGCGATCAGTAATTTGCGATTAGAGGTTGCGGAAAAGGCTTCAATTGTTGATGATTTAGAGAGGGATGTGAGTGAGAAAGATAAGAGGATTGCTGAAATTGAGAAAAGTAATTTAGATAAGGTTAGTGTACTGGAAGGTGAAGTTCTGGAGTTGAAACAGTTGGTTGATGAGTATGATGGAAAGTTGAAGACTATGGAACTGAAGATGGTAGCTCAGCGTCCTTTGTTAATGGATCAGCTGAATCTTGTGTCAAGGATCCATGACCAGCTTTACGAGGTTGTAAGGATAGTTGATGGAAATAGTTCAGAACAGTCAGATTTGTCTGAGTCTTTCTTTATGCCTCAAGAGACAGAGATGGAGGAGAACATTCGAGCTTCTTTAGCAGGTATGGAGTCCATCTTCGAACTGACCAAAGTGGTTTCTGGGAAAGCACAGAGTTTGGTGGAAGAGAATAGCCATGAACTGAAGAATTTGAATGAAACCGTGGGTCTATTAGTTAAGGAGAAGGAACATATTGGTACTTTACTGAGGAGCGCTTTGTCCAAAAGGATGATCGCGGAGCAGCCATCCCAAAAAAGAGAATTGTTCCAGGCTGCAGAGAATGGTTTGAGGGATGTTGGTATTGATTCCAAATTCAATAAACTCTTAAAGGATGGAAAGGTTCAGGACTCTCATAGTGGTAGTACTGATGATCATAGTACGGAGGAGAATGAAATATATTCCCTGGTGTGTGTTCTTTTATGCCGATTATGTTTTTGATGAACTTCATTTGTGCGGGTACCTTATGATGTCTCCGTATTGGAATGCAGGCCAGCACATTGGAAAATATTGTCAAGGCATCTCAGCTTGAGATCGTTGAACTGCAGCACTTGTTGGAGGAATCAAGGCAAGCTCTCTAAAGCATAACTCCTTTTTTATATCTGATAACTTTGATAGAGGAATTTACTTGGTTTCGCAAGGAAAGTAAATGCTTAGTTTTACCTCATAGAATCAGGTGGCCTAGGAACGATGAGGCAATATAATTATGAATTCGAACAGCTTTCTATTGGGAACCACATGTGCTTGCGACATCGTACTTGATGTTCAATACATCTCTAAGTGTATTCTTGTGTAATACATTTTTTATATGTGATACTCCTAGTTTTCCAGTGTAGTTTGCTGTCCACAGTGATCCTTTTGCTTGCTTTTGTTGGTGTATCTTACGCGTACCACTTGTATTTGCATGTATCAACCAGGGAAGAGACTAGCGCTCTTAGGAAACAATTGGACACTCAAACAAAGGAGCTTAACCAGAGAATGCGCCAAATAGAAGAACTTAAAGAAAAAGAGAGAATAGCGAATGAAAACGTGAGTGAATTTTTGCTTGCTATTGCTGTGAAAGCTATTTGTTTCGTGCATCATTTGGCTTTTTATCACAAAGTATATAACACTCTGTCTCAAGATGTTGTTTAACTTTTGGTTCCTTGGGATGATAGGTTGAAGGGCTTATGACCGACATTGCTGCTGCTGAAGAAGAAATAACAAGATGGAAAGTAGCAGCCGAGCAGGAGGCTGCTGCTGGTGGAGCTGTTGAACAAGATTTCACATCACAGGTGCGTGATAAGTCCTTGGGTTAGTCTAGTGCAGGAGCATTGTAACTACCCTAGGTGGTTTGTTATTATAGCTATGTTGACGAGCTCAGTAACTATAGTTGAGTCAATTAGCTAGAGAGCTAACCGGTTATAATGAAAGTTTAGGAGATAGTTGGGGTATTCAGGATTTGTCCTGGGTCTTAGGAATTGGGCTGAGAGTAGAGATTCTCCCATTAATTAAGTCTCTTTATGATGTGTAGTTCTTGGTGGAGTGAGTAAAGAAGTTTCTCCAGTTTTGGATTTATAGGTATGCATTTCCTGGGAACTAAGGAATGATAGTCTTAACTCTTATTGGCTTTGTTTGCTCAGCTGTCTGTGCTAAAAGAAGAACTTGAAGAGGCAAAGCAAGCGATTATAGAATCAGAGAAGAAACTAAAGTTTAAGGAAGAGACAGCTGCTGCAGCCATGGGTGCAAGGGATGCAGCAGAGAGATCTCTGAGACTCGCAGACAATAGGGCGACTAAGTTGAGGGAAAGAATCCAAGAGCTAAACCGTAAAGTTGAAGAATTAGAAACCCATCGAGATATGAATACCTCAAACAGAGCTAGATATGCGTGTTGGCCATGGCAACTTCTCGGGATTGATTTTGTGGGAGGACGAAGAATTGAGTCGGGACAAGAGAGTGCGAACGAGATGGAACTCGCTGAACCTCTACTATGAGAAAACCGGTACTGTATACAAATACCATACTCTCTGTATTTGTTTTTGATTTTTATGTATATACCATCTGAAAAATGTTTTTCAAAGCTTTGACATGTTTTCATGTTGTAATGTTTGACTAAAAAGAGAGTAATTTGGGGGATTGGCGAAGAGTAGGTGTTCCCCACACCCAACAGTGATCAATAAAATATGAAACTTACCATCCCTTTTTGCTCAAAATCTTAGAGTGCAATGGCTCAGATGTTCAATCTCTTGGATCAAAGTTATAAGATTTGGACGTTATTCAAGTTCGCATCCAAAATTAACAGCCAAATCTCACTGATGATCCCTGATTCAAGACTGGTCTAGCCATGACCTGCTTTCGTATTTATTATCTAGTCATTTTTTATGAAGTCTAAATTCATCTCTTAATCTGGTCATTTCTTTTGTTAAAAGTGATATTGATGATTATACGCTGAGGGTTGCTCTAGATGTTGATATACATCACAATATTTTATTGTAACCCTGTGTACAAAATCACAAGTGCCATTAGAGAGATTCAGAGATCCAGGTAGATAATGCTCTTCTATGAATTCAAGTACTTGTAAGCCTTCTAGAACCTCAAAGACATATTCAGTAAAGCTAAAATGTACATTATATTTTGCAAATACACCTATTTCAAAGATGAACCACCAAAGGCTAAAACCTAAATAGTTATCCAATCTGATAAACCCATAATTTATGTATCTCAATTTCTTAGCTATATGTTATTTCATAACTTCTTAAGATCTTATTTATTTCTTCCGAACATACAATTCAATTTTAAAAATAGAGCACTTAATATAATAAATAATTGTTATTTATTATAAATAATTGTTATTTATTATAAATTCATGAGAGTTAATCTTGTAGGAATTTTATACCATAAATAATTAATTAATAGTTGATAATAATAAACTAATAGTAAAGAATTCATTAATAGATTTCAATTTAGATTTACTTTTGTCTACACTTTTTATCTTTCCAAATGACCACGTATAATAATAGGAAAGAAATTAAAATTGCAGAATGGTAGATAAGTTGCTATATACATTTGTAAAAAACATTGTAATAAATATATGCAAAAAATAGTGATTTCGTTTCAAAAAGTTTAAATGTGATATATAAAGTTTCCAAAAAAAGGGTGATATTTATTTATACAGCATTGACTTTTGAACCGTTCAACCATGTAAATTAACCCTCAAGGAGTTAACTTCTTGATCTTCATCTTGATGGGTGGGTGAGGAGTAATCATGACTAATATATTCGTCCATATGAGTAAGTTAATCAAATTAATTGAAAAATTCTATATACGTGAAGATTATAAAACTCCCCGTTTTGGTTTCCATTTCCATGTGCCGAATCACTAATCATATCATAGAAAATCTAAAAATTCCTCAAAAAAAACAATTTTTTATTGAAAAAAAAAACAAAATAGAGAGCTTACGAAACAGCTTTCAGTTCCGCACGTCTGCTCTGAATACTGAAGATCGCCGGAGGAATAAGGATCTCCAAAAAAAAATCATTTATTTGATCAAAACGCGTTTCTCGTCTCAAAATTTCGTGGTGTTCTACGTTGTAATGTCATGTCATGTCTTTTTTTTTTTTTTAAATAAAAAGTTATGTTTTCTTTTTATTATCGTCGTCTAGAAAATTTATGGCTAATCAACATTTCTGATCACAACGTGAATGCAGCATTGTTTTCTTAATCTAGGTGATAAAGCAAATTAAGTCTTTTGATTAGATCATTCGTGTTTTGTTCTGATCGTATAGCTCAAGTGATTAATTACAGTTTGCTTTTTATCAATAAACAGGAGTGAGATGGTGTTGATGACATTTGGAGCTTATAATCAAAAGTAGTAATTAAAATCTAACTATGGGAATCTTGTCACGCAGGTAAAAAAGTCCCTTGTTTTCGTTTTCTCTCTTATTGTTCTCTCTCAATCAGATCGATGATAATTGTTGTTATTACAGCCCAACTAATAGTAGGAGATCAGATGATAGCATGAAGCTTCTTACAACTGCTTTGTTTGCTATAGCTTTTGGCATTCTTCTTGGACTATCTTTTCCATCTTTTTTGATCACTAAGGTTCTTCTTATTTCTCTTCAAAAAATTTCTTCTCCTTCTTAGATTTTATTCTCCATCTGTTTCATGCCATTTTTTATTGTGTAGATGAGTCTCCCCAGAAACCTTCTTCATTCCATTGCTATCTCACATAGGAATTCAGAAATTGCAACTCCTCCCAAAGCCAATGATATCTCAAAGGCATGTTTTATGTAGGAATTTACACATATTTTTTTTTCATGTTTTAAGAACAAAACCAAAGCTTAAGACAATGTTTTGGTTCAGATATGGGAGCCTTCAAATCCTCGAGGCGCTGAGAGATTACCACCCGGTATTATTACATCCGAATCAGACTTGTACTTGCGCAGATTGTGGGGGAACCCTGATGAGGTTTGTCTTCATTCTTGGATATTACATCTTTCATGTGTGATCAGTGACACTAGCTTCAAGTATCTTTTCTCCGCTTCCTCAGGATTTGAAGAAACAACCGAGATATCTAGCAACATTTACAGTGGGTTATAATCAGAGACACAATATAGATGCATGTGTTAACAAGGTTGTGTGATGCCCTTTCTTGTTTTCTCTTTTTGCTTAATAGTAAACTCATTATGTATTGTCTACTCAAAAACCAGTTTTCAGACAACTTTACAATTGTTCTGTTTCATTACGATGGGAGAACAAGTGAGTGGAATGATGAGTTTGAGTGGTCGAAGAATGCAATACACATAAGTGTCAAAAAGCAGACAAAATGGTATCAATATCTTTGCTTATGCGCCTTATTTCTCTGGCTATATGACTTTCTTGACTCTAATATTGTGAATTTTAAGGTGGTATGCAAAGAGATTCTTGCACCCGGACATTGTAGCACGATACGATTACATATTCATATGGGATGAAGATCTTGGAGTCGATCACTTTAACGCAGAAGAGTGAGTTTCTTTTACTTCTCACTTCTATTTTAATGAGCTCAATAAAAAATTTATATTTATGTTTGTTGTTGTAGATACATACACATGGTGAAGAAGCACGGCCTTGAGATTTCGCAGCCTGGTTTGGACCCAGAGAGAGGGTTTAATTGGCAGATCACCAAAAGAAGAGAACATAGTGAAGTCCATAAGTATATATCTGACTCATAACTTCCACTCTAGATGATTTTTGTTACCTTATAATACTGCTTTATGTATGGCTTGAATCTTTATCAGGAAAACAGATGAGAAACTAGATTGGTGCTCTCATCCTCCTCGGCCTCCATGTGCTGCGTATGTTAGAATAATCTCTCTATCAAACTCAAGTTTTACATGCCCATATATTTAGCTTAACTTTTGTGTCTTTCATAAAACCACAGATTCGTGGAAATCATGGCTCCTGTCTTCTCAAGAGATGCGTGGCGCTGCGTGTGGCAAATGATCCAGGTCACAGTTACTTTATTATCTCTTGTCTTATTCCACTATTTGCAAAGTTTCCTTTTCCCAAATTCTTACTTAAACCTTATTATGAACTAAAAACAGAATGATTTGGTTCATGGTTGGGGTCTTGACTTTGCACTCAGAAGATGTGTTGAGGTATACAAAAGATTAAAATGTTTCTTAATGTTTATATAAACGTTCTTGAGTCTTTGATCGATTAATGATGAGGCTTCCCCATTTTTATATGTGGAAATGAAGGAGCCTGCATATGAGAAGATAGGAATAGTAGACTCTCAGTGGATCGTTCATCAATTTATCCCTTCCCTTGGCAATGAGGTTAACTAACTTCTTCACTTTCTCCTCTCCAAAAAAAACAATTAAAATCTCATTCTTTCTCCTTTTCTTGCCAATATTTATACAGGGAAAAGCAGATAACGGGAAAGCGCCATGGCAAGGGGTAAGAAGACTTGGTTTGTTATTTGCCTTGTCTGAAAAAGAAGCTTGGTCTTGTTTTGGAGAGTTTCATGGGTTCTCTATAACAAAAACCTAGGGCTATCTCAGGTTTCTAGATACCTTGACGAGAAAGCAACCAAATGGACCAATATGTCTTAAATTTGTGTGTGTTTGCAGGTGAGGGATAGATGTCAAATGGAATGGAAATTGTTCGAGAAAAGAGTGGAAAACGCAGAGAAGGATTATTTCAAATCGTTACAAGTTGAAAGCCCATCCAATTCGACCACCTCTCGATAGGACCTTACCATATTAGTAGTTGTTGTAGCCAGGAGATTCTGAGGTGCTATATACTATAGTGTCTTAACATTTACATATACATCTTTATAGGTTATAGATATCCCATCTCTTAATCAGATTCCATTGAATAATATTTCATGATTTTAATCGCAAAAAGATTGTGAGGAACTGATCCAGAACAGGTGTGTGGACTCTGAAAGATTTGTCAACTTTATGTGAGATGACTGCCGTGTCAGCGCGTCCGTACAAATTACATGGCATTCTTACTTTTAGCGATCGGGGGAGATGAGTCTCCACGTGTCGATTACGAGTCGAACTCGGGAGAACAAGGAGCTCTCCACAACGCACCTTCTGGTTGGCTCATCACAATACGTGTCAGAAGATCTACAAACAAACAGACCACAGAAAAAAACAAAACAGAGTTTGTCATTTATTTAATCTTTTCGTTATAAGACGAACCTACCTTATTAAGTCACAATCAAGTTGAGAGGGATGAGTCTCTAACGACAACCTCTCTCGTGGTGACACGTGTTTAGACCACCGCTGGTTAGAAAAACCCAATCGCTCATCGGAACATGAGTGGCGGCTATACTTCCTCTCTATTTCTCATCTTCTAAGGATTTTTCAAGTCTCAAACTTTCAAAGACTCTCGGTTTCATCTCTGTTAATATAATCTAATAAGAAGACATTACAAAAATGGGTCTTTCGCAGTTTCCGACAGCGTCAGAAGGAGTACTACCACTTCTGGTGATGAACACGGTTGTTTCAGTCACACTGTTGAAGAACATGGTGAGGTCTGTTTTTCAAATTGTGGTATCCGAGAGCGAAGCCTCCATGGACTTAGATGACGACATGCCTGATGAAGAGGATTTCTTGAGGAGAAGAATCTCGGTAACACAGTTCAAGTCTCTGTGTGAGAACAGAGGAAAAGAAGAAGGTGAAGAAGAAGGTGAAGAGAAAGGTGTGGAGTGTTGTGTGTGTCTTTGTGGGTTTAAAGAGGAAGAGGAAGTGAGTGAGTTGGTTTCTTGCAAGCATTTCTTCCACAGAGCTTGTCTAGACAACTGGTTTGGTAATAACCACACTACATGTCCTCTTTGCAGGTCTATTCTCTAGTGGTGGAATCTTGTTTTACCTTTTCCTTTTCTGCTTTGTTACATTTTACAGGAAAATACCACATTCTCTATCCTCTGTTTTACACTTTTTGGTGTTTATGTTTTTCCCCATTTTTTCTTGGTTTGAAAAAGGGGTTTTTTCATAATAAAGAAGGACTTTTATTGCTCTGTGTGTGTGTGTGTTTTCCCCTTCTTCTTGGTTTTAAAAAGGGGTTTCTTCTCTTGTCTAATATTAATGCAGATATCATATTTCAACTCTTAAGCTCTTGTATTTTAACATTTTAGAAAGACTTATATACTATATCTTGCACTTTATTTCATGATTAGTGTGACAATCTTGCAATTAAATGTGAATCTAAGACTATAACTTGTAGCGTAATGGTTTGTGTTTGTGTAGTTACCATTCGAATTCAAACCAGATTTTGCATGTTATCGGAAAAGAAATTGTGTGGGACTAAAAATCTTAAAGCACATAAAATTATTAATTATAGTCTTTATTTCCATGCACCTTTGTAGACAAAGGTAACAACACCCATTTTGTTACATGACAAAAATCAAAACAAGAAGAAGAAGAACACAATATCATTTAATACAATCTATATAGAATATGGTATGTCACACTTATTATTTCTTATTTTTTGTCCACATACACTAGGCGTTCTTAGTCATCCACTTACTGAACTTCGTATGCTCAAACTTGATGAATTCATCTGCTTCTTTGTCAACATCCTCTGCTTTTGCAACCTCTCTTGTGCCCATCTTCTCGCTCTTCGACCTCCTCAGATCTGCATACTCAAAGTCCTGAGTCGGTTCTTCTGCTGCAAAGACAGCTCGGAACTCCTTCATCGAGTCCCGGTGATGATGATGAGATTTGTGATTGGAGGAGTCCCGGTGATGATGATGAGATTTGTGATTGGAGGAGTTTCCAAGTACCATCCTTAAACTAGAACCCTTTAGCTCTCTTTTTTTTTTTTTTTTTTTTTTAAAACCCTTTATCTCTCTTTTGTTTCGAGTGTTGTTTTGTTAGCGATATCTTTGAAAACTATCGTAGGTTCTTTTATATAAGAGATGTTATGAGGTTGAAGTCAACATAAAAGATGGGCGTGAATCCGATTCCCTTTTTTCTTTATGTCTTTTCCGAGCAAATATATAAATATACTCCTCGTGGTTTGGCTGATTTTAATATATTCTATGCACATGTCTAGAGAGTCTAATGATATAGGTAAGGATCTAATACGAAACATAGCGTGTGAGAGATTAGCTTTAACAATAGCAAGATTGATTGGTCGAAAACTACTACAACAACTTCGAATCCTTCAAGTGGACCAACGGTTTATAATTTTTCTAAGGTATATGCCCCGATTACAAATGACAAAACGGTAAATGGTATTTACTGTTGGTTATTCGTCACACTATGATCGAATTAGATGCCTTAATAATAATGTATATCTAATGCCAAACTTTAATAGAGAACGTAGGAAAAACGTAGTTCTCTTCGTCGGTCGTCCTATAGATTTGTCTTTGTTGCTTGGTGAAAAAGTGATGTAGGTTGTCAACTAGGTTGACCTGCCCCGGCCCGGCCCGACCCATAACGTGAGAGAAGCCGTGGATGAGAGCCTAGCAAACTTCAAATATTTCTAGTCTAAAATAATACCACTGAATTATCAGACTACTTTTTCCATTCCATACTGTGTTTTTCTTGATTTTATGATGTCTTACCATTATTTTCATAATAATATTGTTTTTGTGATTTTTAATTTTCTTTTCTTAAACTCAAAGTCTATATTTCGTCCTAGCAAACGTTGGACCAGTCCCTGTAACAAACAGCTACTTCATTTAGTTCGAAGGCTCTTAAGGTTTTTTTTATCTTTAGACCACTTAAAATAATTTTGGGAACGACTTGCAATCGTTTCTACTGTTGTTCTTTTCAGTAATCTTTTGAAAGACGACAATATTGATTTGCCATTGTAGCACTATTCCGTCTCTACTTGTGATAATCTAAAAGTTAATCTGATCATAACGCCCTTTGAAACACCTTAAAGGCCAAGATCTTGAGGCGACAAGTGTAATACCAAGAAAAAGAAAATCATTTAGCAGCAAAACTTCACATTTGAAATATTCAATATTGTACCGAAATTGATAAGTCGGAAGAATTTATTGAAAAAGTAAATGTAAATGTTTTACATACACTTCAAATGACAGAAACCCTTCCACATAAAAAACCAAATAACTACAAGACTAGAGACCAAAAGAGAATAGAACTATACTACCTTGCTTGGTCACTAGCATAATGCTCTAAAGCATAAACACAAAAACAAACCCTAAGCTTCCTAGTTACTACTTAGCTGCTTCTTCTCTGGTGCTAGAATCATCTGGCTTGGTCATAAGATTTTGAAGTATGTTAGTCTCAACACTCTTGGTACGCTGCAGCGAAGGATTCCGGTGAAGCTTGCACCTGAATGACCCCGGGTGACTGGTCGGTGAGCAAATGCAGATGGTCTTAGTGATGCTGGTCTGCCGGGACAGCCCGCCAGGGCCCATCGCCCCTATGGAAGCTTCAGTCTCCATGATTCCTTTGTCGTTCATAATTTGAATATGGAAGAGAAGAAGAGGAATCAAAGATGAATGAAGAGGTTTTACCTCTTTGTCAATTTAGTATTTGAAGAAGTTTTAAGGCTGAAAAAAACTTTTTCTTTTTGTATGGTCATCACGGGAATGATGATGGAGTCCATCAAGGACCAACTGTATCCTTTAACTTTTCATAATGTTTTAACTTTCAACTACTCTTATCCTCAAAAGCCACATCGATCCTTAAGTGGATAATGATTCACTATTATGACTTCCATTATTCATCAATTATACTCTTTTATAAATGCTGTTTAGAGATATCATTTTTATATACTGACCTCTTATATGTGCAACGAAAAATAAAATTCAAAAAGATATTCAAATTCAATTAAATATTATCTTTTCAATTTCTATTTGTAAATAATATATAATCAAATATATATATATATGTATATAATTATATTAACAACATATTTTTCAAATTCAAATAAATATTATGATTTTATTTTAACTAAATATTGATAACTTATTAATTTTAATATATATTTAATAGTTCTACATGAAATGAAAAAATATTCAAAGAAAATCAATTTATTTCTTTTTATTCAGTTTCTTCTTCATCATGTACTTAATTGTAACGACTGATGTGATCATCTAAAACCAAAGACAGTCACAACATCGTTCCATATCAAATCAACTTGAAATTAATTACAATATTTAGAAGATCTTAGATATTTGAAGAGTATCCCTAGAGTCTAGAGATGGTTGTTTTGTTGATTGATCCCCTTCTTTAGAGCGGTAGAAGATCATATCCAATATATTACTAAAGATGCAATGATGCAAATTTAAGTACTCAAATATATGTTTATTGAGTTGTGATGGTATAAATTCTTCGACTTTTGATTGAACCTCTAGGACTTGTGATAATTTACCGACAAACAAGGGTGATTAGTTGGAGCTTTAAACTTTTTTAAAGCCATATTTTAGTCTAAATATTTAAATTGAAAGCAATCATGCTTTATAAATATTTGAATTGAAAGCAATCATGTTTTATAAATATTTTTCAAAGCCACTTTTATGGTTTTTTTCCTTTTTCGGAATAAAATTCTAAAGCCATAAATTTTGGGATTTGAAAATTTTTATTTGCTTTTCATTGATACATGTCGTGTATTTGATAAAAAAATAGAAAAAATTTATTATTTTTTAAAAAAAAGTTTACTTAAAAAATTTGATAAATCATATATATATATACATAATTGTCGTGTACTCACTAGAAAAGAAGAAAATTTTCATTATTTTTAAAGAAATTTTACTTAAAACAAATTAATAAATCTTATATATATACATGATTGTCGTGTTTGCATTTTTAGTATTTTAATTTATTATTTATTTTAATTAAATAAAATTTTAATAAATTTATTTTTTACTTATTAATGTATAAACAAAATATTAATATATATAACAATATTCACTCAATGTTTTGATATTTTAAAACCACAACCATGTTTACCAATTATTTTTTATTTAATTCTATAGTTTCAGCAGATAAATCTAAAGTTATAACCCAAAAATCTACAACTAAAATTTTACAACTATAATTATAAAAATACAGCAAAAAAATCTATCGCCATACTCCTATAGCCAAAATCATAAATTTGCTATAACCACTAGGACATGATTATTTGTTTGGCGATATAAAAGGGAAAAGGAAAGAAGAAAAAGCAAAGAGGACAAAGGCTGTCTTTATGGATTCTGAAGTCAACTTATCAGAGAAAAGAAAAAAACTATTTTTTCTTAAGATCTCTTTTTGTCCTTTTGGTGTTGTCTTCATCCTCTCGACTTTTTTTTTTTTTTTTTTTTTTTTACCTTAGCTCATAATTGACATATATCATATAAGCATTAATTAACTTCGCTCATACTCAGATAAAAATTGTCCTTTGCTAAAACATTCTATCTTGAGAGAAAAACTAATCATACAAGTACTAGACGAAGAAACAAAAGACAAAAGGATTTGAGTTAGATACCATAACCTCATTTCTCATAACGCTAAAAAAACAATGAAGTAATAAGCACGTAAGAACAACAACAACAACAATATAATGTTCTAAGAATCATGAAAGCAATACTGATGAAGCATTCCAACATTTCCGTTGTACTGCATCGTTGCTGAATCAAAACCACTCTCATGATCAGCCCAACCCAACTCCCCGTGATATTTCACCTGCCCAAATCCGTTTCCTTCAACATTATTGACGTTGGGTAAACCAAGATCTGTCTGAAAACCGGTCTCCCGCATAGTCGGGAAAACACCAACCGAGTGTTGGTTGCTCTTTGGAAATGTAGAAGCATGTTGAGAGATAGGTTTTGGTAAGAAGCTTTGAACAACTTCTTGAAGAAGACCAGACCCAGCTGGTTCTGGTTCGAAGATAGAGATCAGGCTCTCGTTGTCAATGGTACTTGACCTCTTAGCTTTAGGCGAGAGATCTTCGGAGACATCGTTGACGTTAGTGAAGGACTCGTGAACGATGTCGTTTACGTTAGAGAGATTACAAGGCGGGTAAGAGAAGGTGTTTAACGGAGAAAGTGAATGAGCGTTTAAAACGTCTTGTAGAAGGAACATATTCATCGGAGGAGGCGAGAAAATACGGTGGTGGTAAGAGTCAAGAGAAGGCATTGGGTAGACGAAGTTGGTTCGAGCTTTAAGACCACGCATGGCTCGAGCGGCGCAGTCATATGCGCAAGCTGCTTCCTCCGCCGTATCAAATGTTCCGAGCCATCGTCTCTCCTTGGACAATGGGTCGCGTATTTCAGCAGCGTAACGACCCCATGGCCTCCGCCTCACGCCTCGGTACCTTATGGTGGAGCCACCGGTGGCGCCGGTTCCGGCGGCAGCTTTTGAGGTGGCTACTCCTCCGGGAGAGCTAGGAGCGGTGGAGGAAGGTCTTGATGGCTTTCTCTTTAGAGAATTGTTGTTGGCTTCTCTGTGCTCGGCACCTTCGAGTCTCATGATTGCTTCTTCCATGGTTGACCTGAGAGAGTTTTTTTTAAAGCTACGAAAGTTTTTTAGTATTATTATTCGATGGTTCTTTAGGGTTTTGAGGCACCTGAATGTGATGGTAGCTGATTATGTATTTATAGAACAAAAAGAAAATCACATTATTATTTTTAAGTAAAAGAGCGTTACCTGACCAAAAATAAATAAAATATAAATGAGACTTGCATCTTTATTGACTTGTGAGTCCATAAGAGATGCAGAAAGCAAAAATACGTTTAACGAAGTTCATGTTCCACGTTCGAACAGATATGTCTTTTTTTTCCTTTTCTACGGACTTACATAAAAGCAGAGTAATAGGTTACATGTCTTTTTGATGAGTAACAATATCTTAATTATTATTTACTATTTTTATTCTAACCCTTGAACTTTTCTTTCTTACTGTCAGAGTTTAAAGGTCTCTCGATAATGTGAATAGATATCCTTTCGATTTATTCTTTTGTTTTTAGTAAAAGACATGAATTTTTCACAATAAAAAATTTGTGAGCAATAAATGTTAATGCTTGAAACTAATAAGACTGGAACACTAAACCAGCACTTTTTAAAACATTCTCCTCTCTTAGTAATTTCAGTATACAAATTTGTTTCCATTATTTAGTTTCAAACAATTTTACAGTTTTCTGTAGCAGTATTCGTTTTCATCTATTTTCGTTTTAATCTTTAAGGACCTTTTTAACAGTGTTTTTGGGAATAACAATTATTAGTTCTAGTAACAATAATAACTAAATACTCCGTAGTTAAAAATGATGTACACAGTAGTTTGTGGATGGAAAGAAATTTATGATGTTGGGAGTTGAAAGGAGAGGGTTGAGAATCGTGAAATTATGATTCTGAATTAATAACACTGGCGGCGCTCAGAAATTGTTCCTTCTACATGAGGTTGTGTTTTGTCTGTTCTTTTTACGAGATTATGGTCGATTTGCTTATTTAGGGGTTTGCTTTATTTTATTTTTAATCTGTAAACCAAAGTCACGTGGATTTGTCTCAACTAGGGCTCTTTCTTCATGGTGTAGCCTCTTTAGGGCTTTCCTACTGTAGCTCGATTGTGACTAAAGATCCTTTGCGTTTACGGAAACTAATTTCCACCACTAATTTCGTATTTTTTTTGTTAATTAATTTAATTTCGCATTTACATCTAAATCATCATAAATCTCTTCCACAATCTTAATCAATTGATGTCGGTAGAGTTTCTTAAACCGATTAAAGTAATAGGGTATACCTCCTCTACAATTCGAACCCTAAACATAAGGGTTGCATGCAATTCTCACGTACGTTATCTTTTATTTTCTATCACGTAATGCTTGCAATATATCGCCTAGGATCAGTCGTAGAACTCTATTGCAGGAATGTCTGAATATTTTCCTTTCTTATATAACGATCTGCAATATTCTAATTGCATGAAAAAAATTATGAAGATTGGAAAAAAATATGTACGTGAGGCTCTACGCAACACAAAAAACATATATAAACCATGTTTTCTTTTCTTTTCTTTTATTTTTGTTTTCTGATGAAGGGTGATAACATAAACTATGTCTCAACAAAACGTTGGCAAAAATCATGTCTAGGAACATAAGAGGTTGAAGAAAGAGAGGTTGTGAATTCCTTGTGGAAATAATGGATAATGAACACCACAGATCTCAGTTTACAGGCATCGAAATCACTTGTAGAATAAGTGAAAATTTTGTGGGAACCTTTTTAATAACGATAGGATCGGAGCCTTATAGCTGGTAGCAAGAAAAGGGCCAAAACTCATGAACTCAAAGCCAATCTCATAAAGAACAACAAAAATAGGGTAGACGGTGTGGTACGTATACAGCAAGGGATTCAAGAAGGTAGTTTGAATAATCTGCTCGATCTAAATTTTTAAGTTCGGAGAAATCAGCCTAGCTAATATTCTAAGCGGTTATACGACCATCGACGTTCAATTTGTCAGATAAAGAAAACGGGCAAGCTGTTAAAGGAGGAATTTTTATCAAAAAAAAAGAAAAGAGGAATCCTATATTTCTATTTTGATATGCATACTGCCGTCTGTTTCAAAGTTATATAAAGAATTGATAAGTATTATCATAGCTATGAAATCTATCGGGTGGTGAAGACTCTATTGACTTCTTTAAAAAGCAAAAAAAATCTCTATTGGCTTGGATTATATAGATTTTGCAAAACTTTTATAAAATAGAGGGTCTGACTTGTAAAAACTTTAGAAGAAACAGGAGGAAATATTAGGAGAAAAAACATGGAAGAAAATGTTACTTTTAGAGGAAAAGTTTTTCCTCTCCAGTTTGAAGGAGGGAAGAAATCTTCTCACTTACTCTACTTTTAGCTTTTTCCAGCAGAAAAATAAATACTCTCATTTTTGCGGACTGGTGAATATATGGGAGAATTCAGGATAATAAAAAATTTACACTTTTCTTTTCTTCTAAAGATACCAACCAGTCATACCCAGAATATTCGGGGGGGGCTGCAATTTATTTACACAATTTTTTATAAAATAAAAAATGAATCGGAGCATGTGAAAATGTGATATTTGAACTCCCGGTCTATAATACTTAAAAATTATTACTCTGCTCAAGTGGCATTCTAGTTAAAGAAAAATTTAACGTAATTCAATTTAGATAGTATTTTAATATTTTGGTTCACACAAAAAAAATCTTAAGTAAATATGAGCTTGACGGAAACATAACGGTCCATAGTTCCCGATAAAAGTTTATTTACATTTAGATGAAATAAATTTATAACTAAGGTCTTGAGTTGAAATGTCTAAGAATAAAAGAAAATGGAAGGCAAAAATGAAGGGGCAAAGCTATGAAAGTAGGTTACATGCAATGGTACGACATTAAAGTTGATACCAGAATTGTCGCCTCTCTTCTTAAGGCGTGGGTTTTTTCTCTGCACAATGCCTCTCTCTCTCTCTCTCTCTCTCTCTCTCTCTCTCTCTCTATGACTATATATTGTTTGACTTTTTTTCTCACACGAACGCGATCATGTTATATAATGTGATATCGATCTCTAATAATTATAACCGAAACTTTTTGGAAAAGTTTGTATTTGGAAAAGTTTGTAGCTACCGCAAATTAAGGTCATATATGATATAGCTAACATCTCAAATAAAAAATACATGTTTAGATACACCAATAAAAAAAAAATAATGCATGGAGGAGCATGGTAATTTGTTTGTAAAAAACTACATTCGTTTTAATTTCATCACGATTTGCAATTTTTAATCAAATTACCCAACGGCTTAACATCAATATTTATAAACAATTTGGTCAAATTTCACTTTGTGAGTGGTCTTTTTATACGGATGAAGCTTCCGTTAAAATAAAACTTTAAATCGTACATAATCGCATTTTCAGTTTTTTTTTTTTTACATATTTTTTCTTTCAATTTTCATAGTACCAAAATAATACTTCAGTTAGTGAATGACATCAATTCAGAGCTGATCAAATGAACTGAACTTCTTTGTGTTCGTGTCTTAATCAATATTGATTAGATACATTAGATTACTTTTTTTTTTAATCAAGTAATTTAGTGGTTTTAATAAAACTTAACACAGTAGAGAATAGGATTCAAACCCCAAACTTACAATTTAATGTTCAGAAGTGATCACTATTGTGCTACTTGACTTCCACACATTAGATTTCTTAGTTGTTATGATTTATGCAATACAATTATATTGTTACCCTAGAAACAATGGGTATTAGTTTGCTAGAAAGATATGGATATTAAAAGCACAGATTTTGGTCCCCTCTTAAACGTACACCATATCTAAAATTCTAACCTAAACCTCTACCAATTTTACCAATTCACGCACGTACCATTCATTATTTGCTTTCACGTGATCTTTCATCTCTCTTAACATTTTTACGAATTCACGTACGTATGTATTATTTTTGGTGGAGATTAGATTCATTAATTTAATAGTTCATAGGCCAAAAAGTTTTTAAATAGGCTCATATTTTCCTTTCATCCACCATTTGATTTATTTTGGAGACCGTTGCCGGTTGTACTGCAAATAACTATTGAAGCCACTTAAAAAACAATTAACTGTTGAACTGAGAGTTACTTCAGACCTCTTCTGAACAACTTGTCCCCTATGTTTATAAAGCTACCTTATTAATAGCTTTATATCTAGATACACACATTTGGAATTTATTTTTCGTCGTCGTTAATTATATAACATTATTTTTGGCAGAGTAACTCTCCTGCAGTAAGAGCAAATGATTTTTAGAATTCTAGAGCAAGACAAGTGAAAAACTTTGCTTTCTAATTTTTATAATTTCAATTTTAGTTAAACTTTCACAACTCACAAGTTTATATTTTCTTACTAAATTTAAATTTTTTTAAGAAAAATGTATTTTTAAAATGATTTTTAAAACAATGGTCTTACCAATTAAATTGTTCAAACTTTTTTAGTATCGGCCACAAACACCTCAAGAGTTAATGACAAAAATAAGTTAAATTTTAGTTATACAAAATTTTTCAAAACTAAACTACACATGGCGCTATTTATTCGTCGATCTAAACTAAAATATACATGCCACTAGATGATGTGCCCAAACCTTGATGAAAAGTTTAGGTCAAACATATAACATCCTTAAATAAACATCCATATAATGAAAACATTCACAGCAGTAGAACTAAGTTAAAAAAGAAAGAATTATCATGTTAACAACCCTGAGATTTCTAAAAATTATTGTTTAGTTCCCTAAATAAACACAATCAGGAACGATAAAAAAGACATCTACTTCCAGTTGAATAGACATCAAAAACGTTAATTTCAAAAATAAAAATCGGCCTCTCAAGTCTCAACTGTGTCGGAGATATATGGTTTGTCTACAACTGTTGTTTAGCTTTCCAAATTGCACCCAGAAAAAGAAATAAAGAATTTGACTTTAAATCACACTCGCGGTAAGACCACGTGTAAACCCTGCGATAATGTAACTCACCATATGTGGGCCAAGAAAACTTTGGAGATTGATCTACGTCCAAGGATTCATTTGAATCTGGTTAGGTTTTGGGGAAGAAAAGGCGAAAGGTTAACTGATAATGATTTAGCTTTGTAGCAAATCTTCTTTGGCGAAAGTAAATTGATAAGGTTTTATAGAACGCGCATAAATAAACTACTCCTTTTTTATATAATCAAAATTAATTAATCATACAGTTTTTCTATTATAAAAAGTTTCCATTCAATTTTCGCAGATTTACAAATTAAGATAATTAATTGAATAATATTTATTATTTATGGATTACAGTTTTATAAAATCAAAAATATGGAAATTTTGAAAATATGTTGAGATCTAAACGTATTTTGATAGCAATAAATTAGAAGTAGTTATGTGATGCATTCGACTTTATATAATAAGGTATATAGATTTTAAAAACCTTTCTTTGGTCTTTTTAGTAAAAAAGGAAACACAAAATCTCGAATGTTTTATTTTCCGGTCTAAACAAATCCTCGAGCAAAGATGGAAACTGATAAGACCCGCCGCCGAATCTAAATTGTATGTTTGACCGTAAATCGAACGGCTGCGATTTTTCTACATGGGAAATAACGAAACAAAAATACACGTGGTACTCTATCACATCTGACTTTGATGGACTATGGGTCCCTCTGAGCGTGGGATTGATCTGATTTCTGAACTGAAGGGATTAGATTTTTTCTTATTTTGATTTGATCTCTCTGTCCAAAATTTGGCACTCCCAACCTTTGATGCTGTTTTAATTCCCCTACGGTAAATTGTTTTTATTTTTCTCGAGATCAATTTGAGAATGATTTCGATGGTATATTTGTTCATATTCTAGCAAATTAAAGGATGATTTTTTTTTTCCTTATATAATAAAACTGGTCGACGGAGTCAAAAGTAAAACGTTTAAGCTCCTGTTTTTGTTGAATTTAATCTAAGAATAATAATCCCCAATTAGAACCCTCTAAGCTTACCAACGAGTTCATAAGTAACACACTAGTTTTCTCCCGTCAAACAAAAGCAATTCCAACGGAGAAAGTAGTTTCTAGTCTCTTTCAACTTTACAAACGACTCTTCCCAATTCAATTTGTTTAGCTTCTAAACTTTGGAACCTCCCAGAAAAGAAGGTCAAATAATCTTGAAGAGTCATGGTCTTCGGTTAAAGAAAGAATTGCGTACCAGTAATCATCACAAAATCACAAGTGTTTTAGCTTTGTTGCCGACACGTAACCACAAACTCACCCAACACCGACCCTCTTTTTCATGCCTGTTTACAAGGAGAATGATACGACTCTTCTTTGCTTTTAGATATCTCACCATTTCAAATTCTTAATTATCATATATATATTATTAACACACAAAGAGAGAGATGTGTAAGAGACTAATTTGGCGTTGCCTACCAACCTAACTTCCCTTCTACTTCATCAACAACTCGTGTCCACTTTTCTCATACAAACTTTGGTTCAAGATTATAATTATAAACACGCCTCCCGCGTGAATAGAAAACGCAAACATCATAAACACATCATAAGAAGAACTCTTTTGGTTCACTACCGATTTGTGATGGACAATAAGGCCAATCATGGAGATGATGAGCATGAGAGTGTTCCTCCTATCCATAGCCAAGTCGTGAAGATCAAGAGAGAGTTTGAGAAGATACAACACCCGTCCCTAAGGCAGCCTGAGATGCCAAGGGTGCTTCGCGATATCGTGAGTCCACGACGTTCCCGTTCTCCCTTGGGCTTAGGAGAGAGAGAAAGACCCATCTCCGTTGGGAATTGATAACAAAGAGAGAGAGATAGAGATACGTGATCCTCTGTGTATTAGGGTTTCTCTTTATCTTTCACTGTAAATATAAATATGATGAGTCTCCTGTTTAATATCCTGAAACGACATATCTTTTGCCTCTCATCCAATCTCCCTTCTCTAGTTCATAGATTCATGTTATCTAATCTTTGAGGGGGTAAACCAGCTAGTTCTTAGAGAAATCTCAATCGCTATATGTTTTTCAAAATGAATAACCTTAAACAGATTCATCTTGGAAATTGACGTCTAAAACAAGCCAAGCCTAGAGAACTTACAGGATGGTTCTTATGCAGCACTTGGTGTCTCCTTGGACGATAGCTGCTTAACCCTTCTCGTGAGGTCTTTCATGACATCTATGATCACTGACTTCTTCTGGATTCGGTACTTGATACTCAATTCTGCTGTGGCTGAAACACCTTGTTTGATTATAGCCTCATCTTCCATTATCTTTGTCGGAAAGTGGCTCAATGCAATCACACAGAGGGCGATTACAGTGCGAAAAACGACAATCTCGTTTGCAATTCCAAGAGGGGCTGTGGAGGACAAAGATTTGAGGGTGTCTAAGTCATGCTTCTCAACTTCCACCAATTCACCACAAAGCAGTATCCTTATAGCTGCCAATAGTCGTCCCTCTACTAGCTCTGGGCCTCCTATGGTTACCTAGTATAAGAAGGAAAAAGATTAGAGAGATGGTTCAGTTCCATCCTTTGATTCTTCTTCTAGGAAGTAAAGACTACTTAATATATCAAGTTAGTCAGAATGACGGTTTGAAGACCTTCAGATTTGGTATTTCTCCGGCCAAATTTAACTGGGAAATCAGCTGACGTTGCCATGGAGCTGGTGAAGAGAACTTTGGGGAAGAAACACCAGCCGCCATGCTTGCAGCGTCCATGAGCTGTTCATCGTATTTAAGCTCAATGGTGTCGTATGGATTTGATTCAATCACAAATCCGTAATCCAAAAGGAAAAAATCGTTACTAAGGCAACCATAGTTGAGTAGCAAAGGATTGTTTGCTTTGACTTCAGTCTCTGCAACAACCTGATGCACAACAAGAGAAACATCATTTACATTCAGTTAAACAAAAGCCACTATATAAACAGAGATCTAAAACGCAAACCTTAACTAAGGTATTTGAGTCAGCTCCGTTCTGTTCTTGAATGATTCGGACATTTGGTTTAAAGCTGTGGTTGCACATATCTATCAGAGGAAGCATCATGGGGACATCATCAGAAGATCTACCTTGAAGCTTTTTATTACCATGTAACCGAAACGCTCTAGTTGAAACAGCTGACATGGTCCATCCGAGGGCGGATGCATTAACATCTTGTCCGCTGAAAGGATGATCACTACCCTTAACATCTTCAAGAGTACGTCTAATCTCTTGCTCAAACTCAAGAAGAAACCGGCATCTTTTATTGACCTGGTTCCAAAGAACACAACAAATCTCCATCATCTGATGGAAGGCTAAAGAATGCGTCTCAATTAGTCTAGCAGTCTATCTAACCTGGTAAAGAAGAGGAGCATATTGCAAGTTCTTGATATCTTCTCCGGGAAAGAATATGGGAACAGTATAAGTTTCCGGGAGATTGCTGATGTATGGCCACCAGAAAGAATCAGCATTGGCTCTTTCTTGCAAAAGTCTCAATCCCAATTTCATTGCCCACAGTTCTTCTGCCAAAATTTCACCAGCATTTCTCACAATCAGTAACTCTCTATATCACCCAAAATATGGAAGTTTGATTTAACAGAATTCTATGAGCTAAGCTTCAGATTCAAGAAGATACAACACCAAAATGTAAAATACTGAATAATCATTTGCGCTAATCTAAAATCAGGGTTCTCTAGATGCAATTAGGTCCTAAAATTACCAGCAATCACATTGAACAACAGCGAGAATTAGCAATCATAAGCACTTACCGGGAACTCGACGGGCCAAAGCGGTGAGGAGAGAGTACGATGACGATGATGCATCATCTGATTCGAAGCGTAAGGGAATGTGAGGAGGAAGAGAGATTAGGTCGGTGCCTTGAGGGATTTGTTCCGTGGAAATGAGGCCGATACCAAATTGAGTCTCCTGAGAGAGCTTCACGGCATGGTGAACGAAGCCGCCTTCTCTCTTGATCCAACGGACGAGGTCCGGTGGATGAGGTGCCAACCGAGACGGCTGAGACGCGGCCAAACATGTGAAGGGGCGAATTTGAGCTACCAGAGAAGACATCGCCAATTTCGAATTGGCGGCCATGACTTCGAACAAAGCGGACCCGGTTCAGTGTTGCTCGAGGATGAAGATCCGGACCGGGTTTAGTTTTTATTCGGGTCGGGTTAGACGGCTGAGTCCATTGATAAAGGGGAACTACTTTCTTTTTTTTTTGTCAACGCTAAGGCTTTTTTACTTTGTTTTTGGTCATCAATGGGCATTTTACTAAGTAGATAAATAAAATAAAAATTAAGACAAACGTTTGCGTTTGTGTTTTATATATTTTTAATATAAATATAATTTTTTATTTTAAATAATTTTAAAATTTGTACACTCCAAAAAGTCTATGTGAGTTTATATTTTAGGTTTGGATGGTTGTAAGTTCTAACGGAGAGAGCTAACTAAGAGCATCACCAATGGTAAAACCCCTCATGGGGTTCTTATCAATATTTTAATTTTAAATTTTAAGAACTTCATGCTAAGAACCCCTAAAATGGTTCTTAAATAAGAATTTTTAGATCCCCTCTCTCTTCATACTAAGAATCCCTCTAATATTTATCATTATTTGTTATTATAAAATTTTAAGAACCCCTTTTCTAAGAACCTCCATTGAAGATGGTCTAACTCATTCCTAAACTGTTTTATTTGTGTACGGATAACAGTTTTGTTACAAACCAATTTTTTTATTTCATAAAAATGATTAGTATTTAGATGCGCATTATTATTTTTTGTCCTGCACCACTGCAAACCAAAATTTATGAACGGTAATTTAAAAGTGGTCTTCTACGTTATAGCCATTCAAAACATTTGTAAAATCTTAAAGACAAAAGATGAACAAATGTTATATTCCAAAAGCTATGATGTTCAATTATCAAAAATTAATAAGTTTCAGGTGCAAAGGCATACCAAAAAACTAGCATTTAAACAAAAAAATGCAATAGACATATGTGAAAGAAAAATTAGCCTCTAATATATTGTAAGAAATAAGACTTCTGGTTATTATTTATTCACATAAATTTCACTGTATATGCATTCAGTTATTCAATTAAAATCAGAACTGAATACAAAACAAAAAGAGTTAAATTAAAAAAAAAAAAATCACAAATTACGTTAGCTTGAAGGGAATTACAAATCCCAAAGTAGAAAAACAACAACAAAAAAGATTGAAACAATGGTGGGAAATAAACAATGACGAAGAGAACAAGAAGAGAGAAATCAGTTGCAGCAATGTCCACGAAAAAAACTCTACCTCTGACCACCTCCCATGACGTTATCACGTCTAGATCCCATGGTCATCATAATCTTAAACTCCTCAAAATCAATGGTACCATCACCATCCTTATCAACACCACCAATCATCTTCCTACACTCAGCAATAGAACATTCATCACCAAGACTCCTCAAAACCTCATGCAACTCCTCAGCCGAGATCGAACCATTACCATCGATATCATAAACCGAAAACGCATCTTTCAGATTCTCCAAAACATCATTCTGATCCATACCTTTCGTGTTCAGCTCAACGAACTCTTCAAAGTTTATGTAACCGTCTCCTTTACGATCTATCTCAGTTATCGCTTTCTGTAACTCTTCTTCTGGTACCTCGTGACCTAGACTCGTCATTATTGCACCTATCTCCTTTGATGAGATCTTACCGTCTCCGTTCACGTCGAATTTTTTGAACACTGCTTCGAGTTCTCTGATCTCTGTTTTACCTGAACGTGCTTTTTGGAGGTAGGGTGAATCTGCTCCGATGCCGCCATTGGTAGATGAACCACCGTTGGATCCTTTGTTTTTGTTGAACATTGTACTTTGTTGTTGTTCCAAATCACAAATGAGAAAAGAGAATCGAATTTAGAGAGATCTCCGTATTTGTGTCTTGATTCCCAGAGGAAGCGGATGATTCTCTTAATCGCTAGCTAATTTTGGATTTTTGTCAACTAAATCTGGATTTTTTCCGAAAACTTCTCAGTTTATGACACATGTAAATACATATATTAAAAAAAATGGATATCAATTAAATTTTATTTTTTGGTCATGCGTAAGTACTGCTCTTCCAATATGTATCTAACTATATAATTAATTAACAAGTGGATGATGGATAACATATTTTGTATGATCATTTAGTTTCTGTCATTTGAATTGTTCAAACATCATAATCACAACTTTAGATAATTATCATTCCAAAGTCAAAATGGTCATTCATATTTAAATAAGCAATTGGGTATGTAAGGACAAAAATAATATACACTAGATGTTGATTACTTGCATTTATTAACACAAATAATGAGTTGTAATATCAATCAACTTCGTCCCTAATGTCTCCACAAATCTCGGCAAAATCACGGTCTATGGATCAAACCTTCTTTTATCTTTAGAAATCTTGTAAAATTTACGGATTGATACTATAAGAAAAGATATCTAGATACTCCGTACTCTATTTTATCACATATCCTATAACTGTTTTAAGTTTATTACCATACTTTACTATGTTATCTTAGAAGAACTTCCAAACATTGGTAACACTGATTGTCAAAACAATTTTTAAAATGTTTTTTCATATGCATTATGCATTATGTATGTTCAGAATTTAGGATATTGTGATGAAGACAAAACATGAATAAAAACTTGTAATGAATTTGCAAATAGTGGAGACATCAAAGTCTTTGGTGAGAAATAATGGCTTAAATCGGTTTGTATGTTGAGGTGTACAAAATCTAAACCGAAGTTTTTTTGACATGTTTGGCTCTAGTTATATATACACTTGACGATCACAGTCCATGATATTGCATATGTTGTTCATAAACTGAATCATCAGTATGTGTTCTCTTTTTCAACGGTTCATCTGCAAGAATGCAAATAGTGAGGTGATACATAAAAGGAAGAACGGTCTACACTAGTGCTTTAGTCTAATTGAATACAAATAAAAAAAAACTACGCACAACACCGTACCGAAATTTTGAAAATCGGTTATGTGTTGATTAATTTCTTAAATCGCGATTAAAAATAAATAAAAATCACGTTAAAATCGATGGTTTACCAAAACCCATTTATAAAATCCATAAACCGACTCAATCCCTAATTCCTTAACCAAACCGAATCACCTAAATCCCCAAATCCAATTCTTCTTTTTCTTCCAAAATCGCCCGTCGGAAGTTTCTGACACTGGCACTGAAATGTTGGCGGCGACGAAGATGCTTATCACTTCCACGAGGAGTTTATATGTTTCTTTTCAAGGATAGGCTTTTTCGCTTCCGATTAGTAAGAAGGAGACTCATACGCCGGTTTCGCACCGGAAATCTACTCCGGACATGCGAAGGTCGACACCGGTTCGAGATCAGAGGAAAAATTCGAAGCCGGTAGATCAGCAGATGTGTGTCCAGGCGCTTCTCAGAGGGGAAATTTTTAATCTATTGTGCCGAATTCGCTTTCTAGAAGTTTGGATTGTGACTGTGATTATAGGAGGAAGCTTGGGTCTGGCTTTGTGGGAAGGTCAATGTTGCAACATTCTCAAAGTTCTAGGGTTTCTGTCGATGAGAGATTGAATTTAGATTTGGGGGGAGGTGATGGAATTTTGGAAATGAGAGATGTGATCAAGACAAGACCAAGCACACATCCACGATTGGTGTTTCGTATGATTTTTCTAGCATCGGATACTAATAGTGTTTCATTTGATAGCACTAATGGTGAGCAGGAATGTGGTTCTGGTGTCAATGGTGAGTTTTCTAAAACAAGGATCTTGCCGTAATGCTATGGCTTCTGCTAAATTCTGGAAGAAGAAGAAGAAAAATCGATTTGGAGATTTAGGGGGTTTGATTTGGTTAAGGGGTTAGGGGTTGAGTCGGTTTGGAGGTTTTATAAATGGGTTTTTTGGCAAACCATCGGTTTTAACATGATTTTTTATTTATTTTCAATCGCGATTTAAGAAATTAACCCACATATGACCGATTTTCGAAATTTGGTATGGCATTATGTGTAGTTTTTTTTAATTCGTATTCAATTGGACTGAGATCCTAAGTTCATGTAGACTGTTCTCCTTACATAAAACAATATTAAAAAAAAAAACAAACTAATAGCTCACGCAACCGTTTTTAATCGGTCTTGATCTTCATGCAGATTTGTCTCAATTCGTAGAAGACTTGAAAATAGTTTCAAGATCTCTTCATGTCTTATAAGAACATCAACTACCATATCCTACCTAATTTTTCAACCGAACATCCTCAAGTTTTTTCACTTCCTAGATGATTTGACTGTTGGGGCAGCTCGTATGAATGAAACCATAATGTAATGAACAACCTTATTTAATATAACAACAAAGTTTTTCATTAATTTTCTATCAACTTATCTTCTGCTATATTTCTAACGATAGAAAATGAACAAGAGAGATAATCGCCTTAATCCTTAGAGTCTTAAGGTAAGATCTGGCTTTGAGCTATTATTATCTACACCTCCATTTGCCGCAACCGAGTTCAGATCAAAACCTGACTCTGTAACAGCCACCACCACCGGAGCCTCAGCTTCCTCAACGACCTGACGGAAGCTCCCGGGCCAGAAGAAGTCGCTAGCGCCATCGTCATAGTCAAAGAACAATGGCACGTTGTTACCAAAATAACCTTGATGATGAAACCTGGAAACAAGAGGCTGAGGCTGAGGCTGAGGCTGGGATAAGGTGTGGTGAAGTAAACCGGAGTGAGCTTGCATCCCGAGTGAAGAAGAAGTGTATGTGTAAGGCCTGTGATGGTGACCAAATATTCTTCCCATGTGCATTGCTCGTTTGGCCATTGTTCGTTCACGCTTGTGAGCGTTCTGGTGACCTCCAAGAGCCTGAGAGCTATAGAACTTGCGTCTGCAGTAGTTGCAAGAAAAGACTCTCGGGTTTGCTTCACACTTTGTGCCCTTTGTGTCATCATTGAAACTATCATTGAGCTTAAGATCGAGCGAGACAGGGTTTGATTCGGGTTTGGACAGATCTTGATTTGACGAGGTATCTCCTCCTCTGGCTGGTGGTTCTCGCGAGGCATCATCAGATTCTGACATTTATCGAACTTAGGTCTTAACCTGAAAAATCATATCAAAGTCAAAGCAGATCAACAAAATGTTAGACCCGCAAAAATTACTGATAATCATTTATCAAAAGACTCAAGAGGCGACAATCTATAAATCTAAGAGCTGGACAAAGAAGATACAGTAGGTAAAGTATTAAACAGAATAACCACTTTGTTCAAAACCTCAAAACAAAGTGCTTGGATTCGGACAAGGACTAGCAAGTTCGTTACTTGAAGACGTCCAATCAAAGTGAAGCTTTTTAAGATTTAAGTGAGAAAGAGAGAGAATCCGAGGCAGTAATTAATGATAATAAACAAGAATCGAAGATCAGTTTGGAGGGTACTGTTGCTACGAGATCTGGGGAGAGACAGCCGACAGAAGCTGAAATAGTTGACTTGGAAGCTATGAAGAGGAAGAAGAATCTAATAAGAAAATTGGTACTCTTTGTGTTTGCCAGAAATGGGTCAATTCAGATGTAAGGAAAATAAAAGTACAAGGAAGAGATAGGATTGGTGAAGAAGAGCATAAGAATAAGAGGTACTGAGAGAGAGGAAAGAGAGAGTTCTGTTTAAACAAATGTGGAAACGCAAATGTTGGAGAGATGGAGATGGTGTCTGGTGGAAACACATGGGGGGAATAAAAGTGTCAACCAGTTAGACTTAGACCTCTGTTTTTTTCTACAGTCTCAACCATTTTTTTAGGGGCACTTAGCCAAATAGTATCTTTTTCCTAAATTAATCAAGTAAAGTAATATGCTTTTTTTTTCTTTAATATATATTTAACCAAGGAATATTTTGAATTATTTTACAACAGTGTTCGTAAACTTTAGAGCATCATTATTGGAAAAAATCCAAATGGATTTTTTAACTAATATTTTATTATAAATTTTAAATTAAGAATTCATTTTAAAAAACTTATGTTTTTTCTGCTCTAATAGTAGAACTTCAGAAAGTGTTCTTAAAAAAAAAAAAATTTAATAATTTTGTTTTATTTTAAATAGAATTTATTTGTTTATTTAAACATAGCTGACATAAAAACATAATATTTTAAACATAATTTTGAAAAAAAAACAAAAAAAAGCTCAATTATTATCTTGATCACGTCCAAATATTTGCCATATATTGTCAACCAAATCAGATTTTAAATGGTGATGCAGTTGTCTATCACGAATTCTAGTTCGAACACCCATCATATTGGCGAGATTTGTAGGCATATCGGTAGAATAAGTGAGATCCACATGTGCCCTTCCGTGTCCTTCTCTTTCTAGGAATTCTAAAACATCAAATTGAGTGTATCCATCTCGTTCATCTTCTACAATCATATTGTGGAGTATAATACATGCTCTCATAATATTTCCTATTTTTGCTTTATCCCAAAAAAGGGTTGGGTTTTTGACAATGGCAAATCAAGCTTGCAAGACTCCAAAAGCACGCTCGACATCTTTTCGGATAGTTTCTTGATGTTGAGCAAATAAAGATGCTTTTGGGCCTTGTGGAATTGGAATTGATTGGATAATGTTGCCCATTTGGGATAAATCCCATCTGTGAGATAGTAAGCCAAATGATACTCTTTTCCATTGACGGAGAAATTCACTTGCGGAGCTTGACTTTTTATTATATCATCAAAAACGGGTGAGCGATCAAGAACATTGATGTCGTTTAACGTACCTGGAGGTCCAAAAAACGCGTGCCATATCCAGAGGTCATATGAAGCTACGACCTCCAAAACGATTGTGGGTTTTCCAGAACCACGTGAATATTGGCCTTTCCAAGCGGTGGGGCAATTCTTTCACTCCCAATGCATACAATCGATGCTTCCTACCATCCCGGAAAATCCGCGTTGCTCTCCAATATCAAGTAGTCGTTGAAGATCCTCCGGTGTGGGTCTTCTTAAGTACTCATCGCCGAACAAGTTTATTATGCCTTCGATGAAATTTACCAAGCATGAACGAGCAGTAGTTTCACCGAGCCAGAGGTATTCGTTAATCGCATCAGCCGAAGTACCATATGTCAAGAGACAAATTGCTGTTGTACACTTTTGAAGAGCAGAGAGACCATGCCTTCCGAGAGCATCTGTCTTCTGTCGAAAGAATCGAACGTCATTGGAGAGTCGATCAACAATACGTAAGAACAATGGCTTATTTATTCTAAAACGTCGTCGGAAAATATTAGCAGGGTATGTTGGTGCTTCACTGAAATAATCGTTCCATAAACGTATGTGACCTTCTTCGCGATATCTTTCGATAAAAACTCTTTTTTTTCCCTTGCTTGCCTCCTCATGATCACCATAGTCAATGAATAGATTATCAAATGTTTGATCGAATACTTGATCAAAATGTTGATCAAAATTTTCATCAAGTGATCCGTCAAACATATTATGGGATGAAGATACCATAATTCATTTAGATTTTGATGAAAAGAATTAGATATGATAAAGAATAAGAGAAGGAGAATGAGAGAAAAGAAGTAATAAGAAGAGTTGATAAAAAAATATAAAGAAGAAGATAAACTATATAAAGAGACACTTGGTTTTTCATCTTGTGACTTTTTTGTTTTTTTGGAGTATTGTGGTGTCAAAAATCGAAAGTTTTTCATCTTGCGATTTTTTTTTTGTCACTCTATCTTGTGACTACACTTTATTTTTTGCATAATTGAATAATTGATGACACTTGTGTCAATAATGCATCACAGGCTGGCCTAGATGGAATAACTTGGATATTTTATTTGACTCACATGACTCGTTCAATAAAATACAGAAATACAAACACAGAAAAATAGACACAAAAAACACACACACAGAAAACACAATCACTAATTAGCTAACATATCTGTAATAAGCTTCTTCTTTAGAGCTTTTTCATAGTCTGATAGTGTTTCTTTTTTGGCAATGAGACTGTCAAGTATATCCATCTTAGACAGTTTTTCCTTCATAGTCAAGTCCTTCTCTTTTATCGCCCACATTGTCTAAAACTCAGCCAGAGCCCCGTTGACCTCTACGGAATTCCTCTTACCTTTGCCTTTTGCTGCCTTAACACCAGGAGGTCATTTGGTTCCTTGATCTTCTTCGCCAGTCTTTGTTTCCTCTGCAATGGAGCTTGATGATTGTGAACCATCCTCACACCTTCTTTTTTTTGAGCATCTATCAGTTTTAGTTGCAAAAAGATCACACCATTTCTGATTATTGCGGAGCTCCTTCCAAGCATGTTCAAGTGTGAACTTCTTCTTATGATCGTTGTAGAATATTTCATGCGCCAGTTTGAGAATATCATTCTCATTCTGACCACTGGATTTCTCTCTTGTTGCAGCCTCATATGATCCGCAAAACTTGCAGACAAGATCGTTAATCTTCTGCCATCGTTGCTTACACTGCATTGCCTATCGGTATTCATGTCCTGCAGCCTTGGGACTAGCCGCAAAATACGCTGCAATGCGTTTCCAGAAAATACCAGATTTTTGCTCATTGCCAACAACAGGGTCCTTGCTCGTGTTTAACTAGGAGCTGATGAGCAAAACATCATCTGTGGGAGTCTATTTCTTCCTGTCTCTTCGCTGTGCAGGCGTGTCTTCACCAAGGCTTAAAGCATCTGCAGGGGTGTTTTCACCGACGCTTGAAGCATACGTGCAAAACACATTATCATTCTGACTGTTCAACAGTTCAACAAAGTTAGAGGTCTAAGAATATGGATTCGTAGAAAAATCCATATAGTTCAAAGAAGAGAGAAAGAGAAGATCACAAACAAAGAGAAGAAGTAGAAAGAAAGAGAAGAGAAAAGCACAAACCAAGAAAAGAAACAGAAAAAAAGAGAAGAGGAATATGTTTAAAAGGAGAAGAAGGAGAAGAAGCACCGACTTTAATAGGTGAAACAAAGGAACCTTGAAGAAGTTTTGGTAAAAAGCTTTGCAGCATTCATCCCTATCTAACCACATTGAGTAGACATATATCTAACACTAACTAAGCATTGATCACCAATCCATTTATTACCTAACCAAACCTAACACTAACTATGCATTTATTATTTTAAGTTTTCAATTACTAAAACACCTTACACTAACTGTGGAAGTGTATGCTCTACATCACTGAAACACATGATGGATACATAAGCAGTAACATAAAACAGATAGGAGGCCAAAACAATTGAAAACATGTTTTGGTGAAAATAAAAAATCCCCAGCCAGTTACATTTATGGCCAGTCTCAGTCTCATCAGTTCACAAAAATGCAGATAATGGAAGCTAAGGGCGAGAAGATCAAGAGCAAGCCTATTCTTCCAATTACTGTATATAAAAAAAAAAGAAACTGGAATAATACCTGGACAGCAATATCACTTGCATCTACAACATATACCTGTAAGCATGATGAAATTTTGTAAGAAAATGTTTACAGTGATGGTTTACCCCCGTGGTCTATGCAGTATACAGATAACAAACACAGAGAAACAATATTAATATCAGTCGTATACAAGCTACATTCTTCACAATGTTTCATATCTTTTGTAAACAAGAAATGTTGATTGTTTGAAATCAAAATCAATATTAAAGTTACGTCTACACAAAACTAACTCATACCTGTTTTGCTCCTGCTTGAGCACAGAAGATTGAAAGGATGCCTGTTTCACAGCCAACGTCCACCACAACCTGTTACAAGCAATCAATGCAGCAGTAGGCATACAAACCAAATAATATACCACGTCATAAACACAGGTTAAACAAAAAGTAAACAATGGTCCCAATTTGATTCTTCAAAAATATCATGTTTGTAGATAAAAGAGCATAGTTGAGAAATTACAGCAACTAGAGTATTACCTTGCCTTGAATTAAGCTCTGATGCTGCATTATGGCTTCCCTATACGTTTCCGTCCTTGCCCGATCCTATATCAACCAAGAACATTCCGCAAAGAAGTGGGAAATCCAAGGGAACAGCAGATTAAAGAGTAACCATGAATGCTTTAAAAAGGTAAAGACACAAAACATCCTAAATGGATATATATGCACAACTTTTCAGCCAAATTATACAGACGCTGACCTTTTCTTTTTGAGCAACAGAGTAATTTCGAACTGAAAATCCCCAACTTGATAGCAGAAGAAGCAATTATATACATCAAAATTAACATACCCAGTAATGATTTTGGAGCAAGTTCGAAAATTAAATAGACAATCAAATACTTTCCAAACCAAAGAGAATTTCAACCCTAAATTTCAATTTAAGCTCTCATACAAGAATAAGGATAAGCACAAAAGGAGAAAGAAGAAGCGAAAGAGAGTACCTTGATCATCTCTTCGTGAATCCCACCGTGAGCATATGAATGAAAGTAGGCAACGTCAAAGTCAGTACAAGGAGGAGGAGAAGATTCTGAAGCCTCCAGTGACTTCTGCTCTCCAAGCTGGTCTGAAACCCTAACCAGATTGGCTCCGCCGTCTCTAAGGTCATGAGATCCGCCGCGACTGCGTCTCTTGGCTCGGCCAAAAGAGCTGAAACCACCGTCTTGCTTCTCTTCCCATCCAAGCTCGCGGTGATGGTCGCCGTGGAAACCGTTGCTGAAATCGCCTGTAAGAAGAAGACGGAGACTCTCGACGGAAGTGAGAGAAGAAGATGTCGCGAAGGAGAAGAGTGTCGACGGAAGAGAGAGAAGAAGAAGTCGCAGAAAAGAGAAATTAGGGAAGAAAGAGAGGATTTTTTGACACGTGGAACTTAAGAATCGATTCTTAAGTATCCGAAATAAGAATCGATTCTTAAATAAATTATTATTTAATCTTTATTTTAAAGGAAAAAATACCTAAAAAATCTAGTTAAGGATCTGCGTTGAGGATGGTCTTAGGCAAACTTTGTCTCATCACTTTTAAAAGTTTACAAAACCTTTGAAGTTTGGAAAACTCTTAGAAGTTGTTGTTCATAATATATTGTTAAGTTGACAACTTTCTTTTGTTATTTTGTAGGGGTTACAGTTTGTTCTCCGTTCGTTTTATTTATTTATTTTCTAGTTTTCTTTGATTTTATATTATATAAAAAATTGAAACTGTAACAAGTCAGTTCCAATTTGTGTTTGGTGATTTACTAGATCATATCCAACATTTTTGCTCAAGATTGAAACAAATTTTATCATAATTGGTTTCGAACATTTAAGACGCATTTATATTTGGATTATTGATTACGAATTATGTCCTCCTATCGCATAAAATGGTTAACGCTCTTTGAAAACCCCTATTTCAAAGATGGAATAATAGCCATTAAAACAGACATTTTAGAAACTTAAAACATAATAAGGTGGAGTTTTTCAGAAGATCTCTTTGACGGGATGAGTTTTGATCGAAAATGATATGATGTTACATTTATAAATTGGTCAATCTAAAAAAAACAGAACACATATTGGTAATTTAGTAGTTGAATAGTAATGATTTTTTTTTTAATAGCTTTGAATTAGATGTGTGAAATCTATATATATATAAAGGGAATACAAACTGTTTATTTTATAGTTAAAAAACAAACATAATATTGTTCAATTATTTATCTCACTCGCCAGAGTTCTTCCTTAATTTGGATATTTTCATAAATATTTAATAATTGAACTCGACCACTTAAGTGCGTATACAATATATAGTAGAAAAATAATACGAATTGAGAGCAACCGAATTTGATAATGTTGCATGGAGCCCATACATTCATTCCCCCGGCTTTACTTTTTCTTTAGGATGTGGACATTTCTTGCTGTGTTTTTCTGATATATCACATGTTATTTGAAAGTTTCTGCTTTCTTTGTCTCATTTCTATCTAACCTTTTTTTTTCTGCATAGTTAATACTGTGTGGTTTGTTATCAATCACTCGTGCGGTAAAAAATAAGGTGTTATGGTGTTTGTTCTATGAAAACGTTGTTCGTAATCAATCAACCAAATACTCTTTCACTAATTTTTTTAGTAATCGATTTTTTTTTTTTTTTGTAACTAGTCGCTAAATTTTGATACCGAAAACAACTGTTGAACCAGCGACTGTAAAATAACCAAATTTAATCGTTGCCATTGATTGTTAACAACTACAAAACCAAAAAGAAAAATATATTATTGGTCATTCTTATTATTGCGAGCAACTACAAAACTTACATGACCAATGATCTATTTCGTTTTTTTTCCATCAGATGAATCTCTTGGATGAATCTCTTTACAAAGTGGGGTTTGTGTGAGTGGAACAATTCAATTCAGGGAAAATCAATCTTGGGATCGTGGCAAAAGACAAAGAAATAATGGTGTCTCCACATATTATAATTTTTGTCTTGATGCGTTAATTGATTATGACCTGTGCCCACTTTTGTTCCATTTCCATCCCAACTTGTCTTTGGGCCTTCGGGCCCACTTCAATTCATTAGCTTTCACACATCTTCGGCTTTTGTCCATTTGCTTTCCAATCACATTTCACAAATGATTGTTCAATCGTTTCTATGTTGCTGGTTGATTTTTTTTTTAAATATTGGTTAAAGAAAATCATTGGGTGCAGGTTTTACACAATAAGAAGTTGAACAATCGAATGAATTAGAAGAAAAAAACATCAGTGGAGTGCCACTACGAAAAATAGAGCTAAAAGTTGGTTGTATTCACTTTAGTCCCTACAAAAAACCATAGTATATTTTGACCACGGTTTTCGTCCGAATATGCTGGTCAGAAACTATGATTAGTTGGAAATTTGTCAGAATATCTTCTGATAAAACGATTTGTCAGAATATTGTCGGAAAGTAGTCGGAAAATTTCCCATGATTTTTCGACCACGTGTTCTTTCGGATTCTAAATCCGAGTTTGTTTTGTTGTCTAGGCTGTTGGCGTTATTGTTGGATGATATTTGAGTACTTTTGAGTCGAGATCAATAACATTCAGGTGAATGTGTGATCGTGGCATAATATTCTACACATTTGGTCAGAAAATTATTTTCTCGCGAGGAAGAAGAGGAATTCGTCGCAAAAAAGTCAAACTTTTGACTAGTCGACGATGTGGACGACATTATTAGAAAAAAAGAAAATTCATTTCATTTTTAATTTTTTTAATTATTAAAGTTTAATCAGAAAATAAATAAAAATTTTAGAAACTAAATTTTTTTTTTTTTGAAAACTTACAGTTTTGGAGACAAAATTCAAAGGGGAGATAAGAGAGGTTTATTAAAAGATTTGTGAAAAGAGGAGAATTGTATATATAGAAATATTTTCCTTTGGTGGACCGATCGGTCCTTCGCTCTCATGTCCCAAACTTTGCACCTGCTTCAACCGCTCGTCAGAATGACCCGTCTTCACTAAATCGGATATTACTCATGAATGCACCGTTAGATTTCCTTAAAATTATTTTGCAGTGGAAGCTAACATCTTTATCAAGCTTATGCCAGAGGAAGATCTAATGGTGAGAAGTCACCTCTCTGTCGCCAAACTTCTGATGCTTTTTCATTATCCTGCATCTCCAAATGTGTGTTTGTATCCTAAAACACCTCTTTTTTTTCTCCCACCAACTTGATAAAATACTGAAAGAATCTAAATGCACATTTAAAACAATAAAAGATATGAAATAAAGATGAAAACAAAGATTCAAACCGATAAAAACGCAATATATCATTATACCATAGACACAACTCTGTTTACACAAATCTTTCTAATGTTCTCGTGTTCCCCATCATCAAATGCACCGTCTTTTTTAAGTCACTATTTTTTGTTTTTTGCTTTTTCGGCCGGGGAAGTGACCGAATAAAAATGAACTCCTAAAGCATAATTCAGTTCACTGAATCTTCCAAGGAACCTCACAAGATTAGTCTTGAACCTAAGAACTTTGGTACGCGTCCTACAACACAAAGTTTATGCTATAGTTTGTCGCGACTTACCATACACCTGAGATGTTCCTTAGTATGATGTCACAAACATAACTCTCGACAAAAACCTTATATTATACTTTTTTATCATAGCTATACGATTTATTAACTGATGTTATGAACTTGTCTGCGTAGGCTACTACAAAATCGGCCTAAAATACATAGCAACAAAAAAAAAACGATAATCAACATATACATAAATGTAATACTCAATTTCGACAACTCTAATAAAATAATATCTTTGGTTTCTGGTATTACAATACTACCAGAGATGTAAGAAAATTACCAATAGAGTCTTTCCGATGGTGCCGTTGACTGACTGAACTTGAGCATTGGCGATGAAGAAAACAATATTAAATACATGTGGATATCCCGTATCCGATTCACATATATTATAAATTCCGATGTCGCAATAATATATCTCTGTTTTTGAGCATATGTTATGCACAACCTGAGCAATCTGATCCACAAACGCCATATAGTGCTATTACCCAAAAATGAATTTATATAAAGTCCTTACTTAAATTTACAGAATTAGTTAATTATTTAGTTCTTGCTAAATAGTATATGCATATTTACTACATAAGAGCATTCGAATCAAAAACATATAAAAATATATTCTGGAGTCACTGTACGTTGACAAGAAAATAAATAGGAATCGTTCGATCACAATAATAATTGTTAAGGCATCATCGGTATTTTATTTTCCTCTTTGCCATTTTTCTTGTTAAAATGCTATTTCAGCAAATCAAGAAACTGAAATAAGATACTGGGCCTAAAAAGCAAAGCCATGATTTTATTAATGACGGGGGCGTGATTATCATTTTTACATACTTGTAGTCGTAAACTATAAATACAGAAAAGATTGCGTCATTTTCCATTCAGAGAAAAAGGAAACAAATCTTATTGACAAAAAACAAAAAAAATGGGAAATATAATAAAGAAGTATAGATTAGCATTTCCCTCGCTTATTAAGTCATTTAATATTTCCAAAAAAAGGCAATAAAATCTGCCGTTTCGTTTTGCTCTTTCTCATTCAATTCAAAAGAAGAAGAAAATCTCCGCCCAAAAAAAAAAAAAAAAAAAAAGTTTCTTCCTTTTTCTCCCTTTCTGTGTCCTCTTCAAGCCTAAAACCCTAATCAATCACAGTGTGTGTATCAACGCCTCCTGTGTTTTAGTTGATGAAGATGATAACTCCGACAAATCTGCTTTCTTTGCTCTGTTTGGTCGCCTTTGTGTACGGACAATCTAGTCCTGATACGGCGGCCATGATTGCTCTGAGAAACTCTTTGAATTCTCCACCAGGCTGGTCAGGATCGAATCCGTGTAACTGGATGTATGTACAATGCGACGGAACAAGCCATCGGGTCACTCGTATCCAAATCAAGAGCTTAAGTATCTCAGGAACGTTACCTACTGATCTCAAAAGCCTCCCGTCTTTGACAGTTTTGGAGGTCATGATCAACAATATTACAGGGAAGATTCCTAGTCTTGCTGGGTTGAAATCGTTGGAAACGGTTAATTTTCATGACAATGGGTTCACTTCGATCGACCCTGATTTCTTCACTGGTTTGAGTTCTCTTCGGTTTGTGTCTCTGGATAATAATCCTTTTGTTTCTTGGGAAATCCCTTCGAGTTTGAAAGACGCTGTTTCTTTATCAGAATTCTCCGCTGCCAACTGCAGTCTTTCCGGGAAAATCCCGGATTTTCTCGGGGGACTAACGTTCCCTAGTTTGACGACTCTGAAACTGTCTTATAACTCGCTTCTAGGTGAGCTTCCCATGAGTTTCGCTGGCTCACCGGTTCAAATTCTTGAGCTCAGCGGGCAAAAGGGAGTGGAGAATCTAAATGGGTCTATTTCAGTTTTGCAAAAGATGACTGCTTTAACTGAGGTACGGTTGAATGGAAACGCATTCTCTGGTCCCATACCGGACTTTTCTGGTCGTGTCTCCCTGAAAGTTTTCAATGTTAGGGACAATCAGCTTACTGGTATTGTACCGTCCTCTCTTACCGAGTTGGAGTCTCTTTCTGATGTGGCTTTAGGCAATAATTTGCTTCAAGGACCAACCCCAAGCTTCAAGGCTAACATTAAGCCTGATATGTCTGGGCTCAATAGTTTCTGCTTAGATACTCCAGGTACTCCTTGTGATCCCCGTGTTACCACGTTGCTTTTAATCGTTGAAGCATTTGGTTACCCGGTGAGATTTGCGAAAAGCTGGAAAGGAAATGATCCTTGTAGTAAAAGTCCCTGGTTAGGGATAACATGTGCGGGAGGTAGCATCACGGTTATCAACTTCAAGAACATGGGACTCACCGGTACTGTCTCTCCACTGTTTGCTAATCTTCCATCTCTTCAGGCTATCAATCTCTCTCAGAATAGTCTTAACGGTACTATTCCAGTAGAGTTCACTAAGTTGAGTAACTTGAAAACATTAGATATTTCAAATAATAACTTGTGTGGTAAAGTACCGGGTTTTAACACAAATATTGTTGTAAACACGAGTGGCAATCCTGACATAGGAAAGGACTGTCGTCAACCTCCTCCTGGTTCTTCTTCCGGGGATGGCGGCAAGAAAGCATCTAGCAATGCTGGGAAAATTGTTGGTTCTGTTATTGGTATTTTGTTGGGTTTGCTTCTTATCGGGTTTGCTATTTTCTTCTTGGTCAAGAAAAAGAAACGATATCATAAGATGCATCCTCAACAGCAATCTGGTGACCAAGATGCACTCAAGATTACAATTGGGAATCTGTGTGCTGGTGGAAGTGAAAGTGGATTCAGTGGTAATGACGCTCATGTGGGGGAAGCTGGGAATATTGTGATCTCAATACAGGCTTTGAGGGATGCTACAGATAATTTCAACGAGAATAATATACTTGGGAGAGGCGGATTTGGAATTGTTTACAAGGGAGAATTGCATGATGGAACAAAGATTGCGGTTAAGAGAATGGAGTCTTCGATTATAAGTGGAAAGGGTTTAGATGAATTTAAATCAGAGATTGCAGTTTTAACTAAAGTTCGACACCGTAATCTAGTGGTTCTTCATGGGTATTGCTTAGAAGGCAATGAGAGGCTTCTAGTTTATCAGTACATGCCGCAAGGGACATTAAGCAGGCATATTTTTCATTGGCAGGAAGAAGGGTTAAAGCCCTCGAGTGGACTAGACGGTTGATTATTGCATTGGATGTGGCTAGAGGAGTAGAGTATTTGCATGCGTTAGCGCATCAAAGTTTCATACATAGAGATCTCAAACCTTCTAATATCCTTCTTGGAGACGATATGCATGCCAAAGTTGCTGACTTTGGTTTAGTCCGGCTTGCGCCAGAAGGCACACAATCTATTGAGACGAAAATTGCTGGAACTTTTGGTTATCTTGCACCAGAATATGCAGGTATGGTTTTATGCTAATTATGTATGTTGCTACTTGTATTTAACTCACAAAAGGAGAATATTGAAATCTCTATGTACATTGCAGTGACTGGAAGAGTTACAACAAAGGTTGATGTTTACAGCTTCGGAGTTATCCTCATGGAGCTACTAACGGGTCGAAAAGCTCTTGATGATAAGCGATCTGAGGAAGAAGTATACCTTGCCACATGGTTTAGGAGAATGTTTATCAACAAAGACTCATTCCCAAAGGCCATCGACGAAACGATTGAGGTCAACGAAGAGACACTCGGAAGCATCAACAAAGTAGCTGAGCTTGCCAATCAATGTAGCGCCAGGGAACCGCAACAGAGACCTGACATGAGTCACGTGGTCAACGTGTTGGTCTCACTTGTTGTACAATGGAAACCCACAGAACGAAGCCGAGACCGGGAAGATATCTATGGAATCGATTACGACACTCCTCTTCCTCAAAGTTCCCTTGATTCGTCTTTTTTTGGAGATAAAACTCTGACGAGCATACCGTCGCGACCTTCCGAGCTTGACAACACATTCAAATCAGGACAAGGGAGGTAAGTGTGTTAGAGAATTAGCTGGAAGGAGAAATGTTTTGTTATTGGATGAGTTCGAAATATCTCTTGTTGGTTACCTTGCTTTTCAAGTTAGGGTATCCTTTTCGCACGAGTATGCTTAAATTGGACCACGTGTTTGGTCCCATGTAGTAGACCAACTGGATTGGGCACGTCCTAGATATTTAGAAGTTTAGGTTGGGCATTCGCATTGACTCAAGAATTTAGTTTGATTGATGTATCATTTGACATATATACTTTGGTTTATATGATTTTCCCGAATTCCACAACTGATTTCTTTTATTGTTTAAGACATTGTACATTTCCTTGATTTTAGGTTGCAATTTCCAGAATTATATTCCAAACAAACACATGATGCGCAAAAAACTAAAATTTTAATTTACAGAGCCTTTTACATGGTTTCATTTCATGTGGTGTTTTCTTTCTATAAGCCATACCAAAGAGTACTTGTACCGTACCCTTCCATAAAGATTAAAGAATATCTGAATGTTTTTTAAGTTCCACATTACAAGCTTGACTGACTTCGAAAATCTATGATACCCTTTAGTAATGTGTCAATACAAGTACTTAGATTGGGCAAATTAAAGTCATACCCCAAACGTTCTTATATTTTTCATAAATTATACACATCAAACATTATGTGGTGTGGTCAAACCTTTTAATAATCAGAAAACATTATGTCCTCAGATACACAACGTCGCTTTATGATTTTACGTCAGAAATGCTTGAAAACATTGCAGTGATTTTCAAACACTTTTCAACGATTAAGTTAATGTTTTAGACCACGTGGTTTGGTGGAAGATCATAAAAATCAAAAACAAAGAAGCGAAACATGATTGCGTTATGTAAGATCTAAGATAATAAATGCGATATATTTCACATTTTCATGTGAGCAAGAGAAAGAGATAAATGTATTTTCGTAAAAATCAGATGCTTTTCAAGTGAGAAAGAAGTCAATTTTTATAGTCATACATACTAGTATATCAAGTCGAAAAAATTGTGTTGGATGTATCCAAACATTTGAGTATTACCGTCTGTTTTTGTTGTTGGTCGATTGATAAACGAATTAAATTGAATATTTGTACTTTTTAGTCTATTTTTTTATATCTTTTAGAAGGACCAAAAGATGTAATTAACATTTTTAATTTGATATTTAATGTGTTATTGCCTTATTGGTATAGTCACGTACAGTAACAGTATAAAATAATCCATAAAATTTAAATTTTAATATTCATCAAAATATCTCGTGGTGGACTCAAAGATCATCTGAGCCCATGGGCTGGTTCAATTCAATAACAACCAATTCACAAGTTTCACGCCTATGACTAAACCGGACCCGGTTTGTATTGAAGTTGTACAACATAATAATGATTTCTACAATTTTTTGCTGAAACAAAATATCGGCAAGTAGAAAAAGGAAAAGAATAGTTCCTCCTCCTCTGCAAACAAAACATATCATCACACCGTTCCGTCATCGTCTTCAATTTACTTCCATCTATCAAATGATCCAAAACCCTAATTTCTCTTTTCTTCTCTGATCAAATTGTTCGGTCCTCTCCCTTTTTATCTGATCTTTCCGATATCGGAATGCTTATTTTCTGGTCGCCAATCGAATTTTCCAGCAGTCTAAACCCTATTTTCTTCATCTTCTAGGGTTTCGAAAAAGGGGGAGTGAAAGATATTCATACGAAAGGGTTAAAGATGTCTCTTCCGCTACTGGAGTGTAAGTACGTGACGGAGGAGTTTGTTCGTGAAGGTAAGAATGGCAACTATGGAACCAAGCTGCCCAGCTCTGTACCGATGCTTCGTTTCCTCTACGAGCTCTGTTGGATTTTGGTACACGCACAAACACCTCTCTTCCTATTCTCCAATCATGGATAGCTCTATGCATATGTGTGTTCGAGTTGCTGAAGGTGCGTCGTAATGGATTATCAGGTTCGTGGCGAATTGCCAATTCAGAGCTGTAAGGCAGTGTTGGATGGAGTGGAATTTTTGGATAACCCATCGACAGAAGAATTAGCTTCTTGTTTTGCGGATGTTGTGACTCAGATAGCTCAAGATGTAGGTTTTTTCAATAACAGCATTGACATTTTTAGCTTACAGTTGATTGTGCAAGGGTATTGATACTGAGCGTTGGATTGATTGTTTTCGTGTTCTCTTTGCTTTGTTTTGCAGCTTACCATGTCGGCAGATCAACGTTCTCGCCTAACCAAATTGGTCAGTACTAGAATTTATTTTACGTTTTGAAAATTGATCGTTGTTTCGTCTTGTTAGTCTTGATTAGGAACGAGAATTCTAGCTCTTTGAAAGTGCATCTTGAGATTAGAGACCACAACAATCATGCAATAACATTCTATACTGATTGCTGAATAAATTAGAGCATGTGGTGTCTTGTTATCTGTAGTGTCCTAAGGTTCAACCAACCAGTGGCTTATTCTCAGCGGATTGCAAGATTCCTGATTGTAAAAGGTTCCTTCAGCCTAAGGAGCTGAAGCTTCACCCGTAGTGCCTTAGATTCTCTATTAGTGCAGTTTGTTATTGAATTTCCCTTGTATGCTTGATCCAAACTCTGAGATACTTACAAGATTAGTGTCTGAGTTGTTAGCATATGTCATATTTGATCTAATTTCATGATTGCATACTTTAGTCGCTTCCTTAAAATATACTTTATGTTCTCATTTACCATCTCTGCAAGATTTCTATGCCCACAGTTGTTTACTGATCAGTTTTTTTTTTTCTTTGTAGGCGAAGTGGCTTGTGGAATCACAGACAGTCCCTCAAAGGCTTTTCCAAGAGCGTTGCGAGGTAACATTATGTCCAGCCAATGAATAATCAGGAAAATGCCCAATAAACAGAGTAACACGAAGAGAATCTTTATATTGATAGTACTTAGACGAGAAATACATCTTTGAGAAGTTTCTTATTAGAGTCCCCTCTTATTCCCCCTTAACTTTCACTCAGTTCTCGATAACTCCCTCACTGGTACCCCTCATATATATTGCATTTGCATCATGCAATCCTACTCGCTATCAAGTCTGGAGTGATAGATAGAGACTGCTAATTAATAGTTATTGTAGCTGCTAAGGTAGATATAGAAGTTAACGTCAAGACTGAAGCCTATTCCTGAAGCCACAGTGATTCCTTAGAATGTCAAAAGGTCCTCACAAAACCAGTGGACCAGCTGGTCGCACTAAATAGCCCTCTTCTTCTTGTTGTTGGTGTAAAGGATAGGAGGGTGCAGGTCCTAAAATGTATTACATTATTCCCATTTTGAGTAGTTTGTCCCCCAGCTAACCTCTCTATTTTCTTGATCAGTAAGAAATTAACTTTTCTGAAGGCGCTGATGATTAATTTCTTTATTTCCTTTTAGGAGGAGTTTCTCTGGGAAGCTGATATGGTTAAAATAAAGGCCCAAGATTTGAAGGGGAAAGAGGTGAGGACTTCAGACTTCTGTAACTGCTGTATTAATGTGGCATACAGTTTGCTATAGGGTTAGCAGTAATTATATGATGATATTATATTGTTTAGTCATCATTGCAGCTGCACTGTGGTCTGATTTATGTAATAGTTACTCTTGAGTGAGTTGCTATTGCGGAAGATTAATACATATAAGAATTTCTTCTTTACCAGTGTAACTGCTGCTCATTGTTTAGAAATAACAATTCTGGTTGGTGCTACTCAGGTGCGATTAAACACTCGTCTTCTGTACCAGCAGACAAAGTTCAACTTACTCCGTGAAGAAAGCGAGGGATATGCCAAATTGGTTCGTTATAGAAGATCTCCAGCTTTTTTATCTATTGTCATTCTTTCTGCCAACGTCGTTTCTATGCTCTTTTTTTAGATACTCTTTACTTCTTAGACACTCTGAAACGCACCTTAAGGAATGCTCCTTAATTTTTGGAAGGGATGATCTTTTCAACAATGCTGATTTGGCCTTTCCTTTTCACACATTTCCAGTTGGAAGGCATATCTTCTGCTTGTTTAATTATATTATAGCTAGTCAGAGTAGTAAATATATTATCTCAGCAGAGTTTCTATTGATTTGTGGAGTTTGATTGAATCAGATTGTACATACACCAACTTATTATAGTAGTTTCTTTTGTGGAGTGCAGGTCACTCTTTTATGCCGGGGATCTGAAAGTTCTTCACACAATGCATCAGCAGCAACAATGGGAATTATCAAGGTTTTGATTTGGCCAATACATTATGTTTCACATATGTATTTATTTACTTTTTTCTGAACTTTATAATTTCTTGCAGTCATTGATTGGGCAATTTGACCTGGATCCGAACCGTGTTTTTGACATTGTAAGTTTTCACTGTCACTTCTGTCATATTTTTGTTTGATATCACATAATGCATTGATCTGTCCTTCGCTATTAGTAATGTACCCTTTGTTTTTGATGAATAGGTTTTGGATTGCTTTGAAATTGAACAAGATTACGACACATTTCTCAATCTAATTCCTATCTTTCCCAAGGTTTGGAATGTCTTCCTCGTATTTTCATATTCTGATGCTTAGCCTGAGAGACTATTTTTTGCTAAAAAATTCTCTTTCATATGCAGTCTCATGCTTCACAAATTCTTGGATTTAAATTTCAATTCTATCAGAGATTAGAGGTAAATAGCCCTGTTCCAGTTGGGCTCTATAAGCTTACAGCCTTGCTAGTAAAGGAAGACTTTATCAATCTTGAAAGCATGTGAGTACTTTTCCTTCAACTGTTTTAAATCATTACCTTATTTTAACAGTGCACTGATTCCATGATTATCAGATTGCTACATTTCTTTGTGCCTCTGACAAGTGAAGCTATACTATATATATATGGACCTTATGTTCTTATGCTGTTTTACCCGACTGTTGTGAACAGATATGCTCATCTGCTACCTAAGGACGAGGAAGTTTTTGAGGATTATAATGCTTCTTCTGCAAAGCGAGTTGAAGAGGTACAGTTCAAAATATGAGCTCGTCCTTAAGATGCTTGTAGGTGCATGCTTATAGATGTTTTAAGATAGTTTTGTTCTGGCCTAGCGTAAGTTGTCTATATGTTTCTTCTGAGTTAAAACCTTTATTTCCCTTAGGAGAAATGAACAAACTTGTTTCCTCTACTCTTGGATAATCTGCTCATCTTGCCTTTACAAATTTTAATAAATACTTAGATACTAACACTTCTACATCTCCCTGGAAGCCAGCCAATTATTTGTTGTTTTTGAGCCCTTACTTTCATATGTTTATTCATGAGTTATGATTTTTACAAGTCCTTTCTACAGGCCAATAAAATTGGAAAGATTAATCTCGCTGCTACTGGGAAGGATCTTATGGAGGATGAGAAGCAAGGAGATGTCACAGTAGATCTCTTTGCTGCTTTAGACATGGAAACTGAAGCTGTTACTGAGCGATTACCAGAGCTTGAAAATAATCAGACTCTGGGCCTCCTTAATGGTTTCCTCTCTGTGGAGGATTGGTATGTATACCGTTCATTTTTTTTCACTTAACAAATCCATTGTCATTAAACCAGTCCATTTGGTTTAAGGAACACGATTCTCGAACCAGTCCATGTGGAATTTTAAGTTATATTCTTCATGAGCGTGAGATTTCTTCTTGGACTACTCTGTATGTGATTGTTAATTTTGAGATAATTGCATCACCTTTTATTGCTTGAAATTGAACTTAGAGGACATATTGGATGACTGTTACTGGTGTCTTCTGCCGACTTCACGTCTCAGATCAATACTATCATAGAAATTTGTTTACATTCTAATTGATTATACACAAAGCTATTTTGTATAATTAATTTATATTTAAGGCGTACTACATACGCTTCCCCTTTCTACTCAACTGACGTGAAAGCTCCTGTGTTTTTTTTTTTATTTTTTTTATTTTTACTTTAACTCTTACTTCTTCTCAGGTATCATGCCAATATCTTGTTCGACCGTCTTGCTCCTCTTAATCCAGTGGCTCACAATCAGATTTGTAGTGGTTTGTTTAGGTTAGTGAGTAATATTTTAGCTCAGACTATTTTGTACTCAGATTGTATAGCGGCTTCATTTCTTTGCATCTTCAGCTCTATGTATCACTGAAGAGATACTGCAGCTCTGGCCACTAATCTATGATGACAACAATGACTTTTTTGGTCTATGTTTTCAGGCTTATAGAGAAGGCAGTTACTCATGCTTATCGCATTGCACGTCAGACACGTTCAAAATTCTTCTTCTGGGGGCACAGAAAAGATCACACACTGTGCTAATACAACAGCTAATAGGACTTGTCTAGATCTTCCGAAAGAAGTGTTTCAGATGCTTGTTACTGTTGGACCCTACCTATATCGCAATACACAACTATTGCAGAAGGTGGCGCTGACCTTTTAAATACTGAATGTTCTATACAAAAGATTGAAGATTGAAGCTGATTTATATTTATCGTTGTGGCAGATTTGTAGAGTATTAAGGGTTTACTACTTGTCGGCCTTAGATCTTGTTCGCGATGGGTCTTCAAATCAAGAAGGTAGTGCATATGAAGTTTCTCGTGTGCACCTGAAGGAAGTTAGGTTGAGAGTGGAAGAAGCTCTAGGAACATGCCTTCTGCCATCGTTACAGTTAGTACCTGCAAATCCAGCAGTTGGTCATGAGATTTGGGAAGTGATGAGTCTCCTTCCATATGAGGTTGATTTGCTTCTGTTTGTTTGTTCCAAATATTTTTGTTTAGAACGTAATGGTCAATCCTGCTGATTATTTTTTGTATTTAGGCTCGTTATCGCTTATATGGTGAGTGGGAAAAGGATGATGAGCAGAATCCTTTGTTGTTGGCAGCAAGGCAAGTAGCAAAGGTATAGCAGTATGACTTCTTCGGCCAGTTATTCTCATATAATACAAATGCAAAATATACATCCTTCAGTTCCTCAGTACACTATTCCTCGTATGTCAGTTGGATACTAGAAGAATTCTGAAACGGCTTGCAAAAGAAAATTTGAAGCAGTTAGGAAGGATGGTGGCAAAACTAGCTCATGCCAATCCCATGACAGTGCTTCGAACAATTGTAAATCAGGTGTCAATCTACTACAAACTGTGCGTTGGTTCTGTTTTTGTTATCAAATTGTTCAGACAGGGATAATTGTCAGATTCTTGTTGCAACAGATTGAAGCATACAGAGATATGATTGCTCCTGTTGTGGATGCCTTCAAGTACTTGACACAGGTCCGTGGCGCTTTTTTTTTTGTATGCTATGCTCTTATTCACCTTATGCCCTTACTCTCCCAGGTTCTGTTCATTTGTTCTAAAAAAGAAGTAATTTTAATGAGATAGACGGATGGTCTTTTTGCCAGTGTCTTGTTTTCGGAGTGAAAAGTAAAGCTAGTATCTTTCGAGTGATTATGATTTGGCTTTGTAGGTTTTCTACTGATACATGTTACACATTCATTCTGGGGTAGGTTTAAAATGTGGGATATGGGGATTTGTTGGTTTGGTTGATACTCAGACATAAGCCTTTGAAGTAGGTAATAACGAAGTGAGATAGTCATTGTAAATTGGGATGCAGTCAGATGGTTCCTAATATTCTAACATTTTTTTTCAATGATCTTTTCTATTTGACGTTCTAGTATATTTGAGACAGTCTGTCATGTGTTTTGTTGTTTTTGCTTCTGCCTCCATTATGCACGCTCTGATGCTTTCTAAATTATTCCTGATGCACAGCTTGAGTATGATATCCTGGAATATGTCGTGATTGAGAGACTGGCACAAAGCGGACGAGATAAACTTAAAGACGACGGGATTAATTTATCAGACTGGCTTCAATCTTTGGCATCATTTTGGGGTCACCTGTATGTGTTCTTCTTTGGAATCATTACTACATGCTACACGCTTTTAGAGATATAGTTGATTGTTATGGGTGTTTTACTTTATGTGACTGCTTACAGCAGGCATAATTCAGTTATGCCGAGAATAGAAAAGATTGTAAGATTTTGGTTTGTTCATTTTGGATTTCTTTCTGTTTAAAATTTACCCTTTTAATCGTTCGACAATCAGTTGTATAATAATGTAACTATCAGTTGTATATGCTAGTGATATAGTTTACTGGAATTTTGCGTGACATTTACTTGCTGCAGAAGTTGAGGAGTTCCATATTGCTCACATGATCTATGCTAGTCGTTTGCCTGATAGGATGAAGGGTGCTTTGCTTTAGCCGTTCGTTAGTTTTTTCATGTGTTCCTCCTGTTAGTTTTCTTCATATGTCTCTTTATTTTAAAATCTAGGGTGTTGTGGCTGATAACTTCTTCTCATGAGGGCTCTATCTTTTTCTTTGACTGCCATTAGCATTCCGTCAATTTTTTTTAACTGCAAGATGCACATACAGTATTATTTAGAAAGTATAAAAGCTGTACTGCCATCTTTTGGATTGTTTTCGTAAACAATATCATGTTATCCAGGTGTAAGAAGTACCCATCGATGGAGTTAAGGGGTCTTTTCCAGTATCTCGTGAACCAGTTAAAGAGGGGCCAAGGGATTGAGCTTGTTCTTCTCCAGGTACCCTTTTGGTTTGTATTCCCAAATTCTTATGATTTAACTTATTCAGACTAATGGTGGCTGACTGTAATTTCATAATGATTGTAGGAACTGATCCAGCAGATGGCAAATGTACAATACACTGAGAACCTTACTGAAGATCAGTTGGATGCCATGGCAGGAAGTGAGACTTTACGTTATCATGCAACATCCTTGGCATGACGCTGAACAACAAGGTTTGTCTTTTTAGATCCTCAAAATTCAAAATAACTTATTGAATCTTGAAAGAGCCAAGCATTGGTCTTTACCATAAGTGTTTTTATTTCCTTACTGTTGTTAGAGAAAGTTGTAGATGTTGTCAGCTTGAAATTGGGTTCTTTATTTTCAGTAATCTGATTGAAACTAATTGATTTGGCTATTTTCAAGCTTGGATCCCCTACATCTCCATATAGCTCATCGTTTTTACATCTGTATATGCTAACAATGGTGTGCGATTTATTTATGCATTTGCATGGCGTACATGTTTTTACAAACATGTGATGGGTTGCGGAAAATTTGTTTTATTTGAAGTCATTCAGTTAGAATGTCTGGTCTTGTTGTACTTCTTTAGATGCTAGGCTCTATACAGACAAAAACATATGTGCTTGCGGTAGTGGCATCAGTATTAATAATCATTGTTTATTTACCTCCGAGATCATTGAAGTATCTTAGTTCTTAAACATTTCTGATTTATCTTCCTGTTTTTTTCAGGCACTTATCAAATCATCAAACCGTCTACGAGATTCTTTACTTCCAAATGATGAACCAAAGTTAGCTATCCCCCTTTTGTTACTTATCGCCCAGCATCGTTCTCTGTAAGTTGACTAATCTGAACACTCTAAATTGTTTGACATTTGGAAGTGTGCATTAATTGTTTGCATGGAGCATAAAAGTCTTTACTGGAGCAGGATGCCTATGTTTCTACATCATATACCTGGAAACATAAATAGATATGGAAAAGAAAATCGGTGTCTAAAAACTACATATTTACATTGTAGATTTTTTATTTTTTGGTGTGACTACGGACAATGTTCCTATCTCTAAACTGAGTATGTGTGCTGTACACTTATTCATTTAGTCAACAAACCATGATGTTCGGGATTTATTCTATTATAATGTAAACTACCTGATATGCAGAGTTGTGGTGAATGCGGATGCACCATATATTAAGATGGCTCACTGAACAGTTCGACAGATGTCATGGAATTCTCCTCCAATACGTGGACTTCCTTTCTAGCGCTGTCAGTCCTGCTACTGCTTATGCCTCGGCTGGTACCTTCGCTTGATGAGCTTGTTCACACATACCATCTCGAACCAGAGGTCTCTTTGATCTTTCTTTTCCTTTGTTCCTTGTTCTTTACCCTTGTGTTGCCTCACTCTTCAATGATATGGATTTCATGACTTTAACTTATGTATTTTCTGGTCTACATCGTTAGCTATTATTGCCTCCTTATTGTGATTACATTTCTGCATTTTGAAACCCAGACTTATGTTCTAAATCCCATGCCAGGTCGCTTTTTGGTATTTCGCCCTGTGATGAGGCTCTTCAAGTGTCGACGGAATGGTGATGTTTCATGGCCTTTGGATAGTGGGGAATCTATGGATGCGGATTCTGAAAAATCAGAGTCTGAGAGTTCTATGATTCTCGATGTCGGTGCATCTGAAAAGCTGTAACGTAATATTTCAACTCAACCTGTATAGTATATTTGGTTGTTTCAGCAACACTCTGGACGTGATGTCTATTTGTAGTGATCAAATAGTCTCTTTCTGAAAATTTGAAGTGATAAGAATTAGTTATTTAATTGCATTACATGTAGATGCTGATCTATTGGGGTTTCTGTCGCTGTTAAATATAGTTATTTTAATTTCAATTACCTCATCAATGTGTTTGCAGGTGGTCTGATGTTCTTGATACAGTAAGAACAATGCTACCCTCAAAAGCTTGGAATAGTCTATCGCCAGACCTCTACGCTACTTTCTGGGGGCTTACGCTTTATGATCTCCATGTTCCCGTAAATCGTTATGAGTCTGAGATATCTAAACTGCATGCTGCCCTTAAGACACTTGAAGAGGTTACGGATAATTCTAGCTCAGCAATTACAAAGAGAAAAAAAGAGAAGGAAAGGATTCAAGAGTCTCTTGATCGTCTAACTGGTGAACTGAAAAAGCATGAAGAACATGTTGCTTCTGTTCGTAGAAGGCTTTCACGTGAAAAGGATACATGGTTGAGTTCCTGTCCTGATACTTTGAAGATCAATATGGAGTTCCTGCAACGTTGTATTTTCCCTCGTTGCACATTTAGCATGGCAGATTCTGTGTACTGCGCGATGTTTGTACATATGCTCCACTCTCTTGGAACACCCTTTTTTAACACTGTCAACCACATTGATGTACTGATTTGTAAAACGCTGCAACCAATGATCTGCTGCTGCACTGAATATGAAGTTGGAAGACTTGGGAGGTTTTTGTTTGAGACCTTAAAGATTGCATACCACTGGAAGGTCACTTTTAAAATTTTATTTTACTTTGACGATGATAGTATAGAACTGGTTTTTCTTTCTAACCTAGTTTCTAATGCTGTTGTTGCCTCTAATCTTTTCTCAGAGTAAAGAATCAGTCTATGAACATGAGTGCGGCAATATGCCAGGGTTTGCTGTTTATTACAGATACCCGAACAGCCAGCGTGTCACATTTGGACAATTTGTGAAGGTTAGAAACTCTGACCCTTGACTTGTATATTTATGTCTAGAAAAAAGGGAAATTTCAGTTTTTGATGGGAGTTTAGGGTGAAGGGAAACTAAGGGGTTGCATATCAGGAATAATTTATATGATATACGATGAGTGGCTGAAGCCAAATCAGTGAAGAGTTTGTTCACACCCTCTCTTCTGTAGTCAATTCCTGAGTTACTTACAGTGTATTTCTCTGTATTAGGATTCTTTTAGAAATATATTATGACATGTAAGACTCTCGGATATTTGTATCATGCAAGGCTTGAATAAATCTTACACTGTTTGAACTAGACGGTTATTTTAATTGTTGCTGGACGTTCTAACCTTTTTTATATTGATTTATTGAACTCATTGCATGACGCCTAGAAAAGTAGTTAAAAATACCTTTTCAATTTTACCGGCGGAACTGCAGTGCTTCTGCTCTGTGATTTAGATATCTTCCATTTCATCTGTGGATATTTTTTCCGTGATGTAATTCCGCAGTATTTGTAGCTATCACGTATTCTGCTTTAATTACTGCGTAACACAGTCTTGTTCCTTTGTGTTTCATATCTGTTGATCTCTCTGAAAGCATGTACATTGGAAATGGAGTGGAAGAATCACACGGCTTTTGATCCAGTGTCTGGAGTCTAATGAGTATATGGAGATTCGTAATGCCCTAATTATGTTAACAAAAATATCCGGTGTTTTCCCAGTTACTCGGAAAACTGGGATAAACCTTGAGAAACGGGCAAGTACCTGTTTTACTAGCCAGTCTTTTGAATCTGCTTTTAATTAGTGTGATTTCTATCTTCCCTTGTGTTTTCTTTATGAAAAGATTAATGTTTCCTTTCTTTGGTGGTCTGGTCTCGCAGGTAGCCAAGATTAAAAATGAGCTCTCCAACGAGAGGACCTTAAGGTCTTAGCAACTGGTGTTGCCGCTGCTCTGTCTGCAAGAAAAGTGAGTGCTAACCATAGCAATTTCATGTTCAGTGTTTTAAGTGCAGTTTCACTGAATGTCGCTTATTTGCAGCCACATTGGGTTACAGATGAAGAATCTAGCATGGGCTTCCTTGAACTAAAGGCCCCGCCAGTACATACTCCAAAACATGCTTCTTCCCATAATGGTTTGTTAATTGGTGTCTCCCATGGTGAACCAACTGGGGAAAGAGCTACTGTTAACCAGCAGCCTGGAGTCTGACAGATTGGGCAAGGACCAGATGTCGAAAACTAAACCTCTAGATGGAAGAACGGAGAGTATACCTTCAAAATCTGATCAAGGACACTCTAAAATCTGCTGGAGGCAATCCATTGGATGCCCAACCATCCATGTCTAAGAAGTCAATGGAACAAAAGGAAACAGATGAAACACCCAGAATATCTGATGAGCAATCCTGTCAAAGCTAAGCTTCGAAGTATTCTGAAACCGAGGTACGGCCGTGTTCTTTTCTCTTTTTTTGCAGTTAGCAACCCCTGCTTTGCCCCAAAAAATAAAAAGCAACCCCCAAATTTGTCACTAGCATGTGTTCACAAAAATTATATAGGAAACTTATCCTGCCCATTCTATCTCATTTGTTTGGTAGAGCCAATTCTATCTTCTTGACAGTTAGGACTGATTTAGGGAAGTGATGATTAAAAATTATATTTGGGGTTACCGTAGACATAAGGACTGTGTTTAATCTATCGCGTTGGCCTTGGGCTGTAATTTGTGAGTGAGGGCAAGCTAAGGTCAATTGTTTTGATCCCAGGATGATGCAATATGGTACAATTCGGCACTCTTCGCCTTCACCTCAATCTACTCCCACCCTTTTCTATGTTGGAAATTGGTGGCTGAAAAATTCAGCTAATCAGCATTTTCTCTAGAAAATTTTTGGTTTCTAACTTTGTATTATGTATAAATGGTTTTGGGTGGCAGTTAAAACCTCCCCTCTCTAAACGGCAGGTGCACCAGTGAACAAATCTACAAAGCAAGATTTTGGAAAAGATGATGGAAAGTCCAGTAAAGCTGTTGGAAGAACATCCACAGCTGACAAAGATCTTATTTATCTGGAGAGTGGCAATCAGGTTTGACCAAAGCTCTTTCCAGCACAGTAGCCAATGGTAGCATAGCTACTGGTTCGTCCAAAGGTTTGGATCTCACCCACAAAATCATTAAATGTTCGTGGAAGCTAATGTAAGTTGGATGGACTTGTCAGGTATTCTGACTTTAATTTCTGGTGCAGTAAAAGATGATGGTGCTGAAGCTTCGGATGCACAAAAGCTGTCTTCTCGGACTGTCTGACCCCCTAGGCATGAAATCGTAACTTCTGTGAGATCGAGTGATAGGTTACAAAAACGGACTAATGTTGTTGAAGATAGTGAGAGAATAAGTAAACGTCGTAAAGGAGATGCTGAGCACAAAGAGCATGATAGTGAGCCTCGACCAAGTGATCGAGATAGGTCAGCAGAGGCTCGGCTTGGATTTAAAACAAAACAGTTACTGATGACCAAAGCACCCATAGGGATCAAGATAGATCAAAGGATAAGGGTAATGAAAGACAGGACCGAGACCACAGAGAAAGAGTTGAGCGTTCTGATAAACCTCGGAGATGATGTAGAGAGAGCATCATGACAAATCCTTGGAACGTCATGGTAGAGAGCGCTCTGTTGAGAAGGGTCTAGATAAAGGAACAACTAGGGAGTTATGATAGAAACAAGGATGAAAGAAACAAAGATGCATAGAAGCAAACTGCGTCATAGTGAGGCATCACTTGAGAAATCTCATTCTGATGATCATTTTCATTCTCAAGGTTTACCCCCACCTCCACCTTTACCTCCTAACATTGTTCCACATTCTATGGCCGCTAAAGAAGACCTCGAAAGAAGGGCTGGAGGTTCAAGGCATTCTCAGAGGCTTTCCCAAGGCATGATGAAAGAGAGAGACGACGCTCTGAAGAGAATTCATCAGTTTCTG